>JAJEKB010001163.1:40696-89391 GCA_022393335.1 Macrotrachela quadricornifera | reverse complement strand
TCAGTTGTATGTTTCTTTTTATCATGTGAACGACGAGAATGATGTTCTTTCTTTTTATAATCAATTATATATACACGAATTTCATATGGATGAAATTTGAATGATTTTTCATCCTAAAAAATATAAAAATAATTCTTTTTTTTTTCTTTAATTAAATAGTAATTACTTTATGTTCAGGTACTGGTTCTATTAAATTTGATAATACAAGTTGTGATGATGATAAACCTTGATATAATGTAAATTGTGCAACACGATCTGTTAAATTTGTTAAAACATATGCTCGTTTAGTATCTGATGTACGTGTATAACCATAAATTTGTTTATGACTTGATAATATTAAATCATATATACCATAAACAAAAACATCATTTTCTTTTCTTAAACGTATAAGACGTTTATAAAAATGTAATATGGAATGTTCATCTTTTTCTTGTTGTGATACATTAATACGTACATAATTTGGATTAACACCAATCCATGTTTGTTGTGATGTACTAAAACCAGAATTTAATGAATCATCCCATTGCATTGGTGTACGAGCATTATCACGACCAGTTATATAAATTATTTGCATGATTTCATTATGATCAATACCTTTAGCTAATTCAAGATTATAAAAATTTTTTGCAGCTACATCAGGATAATCATTAATAGATGGAAAACGTACATTTGTCATACCAATTTCTTGACCTATAGATTAAAAATTAAAAAAATCAAATTAAATAATAAATAATATATATATATAAACCTTGATAAACAAATGGTGTTCCCATCATAAGCATATAAACAGTTGCAAATGATGTAGCACAATCTCTCCAATATTCTTTATCATCTCCCCATGTTGAAACAATACGTGGTTTATCATGATTTTCAATGAATAATGCATTCCAACCACTATTTTCTAAACTTTTTTCCCATCGTGTCATAATACGTTTTAATGCCAAAACTTTAAAACAAAAGAAATTTGTTTTTTTTTTTAAAATTTTTTCTTTTATATCTTACCATCAAGTGCACCCAAAGTTTTTTCCCATAAATTTGTTGCTTCAAATTGAAATATCATATCAAATTTTCCTCGTTCTTCATCAACCCATTCAACAGCTTGATCAGCACTAACACCATTAGCTTCACCAACAGTTACAACATCATATTTACCATATGTTTCACGTTTAAATTCCTTTAAATGTTCATCAATACCTTCAACATTCATATGATAATCAAATGATGAAACAAATTCAAGTTGTTTTGGATTTGGTAAATCAGGTAAACCTGGCTTTTTTTTAATATGTGATATTGCATCAATACGAAAACCATCAATACCTAGTTTTTTTTTTCAAAATAATTAAATTAAAATATTTAAATTTATTTTTAACATACCTCGATCAAGCCACCAACGTGTTACTTTATATAATTCTTGTCTTAATTCTTCACATTCCCAATTAACATCAGGCATTTTACGAGAAAATAAATGTAAATAATATTGATCTGTTTCTTTATCATATTCCCAAGCTGAACCATTAAATATACTTTCCCAATTATTTGGACGAAGACCACCAGGTTTACCATCTCTCCATATATACCAATCGCGTTTAGGACTTGTACGAGATGATCGAGATTCAATAAACCATGGATGTTCACTAGAAAGAATGAAAAACAAAAAAAAGATAATTTGAATTTAAATATTAAAATACATACTCGCTTGTATGATTTAAAACAAGATCAAAAATAATACGCATTTTTCGATCATGAACAGCTTTTATCAATTCATCAACATCTTCCATTGTACCAAATGTATCCATTATTTGTTGATAATCAGATATATCATAACCATTATCCTAGAAAAAGATAATAATTATTCTATAGAAATAAAAATAAAATCTGTTACATCATTTGGACTTTTATAAACAGGACAAATCCAAATAAGATCAGCTCCAAGTTCTTTTATATGATCAAGCCGTTGAAGAATACCTAAAAATAAAGATTTATAGAATTATTATTATTTTTAATAAATCATTACCTCGTATATCGCCTATACCATCTCCATTAGAATCTTGAAATGATCGTGGATAAATTTGATATGCTATACTTTCTTTCCACCATCTACGTCGAACGTCACTTGTAGGATAAAATGTTGATTTTAATGTTGATTCTACTTTAGGAATTGTTGAAGGATTTGTTGTTGGATTTTCAGTAGCTTCAGCCATTTGATTATGAGCAAATGTCAATGAAAATAATCTAGAAGGTGGTGGTCGAGTGTTTGAAGAAAACAATGGTATGGAAAAAAGGAATCGTCGAAGTGGTGTGTGAATCAGTTTTGTAATTTTTCATACGTCCAAACCGAGTTAATAATTTTAGATCTTATTTAGTTTTGTTTTCTAATAATCTATAAATAAAAAAAAAGAAAGTTTAGTTCAATTTTGTATTTCACACAAAATACAGTAAGAGTTCAAAAAGTAAAAAAATATTATTTTTATAATGGCATACTGTGTCCTACCAACATTACAAAAATAGCATGAACCCCCACTCAAACAAAAACAAGAGCTTCGTTTTAGTAATATAACGACATCTAATGAGAAATTTAGTGTAAAAAAAGAAAGAAAAATTGTTTCTTTTTTTTCTGATACAATTTTATTTCATATACAAAAATAACTTGCATATATAAATGAATATTATTATATTTGATTACTAAATTAATTAATTAAGAAAATAAACTGTTATTTTATTCTAAAAATAATTTATTAATCTTATAAAGATTAAATCGATATTTTTTTTGATTTAATACAAATGAAAATCTTACTTATATAATAATCTTAAACTATCGATTTTTATTATCATAATTGTCCTTAGAAAAATATTATAAAATATAATTCGATAGAGCACGCTATTTCTTTCAGATAAATCTAATATTAAACCTAGTCACATGCATATGATGTCAGTTACTAATTTATGTTATTTTGGTCTTAATCATTATATAATACGAACAAAAAAATATATTATAGGTCTGTGTTAATATATTTAGTATTCTATCCCAAATATATTTGTAATTATCCGAAAATAACGATGATTGTTTTTTTACATATATGATACATCTATAGAATATTATACGATTGGAGAAATATTTTAACCATAGAGAAAATATTTCTTTGA
The DNA here is from genome assembly GCA_022393335.1 of Macrotrachela quadricornifera. Lineage (NCBI taxonomy): Eukaryota > Metazoa > Rotifera > Eurotatoria > Philodinida > Philodinidae > Macrotrachela > Macrotrachela quadricornifera. The sequence goes on along the minus strand of JAJEKB010001163.1, from coordinate 86,247 downwards.
CCGCCGTTAATTTATTATTATTATTATTATTTATTTTATTATAAATTAATCTTGATAAAGATATATTGTTTTCTAAAAACTTTTTATATTTTATTTTTATATTATTTTAAATAATTCATTCTTATATACATATGACTGTTTAAGGTCGATTGAAATCATGTTTTAGAAGGACAAATAAACTAATCATTCTTTTCGTTTTCTTTTTTTTCTACTAGATATTTGAAGGATATAAATTGAAAAATATTTATTTCATTTATCTTTATTGATTTTCTATTTATTTAAATCGTTTACAACGTGATCAATTGTTTTCTCTCTTTTTTCTCTCTCTCTCCCTCTCTCTCTTTTTCTTTCACGGTGGTCGTATGCTTTCATATTCTAACATAGTCCCTATGAGTCATTCTTTGGTAATTTTCAAACAATACTGGCCTCATCAAGTTCAGACGAAGACGTTAAAGGGTGTCCACCACCCAAACGAATGCGTCTAAATCCTTCAACAAAAATATATAGTTATTCCTTTTCATCAATAATGCATTCTTCTAATCCTGAAATTTCCCAAGAAACATTAATTTCATCCCTTGATAATAATTTACCAATGACAACATCTGAGACAAATAATAATCTTGAACGTCTTAAACAACAATCACAACATTGTAATGGTGGTACAATAAATAATAATCATTTAATATCAATATCAACACAAACAAATTATAATCAATTAAATATAAATTTATTTACAAATAGTCAAAAAGAAATTTTAAGACTTATTGGACAACATTTACAAAGTATGGGCTTAAGGTATAAATAGAAAAAAAAACATATTAAAAATATTTTAATTTTATCGCCTTTTTTTTTATTTTAGTAAAACAGTTGATAGTCTTGTACTAGAAAGTGGTTGTGTGCTTGAAAGTGAACAAACATCAAATTTCCGTGAACTTATAATGTCAGGTCAATGGACAGAAGTAACAAAAAAGGAAATTATTTAGAAAAATTTTATTTATCGAATTCGAAATATTTTAGGCACTTGTAGCACTTGATAAATTAAAACAGTATATTGAAGAACATGATGGCATACAAGTAAATATAATATATTAATTAAAAGAAAAAATTTATTTTGTTTTTTTTAAGCAAATGAAATATTTAATACTTGAACAAAAATATTTTGAATTAATTGAAGATGATCAATTAATGGAAGCACTTTATTGTTTACGAAATGAAATTCGTACATTAAATATTCGTATTGAACGAACACATCAATTAACTGCGTACTGTATTTAAATTAAAAAAAACGATCCAATATTGTTTTTTTAACAAAATATTTTTTTTCTCTCTCTTTAGATTTCTTATGTTTAATTCTATAAAAGATATGTATAAAGCCGCAAATTGGAATGGAAAAGGTTTTATATCAAGAGAAAGTTTAATGGAAAAATTACAAAGTAAGTTGTAATGAAGATGCATGGATGAAACGATTAGCCACAGTTAGATTTTTTCTTTCATGCTCGAAATTTTGGCATCATTTCCACGTAAAAACTGTCCATTTTCACTTTTTTTACTGTGTCAATTCTGAAAATACTGGCATTTGATGTAACTCGATGAGTTCTATCCAATGATATACTTAGATCTTCGATAGCTCAAATGATAAATTTTAGATTTTCTCTATATCCATCTCTCAATTCAAAAATTATACTTCGAGCTATCAAGGATTTGAGTATGTTATTGCAGAGAGCTCATCGAGTTGCATCGGACACAATGAAGAAAGTGAATATGAACAGTTTTTATTTGTCAAATGGGCTATTTTTTATTCTTGTTTGATGGATATCATCCTCAAATATCATGATATAGAGCTGAAAGTTTTAATGTGGTCTTTTCACTATAATCTTAACATTATCCTGGAAATGTCATGCAATTTCGATGTACGTGATCAGAACTTAGCTTTTTTCAGGAGAAGTTTAGTAGAAAAGATTTATTAAATTTTTTTTTGTTTTATTAGAATATTTTCCACCGGATATAATGTTACCACCAAAACGCCTTGAATCATTATTATCACAAGCTATTGAATTTCAACAAGAACAATGTACATACCATGTTAAACCAGGAAAATTATCGATTCAAGATGTATCATTACTTCAAGATCATGCATGTTCTAAGTATGTATTTATTATGAAGAATAAAGATAGAAAATGAAGATTTTTTAAAGTATTAAAGAAGACTTTTCATTTTTCAAAAATTACTGGACGAAAACTTTCATAAAAGATAGATCTCATGAGTAGAACAACGATTATCACAGGTGAAGTCCTTCATACCTTACTTCGTGGACATATTGATCTGCAAGAGCTAAAATTTATTGTTGTAGTAATTAGGATCAAATCTGAATATCGTTGGCACTCTCGAAAGTCGCTCTTGTAGATAATACAAAATTTGTAAATTATGCCAAATCTTATTGTTCCAAAGCTCAATTTAATTAGAAAATTTACAAAAAAATTCAAGTCAACTCGATCTCACCCTGCAATAGAAGTAAGAAGGGAGAAAATTTCAACTTTTTCTTTGAAAAATCTTGTTAATCAATTTTCGTATGGTAACAATCGAAAGCATAAAAATCGAGATTTTTTTTTTTCTTTTTGGATTTTCTCTTTTCATGATTATTTCAGATAACTTTAATTGTTTAAGTACAAAATAATCATTTCATTCAAACAAAAATTAATGTATTTATTTTTTTTCTCTAGACAAACATTACCATGTGTTACAATTCAAACATTAACAGATCATACAGATGAAGTATGGTTTTGTAAATTTTCTCCTGATGGTACTAAACTTGCAACTGGATCAAAAGATGGTAATTTACATATATATAATGTTGATATGGTAATAGAAAATAAAAGCAAAAATAAAAAACGAATCTATTGATTGTTTTTTCTTAAGGACACATATAAATTAAAATTACGAAAACAATTTGATGGTCATTCATTTGGTATTGGTTGTATAGCTTGGTGTCCATTTAGTCGATATATAATCGCATGTGGCACAGATGAATGTAATGAAATATGGATATGGGATGTTGAAGTATGAGATATTTTCTTTCAAATAAAGAAAAAGAAAATGAATTTATTTATTTTATTTTAGAAAGAAGAACAACGATCACGTATAAATCAAACATCAGAAGATAGTTTAACATGTGCTGCTTGGTTACCATGTGGAACAAGATTTGTATGTGGAGGTTCACGTGGACAATTTTATTATTGTGTATGTAAAATAATAAAGAAATAAAATAATAATTTTCTTTGATTAATATATTTTTTAGGATATTGATGGTAATGTAATTGATACTTGGGAAGGTGTTCGTTTACAATGTTTAAGTGTAACAAATGATGGAACTATATTGGCAGCTGATGCACAAAAACGTATTAGTTCATATAAATTTGATAGTTTAACTGATCAACAAATGTATAAATCGATATATTAAAAGAAAAAAAAAAAGAAACAATGAATTTATTTATTTATTTTAGAATTCATGAAGATCATCCAATAATGTCATTTACAATAAGTAAAGATGGTCGTTTAGCTCTTCTTAATATTGCAACACAAGTATAAATGAAAATATAATAACAAAAAAAGAAAATATTTAATTCAATGTTTTTTTTTCTTATTTATTTATCAAGGGTGTTCATCTTTGGGATTTACATGATAGACAACTTGTTCGTAAGTATCAAGGTGTAACACAAGGACATTATGTTAATCATGCAACATTTGGTGGACCTAATGATGAATTTATCGCAAGTGGTAGTGAAGGTTAATATAATAATAATTTTTTTATAAAAATATTTTCTTAATTTATTTTTAAAAAATAGATTCAAAAGTTTATTTATGGCATCGAAGACAAGAACGTCCAATAATGATCTTTTCTGGTCATACACGTACTGTTAATTGTGTTTCATGGCATCCAATATTACCATTATTATTTGCTTCAGCATCTGATGATGCAACAGTTCGAATTTGGTCAACATCAGAATATCAAATAAAAACTGGTTTTTAATTAATTTTTATTTTCTTAATTTTTAAAATGAAATTTTTATTTTTAGAATCATTAATTAACAGTGATTAATTATTTGACATTTATTCTTTATGGAAATATTTGAACATTAGGACAATTTTTTTCTTCTCTCTGTGAAATAAATAAACGAGAGATTTTATATGGATATATATATATACATACATAAATAGAAAAAAATATATCAGTTTTGAAATTTTGTTTTTTTTTCTTTTCAATCTACCGTTTTGTTTTCTCTCTTATTTTGTGCATATATAAACACACTCGTTCTCTCTTTTTTTTTATATTAAATACTTGCGCTGTTTATTTGAATAAAAAACAAGACATACTTTTGATATTAATAAAGATAATATTGTGATATGAACTTTTTTTTGAATATAAGTACAAAAGTTATATGATACTTTTTTTGTAAACCTAGAGACTAAGTATAAGGAAATGATCATATGTCAATATTGATATCTTGATTGTATCTATTATGCATATAAATCTTTTAATCTTGAAAGATTATCATGTTTCCGGTTTATTTATAAATAAAATATATTGAGAAAAGAGGAGAACAAACCTCTGAGATTAGTATTTTTTTTATATATTAGAAAACAATCAAGGACAGACAAGAACATTGAGATGCTTCTATAGTACATTAATTTTCTATATAGATAGATACGAAGGATAAAATTTGTAATAATTGATGAAACAAGTTGTGTTAGTGATTGTTGTAGTTTGACTTTGTTATAGCGTCGAACAGACATTGATTTATTGAATTATCGGGTTATGAATAACAATAAGAATCCTTACGGCAATCATCAATTAATATGGTATTCGTATTAATCAATGGATTGAAGTTATTTTAAACGATAAGATTTATTGATAATACATAAATTAATTTATAAAAAAATATTAGTCTTGATAAGAAAATATTCTTATTTAATAACAAAAAAAAAACTTTTTATTTAAAGCACATATTCAATAGATCTGCAATTCTTAACAACATATAATCGATTTTCTTTTTCTTTTTTGACAACTATTAACGTTCGTTGATGTAAATAATGATCAATAGTTGATTGATTGACATTGCAACTATTAAATTAGTTGTTACCATAGAAAAGGGTTATTGGATATAACTGAATATTGAATTCATAGAGTTATTGCCTTATTGATGAAAAATGAAAGAATTATTAAAAGGAATAAATGATCAAGGTTGAAATTTAGAGTGCATATGCTAATTTTATTTTAATAATAATTTATTTTTACAAAATATATATAAAAAAAAATTTTTTTTTCTTATAATTAAAATATGATTAATATTTAACATTTTATTATTATTCATAAAAACTAAATAATTGATCATAAAAGTTCAAAATATTTTTACATAGTCAATATTATCTAGAATTAGATTATTTTATGTTTAGAACGTTGTCATCATCAATTTTTTGTAAGTTAATATAAATGAGAAATTTTCATATATGACATATATATATTTAGATTAATAATAATGATATTATTTTCTATAAATATAAAATTTAAATATTTGATGTACAAATATATTAGTAACAAATAATTAATTAGGCTTTTTTTTGTAATATATATTTATATGTTAAAAGTATCAAATCTGTTTTTGATCATTATTATTTTGTATAAAATATTCATGAGAAATTTATTTTTAAATGAATACTATCGATTATGTAGACGATTTTTATCAGTATAGATACAAATATTAAAGATTTCCTATTGTTAATTTTTATATCTTCTTATAAAAATGATATGCACTCTATTGTATACTTGATATTTCTAGTCAATTTTGATCACCAACTGACAAGAACGAAGGTTGCATTACTAAATGTCTCTAACAGCTAAATATACATTGAGTTATTTATCTGATAATAGAAAAAAAAAGAGAAGAAATCAATAATGATCAAGTACTTTCGATTATACCAGGTGGTCTAACTCTTACATATTAATCAAGGACATGATATTGTGATTGGATGTTTGATGATGACACGTATATGCCTTCTATTCATATGAATATTCTTAGTAGTTCTATTCATTTTGCCTTGATCTTGTTGAGAAAAAGATGCCCATAATTATTCTATTTCTTTTCTTTATTCGTTTATTTAGTGAATGGAATATGAGTGTATTTGTATTGTCACTCATTTCACCAATTGTATAGAAATAGACACAATGTTTAAATAAGTTTTACTTGATTGTTCGCATCAAGCGAGTCGAAGAAAGAAATAGACAGAAAAAAAAATGATGCCAACAACAATAACAAGTACTCTTTACGACAAACATGCAATGCAATGTCGTTCAGAGACAAAGAAGGATCATTGATCGCTTGTTCGTCATTCTTCTATTTTTGAGTGCAACAGAGTGAGTTTGATAAAAAAAAATAATAGAAGAAGCTATAGAAAAGATCTTTGTGGTTCATATCTTATTTGGCTAATTTGTATTTGTAAGATAGACAATATTCTAGTTTCTTTTTTTTTTTCTTTCTTTTATTTAGATTTCATACTGTCATATTCATTATTATTGAGAGTTGTGACATCAACCTTGAATTGGTTAGCGTGAATAGAAGCATAAAGAGTCTTCGTTAGATAGTCTCCGAAATAAGACTATAACCGGAAATAAATGAGCACCAGGCAACATTTCGCTTCGTTCGTTCTCACTCAATCGGTTATATGTGTTCTTGTCAAAAAGTGTCGTCTTCCCTATTCTATTTCATTTGTCTCATCCTGTTCTATTACACGAGCATATCAAAATAATCGACTGAATTCTTCTCTCTCTCTTTTTCTCGTCATGGTTGTTATTTCCAGCTCTTCTCACGTCTCTATTTCGATTTGCAATATCGTAAATCATCTTTTTCTTCATCGTCTCCGACTATTTTTCTTCTCTTTTTCCTACAATTATTCTATTCGTACTTATATTTTGTATTGCCTTTTCTTCTATGTTAAAAAACTCAATTGTTATCACCGCCGCCGATAGACTCTAGGCTTTTTTCCTTACGAGCTAATTGCCTGTTGTTGACTAGTTTTTTTACTTATAATTCACTCGGTAATGTTCACAAAGAAAAATCTGTCAAGATAAAACTATATAGTAAATAGTCTGCGTGCCTTGTAAGTTTCTAGCAGCTATTAAAATGCTGAGTAATATATGTAGACGTGATTCCCTACATAATATCACCGAATTGTTAGTCTATTTAAAGAAAATACTAATATATAATATATATAGATTTTGCTTGATTGATTCTGGATGAATGAAGTTCTCCGATGAATATAGATTGTCTTGTTGTTATCTGTTGATAAAAGGTCTGTCTAGCTTTTCTTCTTCTTTTTTTTTTGGAATATATATGTTTGAAAAGAGAGAGAGAGACAAACAGAAACATAATTATATGACGATTCATTTCTTTGGATGCATCTAGAGTCTTACATGAACAAAACAAACCAAACCAAACCAAACCAAAAGCAATTTTCTTCCTCGTTCTTTGTGACAACGACAACACGACTCTTCAAATCGGGAATGGGATCGAATTAGTTTCTCTCTCTCTCTCTGTCTCTTCTTCGCTCTTCATTCTTTCTCCTTGTGGTATGTGTGTGTGTAATGTGTCAAGGACATCGTTGTATTCGAGCTGATCAATCGATATGTAGAAGTTTGTCGTCGTCGTCGTCGTCGTCGTTATTGTCAAAAGAATTATCAGAGAAATAGCACCATAGCAAAAAGAAAAAAAAAGGAAAGAAGTAGATTATTACTTAATCTATTTCAGATAAATCTCGATCTGGCAAAGGCCTATGAACAGACAAAAGAGTCGATGGTGAACACCGTTATTGTCAATGTCATTTTTGTTTTATCGTATATCGACATGGCTAATCATCGAACTGGTGGCCACATCGATTTTAGTTGGATTAAATATGGTCATACCTGCTTTAATGGCATTTGCTTCATATCGTAATATAGTAAATTTTTATTTTTCAAGTGCTGCTTTATCAAGTTCATTACTTAATTGTTTATACATTTATTATCTCGTACAAACACTTCGTTCAAGAGGACTTTCAGAAAACAATTGCCGAGCCATTTATTATTTGCAAACGTCGTGTACTGTTGTACTTGGTATGTATTATTATTATTATTATTATTACTATAGAAAATAAGATATATATATATATATAATGAGAAAAACAGAGACGCCATAAGTTTCTCTAATTTGCTTTTGATGAATAGATAGAAAAACAAAAAAAAAAAGACTAACATGAAACTTTACTCTTTAATTTTCTAAATAAAGTAATATAATACTAATTTCATTCCAGTAAATCTGGTGTATTTTTTTTAAAATCTTATTATTAAAATAAATTAATAAATTGAATATGATCTAATATATAGAGTTTTCATTATTGATTTTGAGATGAATAATAAAGAAATAAAAATTGACAGCAAACAAAAAAAAAATAGAAAGCTTATAATCTATAGAGAATACAAAACATTAATGTTGTATCAATGATTTAATCTATTCTAGCTTATACAATAACAGCAATGCATGCAAATTTTGTTTTGTGTTTATTATCATCATCATCATCATCATCCGATCAACCTCATTCAACTCGTACATGTTTACAATCTTGTGGCCTTTGTTTACGTCGATTTTTTCGACGATTTTGTTTTTGTCTTGTACTTTGTGTATGGTCATTATCATTTACAGCAACAATACCATTACTTTATACACTTGATTCAAATGAAAAATCTCCTAAACCTGTTTATTGTCCAGGTACAACACAAATAAGTTATCTTGAAGAATGGTTTGATCGTAATCGTCTTATACAAAGTGTTATATTTAATTTAATACCTTTATTAATAACATTATTTATATCTGTAATTGCATTATTAAAATTATTTTATGATTGTCTTTTTTATTTTTATTTACGTTTAAAATTATCAAAATGCTCACCATGTCGAACAAAATCATCTCAACATCAACAAAGAAATTTATCATTACCAAATTCCATATCAATGTTTTCATCACTTGGTATTATTAATAATAGTAATATTCAAAGTGGTCTTAATTTACCACCAATAACTGAATCACCAACACCAACAAGTGAAACAACAATATCATCAACAAATTTTATTATACAATCATGTGGACATTGGTGTTCATCATCATTTCTTAGATTTTTACTTGTATTATCATGTTGTTTACTTGCATGTATTTATCCAATAGCAATGCGTTTTTATCTTGTCTATTTTTCTGTACTTGTACCACTTATATTTGCCGTACTTAACTATTCTTTAGGACAACTAACAACAACACAAACATCAACAACGACACCAACTACAACAACAAATGCACTAACAACAACAATATCAACAGGACAACAAACAAATATTGATAATCATAATACAATTATAAATACATTTTTAAATTCTCCAGATCGAACTACTGGTAAATTACTACAACGAAATTCATCATTAAAACGTGAACAAATTTGTTCACATGAACAATTTGAATTACAAACACCATTAATGACAAATTTAATACATGAAAATGATGATATGGATGAACAAGAACAATTTCTTGTTTCACCATCAAGTTCATCTCAATCATCAACAATACCAGCAACACATACATATACTCATATACATCGACAACGTTCGCCAATTATAGGAAAACAAAAATATTTTTCGAACAATTTATATGAAAATTATAGTCGAAATATGTTAATGAAATAGAATCATCAAGTGCTTTTTCTTTCTCTTTTTCTTTCTTTCTTTCTTTCTTTCTTTCTCTCTCTTTTTGATTCATTTATAGATGAAATAGAAATTTACATATATACATAAAAAATTTTAATTCATATCTGTTTCAGTTGGTTCTTCTCTCGTAGCTTTGAGACGTTGTCGTTCAATATAATTTTTCAATGGAACTTTTTTTCTTGCAGATCGTCTTATATTATCCGATAGAGCCAAATGTTCAAGTCGTTGAAAATCTCCAACTATTGTTGTTTGTGATTCTTGTTGTTGTTGAGTATTATTATTATTATTATCAATTTTATTTTCTTCATCTGTTTCATTAATTTCTGTTAATGTTACAGGTTGAGTACGAAAACGAAGACTATGATGAGAACGTGTTGATTGTACACCAAATTTTCGTGGAGGATATTCAAGCATAATAGATGGAATATCTTCAAAACAAGTTTTTGGATATCGTTCATTAATAAAATGTTCTGTATTAAATGGAGTTATTTGTTGATGATGATTAGCACCGGGAAATGTTAACCTATCATTTGAAGATGATTTTGATGTTTTTGTAGAAGATGTAGTGATCGACATTATTATTTTACAATAAATTATAAATCTAGTTGACAATATCGAATGTCATCAATTATTTTTGAGAATGAAAATCTTACTGTTATTTGTCTATTGAAAAGATGACATAAAAAAAAAAGAAGAAAATACAACAAAACAAAAGGTCGCCTACCAATAAGTCGAATGAGTTGATATGATAATATCTTCTATCGGCTTGGTTCTCTATCCTTATCGTTGGATGTCTATGTTGGCACCCTTCTGTGTAGATGTGCGTGTCTAATTCGCGAATAGACTAGAAAATAGGCGAAGATATATCTTGAAAAATCAGTTAGTTACTAGTTCTCGTTTGTTTTCTATGGTACAGACAAATCTTGAGTCAATAATTTTTTCGGTCTTATTGCAAAGAAAGAAAAAAAGAAGGAGAGAAAAAAAAAGAAGCATAATAGAATAAGTAATGACGTATGAACTAGGATTTGTATATATACCTGTCGTCATCATCAATTATGTGTTCTCATCTATTCTGCTTTTGTTTTCACTACAATAATCATTTATGTATATCATATCTTTTTTTTTATTCATCAAAAAAAAACGAACAAAAGAAAACTGATAACTATAGGGCGTAAAATAGGATGATAATAATGATAGCAAAAAAGAAATCTACATATAATAAACAAGAAAATTTTACATATGCGAATAACTTAAAATAACAGTTGTAATATATGTATTCTTATTCTTCTGTACATATATAAAGAAAAATCTTATTAGAAAGAAATTCTACATAACTAACGACCGTTTTGATATTAGTAGAATAAGAGAAAAAAATCAAGTAGAAAAAGATCGACAGACATTCGACATCGATCAGTTTCTCTTCAAGATATCCAAGAGAAAAAAATCTGTACAAATGAAAATATGACAGACAGATACACCATATGGGCTATATGACAAACGATTAATATCACAAATCATGTGATATACATAAAACAAAAAAGAGAGAGCAAAACAAAACTACATAGTTAATTATTAGACTAAATAAAAATTTTTTTTTTATTTTGCATAATAAAATCATTTCTTTTTTATTTTTTTTTTAAGAATAGTAGTTAATATGATTTAACACCTACGTTTTTATAATCGCTTTTAATGGTAAAAGTAAACTGTTGTATTTTGTTTCTTAACAAAAAAAAACAATTTATAAATTATTTAGATTTTTTATCATAATGAGATTTTAATATTAATTAAGTAATTATGTTTGCAATATTAAGAATATGTCTTTTTTTAAAGATCAAAAAAAAAAAGGAACACCTTTGATATATATTATCATTAATATAATTACTTTATTTTTATACAATTTAATAAAACTATCCAAAGATGGTTTAAAATGAAATTCTGTTCATGTATATCATTGAAAAACTTACAAGTTTCTATATATACAATATGAATATCTAATCTTCATTATCAAGAAAAAAAAAATCATGTATTTTCTCATTTAGTTAATAATAAAGTTTCTTATTGTGAATGATTAATCCTTATGAAATATGTATGAATATATAATTATAATATATTTCATCATATTTTATGGTTTCTAGATGAATCAGAGGTTTCAAAAGCATACTAATCATGAATCATATATTAAATATATTGAAAAAAAAAAAACTTATATCATGTAAGTTTTACACATTCTATTTTCTCGTTTAATTGATAGTATATTAATATTATAAATGCATGATATATGATCTTATCAATTACCTTGTTCAAAACAGATGTTGTACTCACTTTCACCTGATTATACAAAGTATCATCAATATATAATTATTCATTTTTACAATGAAGAAATTATTTGATAAAGTATTACAATTTCAGGATAGCATCGTCTTACCAAGTAATAGATTAATGCCATTACCATACTTTTAAACATATTTATTCAATATCATATTACAAAATAAATAACTTCTCCCTTTTTTTTTTCGTTAATACGTATGCTTAATAGAAAATTGTATAATTATTCTCAAAAAAAAAGAATTTTTTTAATATTTATTCTATAGTATTGATATATAAAATAAATTCTATCAACATATAAATTCATTTTTCTTTTTTTTTTTCTTCATAATAATGATTTATTAATATGTTCTTCTTTTCTTCTTGACAAGTTATGATGTAATATGTCACCTTGTCATAATAAACGATTATATTACACTATCTTACTAAATCATTTTATGTTTATAATAATACATTTAAATGTTGAAATAATTTTTTTTGACGTATATAGTGATGAAAAATCACTAATACAGATTAGATTTATGTATTTGTTATTTGAATAAAATTATAAAGATTGTTATTTGATGTAATATGAAGAGAAAATCGTTGAACAATTATTTGACAATCAAAAGAATCTCTAGAGAATTAAGTTTTATATGATCATGACATGTCAAATCGATACAAATATCATCATTATTCAAGGTCATAGAAAAATTTAATTCAGCTCATTATTGATTTTTCTTTTTTGTTAACTGACTCGATTCTAATACAACATAGAAACAAATAATGACATACAAACAACAATGAAATACACATAGAAAGAAAGTTTTTTGTTTTTGTTTTTAGTTGAATGGTGTAAGTATAGAAGTAAAAGTCAAAAGAAAAGAGTAATAATAATAATAATAATAAGGTTTTATTGTTGTCAACGACGTCGTGTTGGATTAACAGTATAATTACGTTGATTATTATTAGTCGAACGTATTTGTGTTCGATTAGATAAAGTTGATGAAGAATTTTTTATTGTTATTGATGATGAAGAATATTGTTTTGCATGATGCATTCGTTCAAAACGTGGTGCAATGAATTTTATTTTTTGACCATTAGTATTTAATATATCATTTGTACTGATTGTTGTCGATGATGATGATGATGATGATGATAATGATGAAGATGATGATATATTATTAATTGTTTGTTTTGGTTTACTAATTGATGTTGGTAATGAACATATTTTATTTGTTGATGTTGTTATTGGTTTAACAGCAGCGGCATATGATATACGTCGTGGCATAAGTGGTGTAGGTAAACAATGTTCATTGATTGTTATATCATCTTTACTATTATGATGATCATAAGGTAATGATGATTGTTGAGAATAATCGCTACGACTAGCATCACTAGCTGATTGATAACCATCATCTGTATCGGGTGTTGATGAACGATTTTGTTTAGATTTTTGACCATCAATATTTAAATTTGAATTATTATTGGACGATAATGATAAATTTGACGAGATATTGTTAATTTTTTTATCGATATGATTTATCGATAATGATGATAACAATGGCTCGTCATTTATATGAAGAGAATTAATCTCTTGATCACTATCATTCTCATCGTCCGATGTATGAATTAATTTTGGTGTTAAATAAAGTAATGCGAGTAAACATGTTGGTAAACTCGCTAAAAGATTTAAATTAATATCATCATCTTCTTCCTCTTCTATTTTTTGTTGTTGATATTGATGATTATGTATGAAAGCTGATGGAGTATAAAATTCCGAATAATATTGTGGAGAAAAAAGTAACCAGTCCCAGCAAGCTGATGTTGATGATGATAAAGAAGAGGATGTAACAGGTACAGATGGTGTAATAATAGTCGTATTTTTTGTTGCTACGAACATTTTTGTTGGTGCAGCAATGATTGGATTCCAATTTGGCTTTCGTGTTGATGTTGTTTGATACGACGACATTTCATCACCGTATGAACTAGTTGAAGTAGTCACGTAGCAGTCTAAAGTAGTAACTAGAAAAAAGACAAGATGATGAAGAAATGGAATGACAATGAGCACGGCAGTAGTAATAGAAGCACGCATATGAGAAAAAAAAAAGAAAGACAAAAAAAACATAGTTCTTTGAGCACCCGTCGACTTGAGAAAAGGCAGTAGGAAAAAGAGTTGAGAGAAAAAAAAGGGGGAAGGACAACTGACGAATAAAAAAAAGAAAGAAAATAATAATGCGTAAATAAAAGCAGATTCATTAGGATGAATCATTAACTTTCATTGAAAAAATTTTATATATATATCACAGAAATATCGCAAAGAAAAATTGTTCTATTTCTTCTTCTCTGCTTAGAAACAATAAAGTATATGTAATATATACACTTAGAATAGTAGTAGGTTATTGCAGTAATAATACGATTGTACATTCTTATATGTGCGAACACAGGTATATCTATCTATTACATTAACTTTGATTTATATATTTTGCCCCGATTATACAATAATAACTTTATATATCTTGACAGGAATGAACGCAAACAGACAACTGGCATTTACACCTACTTTTTCCTCGTATTATGTAGTTCTGTATATCGTCGATTAAAAAAGCACACTATATATTCTAATTACGTAGTGAAAAAAAAAAAGAGACGCTCGAGAACATTTTCTTTTCCTCCATTTTTTTCTTCTTTTTATTATTCACGACACTTCGACAGCCTCTCCTTCTCATTCTTGATCTGGCTACTTTTAAAGTCACATAAACAAAAGGACGACATACAGAAACACTGTTTTAGTAGATGAAAAAAACACATTTGTTTGTGATACATAACCATTATACATGTACATAGTTAAGAATGCAATTCTATTAATTATTAAACAATGCATCTTCGTTTTCTCTTTCTGAACTACTGTTTCTTGTTAATCTTTACATATGGGAAAAGTAAAACATGACACATCATCGGCATTTATATAGATGAATGTCTTTGTCATAAACAATAAACTTATGACGTAGATTTTTTATTTTAGACATATTTAATATTAGATATTTTCGCATCCAGATGCTTGTAATTATCATTCTTATTTGAAAGGATAATATTAAAAAGCACTTTCTTGTTGCCGAACTATATAATTCATCAGTATTAGTAATTTAATATCTACTTAAAATATATGCCTAACAGAGATTATTATTGTTCAGTTGTTAGTCTTCTCAATCCATACATGAATATTATATACCTCAATTTCAAATAATATGTCTTCTCTTCCTTCATATAAATCGTACTAATTTGATTTAGATTCAATCATCGTTTACTTGTGCTTATAGAATACGGCAGTATGTGATTGCATGAATGAATATCTACATGCAATAACTATGTGATTGATCTAGCGATCAACTTGCTAAAAGAACGAGAAGCCGAATTGAATAACTTGCGCTGCAAACGCGACAAATGTCATCGTCGCCATCGCTCTCGTCCATTAAGATCATCATTGCGCAAGACGTACGAGAATAGTTGTAGTTGTAACTATAGATAGAGATGCAACAATTTGTCCTCCTATACACACATATAAAGTAACGATGATAAAAAACATTGATATAAGCGCCCACGTATACATATGTTACTGCCTTAAGTCATTCTCTTTTTTTTCTATTATTCCACTTTGAAAGTAATGAAACTTAAATATGAAATATATTTATAACACTTATACAAACGATTAATCTTATTCTCACGTATGAAATAATATTAGTCGAGAATAAAAAAAATAACTTTCAAATTTCAATTGTATTTTTTTTACCGTGAAAATTACTCCCGTATGTTGTTTGACAATGGATAGGTGATTCATTCTCATTGTTAATTGCTACAACGCCAGTAGTCGATAAGTCATCATCGTTACAATAATATGAAGTTCTTGAATGACTTTGTTGTTGTGATTGTTGAAATGAAGGATGATGAGTATATCCATACCAGCTATGTTGCTGTCGTTGCGGTTGAGAGGGACACCACATATGTATATATATATATATATATTTTCAATTTTTTTTCCAAAAATCAAATCAGTCGAATACAATCGATATGCTGAACAGTATTGACGGCTTGTCTAGAAGAGCAGAAAAATGAATTGAGTGAGGAAACAAGAAAAAAAGAAAGAAAACGTGCATGTCGAATATGAATATATGTACATGTCCAGGGTAATCAACTGTTTTTCTCGTTCTCTTCTATTTCAATAGAACAGGTAAAGAGAAAAGAAAAAACGACGTTCGTCAATGTTGAACCTATCCGACCGTCGTCCACTACCCTATTGATGGAACACAATCGTCGAAGAAAAAGAAGAAAAAAAAATGGAAATGTCGTTTTTTTTTTTTTTTTTTCTTTGCCACAATCGTTGTTCGCTTTTTTCCTTCTCCATTCTTTCTGACGAGTGCTATGCGTGATAATGGTACCCTTATGAATTTCTTTAACAAGAACGGAAGAACGTCAAAAGAAAGGCACGAGAGTTCTCGTTATTCATTCATTCTATCCATCAAACGAATAGACATATGGAACACAGCGAGCGGACGATAGACCAAGTAAACTGGTTTGTGCGCTTACTTGCACAGAATTTTAACCCACAAAAAAAAAATAACAAAAAAAAAATGATAAAATTTCGCCTTAAAAGCATCGAATAACGTGCTCATGTACGGGAGAGAACAAACATATAGACGTAAAAAAGTTGTTCACGATAGAAAGATGATAAAGCAAAATGTATGAACAATAACGAATATAAAAAAAAAAGAAAAGTTTGTAGACACAATATATTAAACTAACTTTATATCATGTAGTCCGTATCGATGACGATAGTAATGTCGGATAGCAAAGTGTATATGTATATGCGTTCACATATGTTTATCATAGTAAATGTACACTATAAATCGAAGAAGAATAATCGTCTTGCTACACAAAACAAATGTTACCCTTGTGATCTGCTGTTTCCTTCATACATGTGCATATTAGCACGTTCAACATTCTCCATATGTCGGAATATTATGTTTAATACTAATCTCTATGTGGTAGATAAATTATCCATACATACAGATATAAACTTCCATTTTCTTTGATTTCTATCTATCTTTGCTTTGATATTGATTTGAGAATAACATTTATGTGTCATTGTCAAGAAAAAAAAAATGAAAGTCAGTCTTATGAGTAATAAGACATGATTACCATTTACTTAAGGAGTTTATTTCGTTTTTTTTTTCATATAGACGCGACCCTAATGCACGAGAGAACGACGAGGACGATTGATTCTGTCAAAATATTGACACACACGCACTATATGCACAATCTGATTGAAAGTAATGCACAAGTATAAAAAAAAAAAAGAAAGAAGGAGAAAAAGAAAATGCAGATGTATATGTCAGATGAATACTGCTATAAACACATTTCGATGATAAAATGATTATTGAGTATATATGTATGTAAAAAGAGACAGATAGAATGTAGATAAGTATGTATGACCCATGTTATATCTTTTTTTTTGCTGTACAATATTTTTTATTCTATTATCATGTTTACATGCAAGGTTACTACTAAAAACGTAGGTAAAGTTAGCAGCAGATTCGGATTTTTTCGGCTAATATTCATCTACACAATTGTGCCAAAAAAGATAGTGGCTGTGCCAGATAGAAAATTGAATTTACTATCAGATGCATATATTTCAAAAAACTTTTCCCGCATAGAACGACTGAAACATGGAAAATAATACTTTTGAGACCCTGTTTTCGGTGAAAATCTCAATATTTTCACCGAATATTCGTTATCACCTTGTGCCAGTTGATAAAACCTGTTGTGCCAGATAGAACTCGATAATATCTATCGATTGATACTAAATTCAACTACATTCATTATCATCTATGACGTTTATCTGGCCAAAACCCTGTAAAACCAGATTTTTGGCCCATATTATGGCCAAATATTCGTTACTGACTTGTGCCAGTTGAAAAAACCTGTTGTGCCAGATAGAGTTCGATAAGATCTATCGACTGGTGTTACATTTAGCCTAGTTCATCATCAAAATAGATCTTTAGATTTTCAGAGAGCGATCAGCAATAGGTTCGGGCATATAATGTGAGCAAATATTCGGATAAAGACTTATACCAGATGCATCTCATCGAGATCTATTGATTGACATGAAATTCAATGTAGTTCACTATTATCATAAGTCTCTAAATCAACAGAGAACCCGTCAGACATAAGATTCGGCCTCGAAGTCTGAGTAAATATTTGAAAAGACGGTTGTGCCGGACGAATCTCATCGAGATATACTGATTGATATATCATATTCAAACTATTTCATAATGAGAATTATTTGGTTGTTACCTGATGATCAATAATGGAGAATTTGAGGGTGACGCTTGGTTTATGTAATCGTGTCAAGGCTTATACGAACTGGATGAACGAGAGCATGAAAAGAGACTTGAATATAATAGTCGGGAGCTTGTAATGGAAAAGCAGTGCATCGAAATGTTGTATGTCATATTCAGCTTGTTTGTCAGTATAATCTAGCCAATGAATACGACGAATAAAATTATTGTTGATGATGTTAAAGCTATCTGTTGAAACCAGCATTCGTGTGATAAGATAATCTTAAGTATTTGGTTCTTATAGTTTCATTGTCCATAAGTAAAAATACCATTTCTGTCGAAAAAAAAATGATCTACTCATAAAGTTTTGGTTTTGTCTTTTGATTTCATGAAAGAGAAGAACTATTGTTGTATTTGACAGAGAAAATACGTCATTTATTTCATTGTTGTACTACTGATATCTTGAAACTTATCATATGAGCAAAGTTTTACATTGAAGATACTATTTCAATGCTTCTATGTGATGTATTATGTTTTTCTTTTAAACTATGATTTTTTCCGCTGGTTTCGCCAATACCGGTCGCCATTTCGTTGCTATCATAAAGACAAAAACTAATCAACTAGTTCTTTTCAATGACCTACATCCTTCTGGATTTATTTCATATTCTGGCTTTGAAAAATGTGACTTTGCCACCTACAAGTTTCGCGTCTAATTCAATAGTCTCAACAGCTTTCAATAACAATGCAACAAAGACTCATTCTATGACGCTATCTTAGCTCTTTCATAAATACCTGAGGATTTGTAAAATAATTTGAATAAACACTATTCAACCAGAGGACTTGTTCTTGTCACAGTACAAATTCAAAGGCATATAGTCCCGCATCATCAATGCTGCTCATAAGGCACCTTAAGTTAAATACCAGTCGGTGGTTTTCGATGACATCCGTCTGGCACAAGTGTTTTCTTTAACGGCACAAGTCTTTATCCGACTATTTGCTCACATTATATGCCTGAACCTACTGCTGATCGCTCACTCGAAAACTAAAGACTCATTTTGATGATGAGCTAGGCTAAATGTAACACCAGTCGATAGATCTCATCAAGTTCTATCTGGCACAACAGGTTTTATCAACTGGCACAAGCTGATAACGAATATTTGGTGAAAATACTGAGATTTTCACTGAAAACAGGGTCTCAAAAGTAGTATTTTCCATGTTTCAGTCGTTCTATGCGGGAAAAGTTTTTTGAAATATATGCATCTGATAGTAAATTCAATTTTCTATCTGGCACAGCTACTATCGTTTTTGGCACAAGTGTGTAGACGAATATCAGCCGAAAAAACCCGAACCTGCTGCTAACTTTACCTACGTGAAAATTGGCATAAGGAACAAAAAAAAGAAAAGAGATTTTTCTTTTTTAATTTACATGAGAAATATTTTTAAATATCCTTTTTTTAGATATATTCTTGATGAATATAGCACTGCTCGTGGTAATCTGATTGTTCGTGCTTTTATTGATGTTTTAATACATACTGGTCTAGATGATATGCTACGTCCAATAGAATTATCTTCTCATGATTTATTATATTATATTGATGATATATTTCGATGGAAACATCAATCAATAATATCAAAAAACAAAGAATATAGAAAAATTTTATTATTAAAATTCAGATATTGAAATAATTTGAAAAAAAAACTCATTCAAATGTCATTAAAATATATTATTAAAGGTTTTTGTTGATTAATTAAACATTTAATTTTTTATTTTGATTTTTAAATGATAAGATTTTTGACTGTTATATCTTCGTCTTGAATAAATTCGCTTTTCTCATGATGAACTAATAATATTTTATAAATAAAAAAATTTATTTCAAATTTTGATGAAATAATAATTGTTATCAATTAAATGTCAATCAATATTTGTACTTAATCAAATTAATAATTTATCATTAAAAATGTTTTTAAAAGTATATATTATGTTATTTACAAAATAAAAAAATTTCAATTTCTTTTTCTTTTTTTAGTTTAAATGCAATACGAAAAGAAAAGATGGTGAACTTAAAGACTTTATACATAAATAAATGATTTAAATTTATCTGATAAATAATGTTGTATGTTGCCATTATGATATCATATACTTGTAACACATTCAACATCAATAAATTTGTTTTATATTTGACATCATTTGATATTTATAATAATGTCAAGGTTGAAGTATTTTAAAAGATAATACTATTAGGTTTTATTAAATGTCTTTTATAATTATGTTTGTTTTAAAGAAAAAATGAAGTATTCAATTAAATTAATATATACAGATTCTAGTAGTCTTTAGTTTGCTATAATATGTTTAAAAAAAGTAGTTATGCATATCAATAGTTAATAATATTAGAATATACTTGAATGATTATACAATTAAATAATGTTCATAATTTTATTTATTTGATTAATGATATAGAAAAAGCAAAATATTTTTTGAAATTAACATTGTTTTAAAGATTCTAGTGAACAAAAAAGAATTTTTTTTTCGATATTGAATCAGATAATAAGCAGAAAATAGATTTATATTAAATATATATTTAGAATATCATCATATTTTTATTATTTGTCGTTTTGTTTGATTCTAATAAGCAGATAGGCTTGTTAACCCTTTCAGAACGGGTTTTTTTTTGATAAAAAAAAAGCACAAAAATAAAATTTTAAGAATCAGATGATTCTCTTTTTCATAGAAGTTTATTAATATGACTCTAGAGTATGATAGTCTCGACGAAAATAAGTCAGAATATATAGATCTGCATTGTAATCTGAACATTCATATTTGGTTTGGGATTGTTTTTGTTTTTCGTTCGACAATTGTGCTACAGACGACACATCATCGTTTTCTTCCGCCGCTTAGTGTTGGTTAACGTAGAAAAGAAAAGGGAGAAAATAGGGCATAATCACGTCAATCATATTAGACATACATCACTACTATAAGCATATTTTAATGCATACATAGCTACTTCCCATCGTCAATACTTAACATATTTGTGTTAGAAAAAATCTGTGGTATATACGGTGTACCACCCGTCCCGAAAGGGTTAATAGTTTTCTTGTTCACTTATTACGATATTAATATATATAGTTCTCGAAAAACAAAAATCGTTTTGTTTTGACTAATATGAATATAGTAATATTGTTGTTTTCAATTTTGTTTTTGAAATTAATGCAACATAAAGCATAACAATCTGATATATATTCAACAAAGAAAATTATCTTTGTTTATATGGACGAAACGATGATATGATATATTCATATATTCTCTTTTACAATGTTCATATATCTTTTGACAATAAGATCGAAGCACCGATAAATATATATCCTTTGTTTATAAGAGAACGAAAAAGAATGAATCTTGTACCTACGTTCTCCTATAAATATTCGATCTTTAGTAAATAATTTTTAAGAACATCTAATAAAATAAAAAATGGGAATCATATTTAAAGACATTCTAAAAGTATGTCTATGGTCAATTTTAGCTATATAACATATTTACTATATATATATAATTGTTAAATTTTTCTTTATGGTAGGACCGTCAAGCAACACCACCACATGATAATGAAGATGGTTCTCTTTTTTTTCGTTAGTATATATATATAAATAGATAATATCATATTGAATGTTTCCTTATTTTAGGTTTTAAACAAAACAAATTCGTTAAATTAATGACCCAGGACGCCCATTCCGACCGTCGGAAACGGCACTGTAAACGGCCTGAAACGGCTACAAAACGATGCAATACGCCATTAATTTTCATCGTATTCCGCCGTAATTCGTCAACCCGTTTTACGGGCCGTTTTTTCGCTAGAAAACGGCCACCTTTTTTCGCCATATTTATATACATTTCTGGGTTGCCGGATTACGGCGACGTTTTGACGCCGTTTTCTATCGTTTTCCGCTGTTTACGGCGCCGTTTTCTTGGACTTGGGGATATTTGATTTCAAAATTATTTATCGTTTATGTCAATTTTGGTTTTTGGCAATTGTATTTTTTTTTTCATATATGTACAATACATCTATTAGACGATCTATGAGCTAAAAGGTAAGATTCTGTTATTTTTAAAATAAAATAATATATTTTGTTTTTAATTTAGTTGTTCGTTTTTTTTTTCTTTTTTTTTTGTTTGATTAATTGTAATTTTTCATCTAGATAAAATAATAAAATAAAGTTCTTTTTATTGTAAAGAAAAAGTATCAATTAAGGACAGATTTTATACCAACTAAAGCAAACAAAAAGAAAGAAAAAGATTGATTTTGTATCTATAATCATTTCTGTTTTTACGTAAATTTGAACCTCAACCAAAACTAGCTTAGATTGATTTCAATGAATTATCTTTATCTTATTCGAAAGATTTTGATTAAAGAAAAAAAGTTAAAAATCTTCTTTTTAATTTTATTGAAAATAATCAATAACGAACAAAGAAAATAATATATACTTCTTAATCAACTAGAAAAAGTAAGTCAACATAAGATAAAAGAGAATAATAGATGGATCAACAAACTGAATTAGAGAGAGAGAGAAGAAAAAAAGAATATACACGACGTAAAGAATGGACAAGAAAAAGACCCAAATATAAAAACATATAATGAAACGAAGAATTCTATGTAATAAGAAGATTGATCTGATTATTTTAAAAAAGAATAAAATTATTTAAACTTCAAATAATATTCTGTTATTTTTCATAATAAAGAATATAATCAAATAGTTTTGTCCTTTTTTCAAATAATCTTACTATGTTTCCATTTGTTTTTCTTTTTGAGAAAAATTCAGAATAAATAAAAAACAAATTAAACAAAAAGTAAAATTTTTTCAAAAAAAAATATGTTTAGCTTTTTTATTTTTTTCCTTCATTTCCATTGAATTTATGTACGACTTTGCAGTGGCGGATCCAGCAGTAGGCGATCCGGCGACCGCCACCCCTTCACGAGATTTTTTTCCTTTTTTTGTAGCAGAAACGAGAAAAAAAAGGGTTGTCCTGCCTCAAATAGACTTCAAAAATCACTTTTTGATTATGACGGCCATCCCCTCACTGATTTTCTGGATCCGCCACTGCGACTTTGTTAAATGATCATTTGGTAAACTAATTTATAGAATTGTATGAATGTAGAAATGAAGTTGTAATCGAAAAATAATAATAAATTTATATATCTTAGAACATGTGTACAAAATATTTCCTAAAATATTTTTGATTTGAATAATGAATATTTTCTGAATATACCATTAACATAAAATCAAATATAATTTTGATATTTACATTAAAAAGATTTGAAATTTATGTTGTAGCAAATTTGTAAAAGAAGAGAAAATGAAACATTATTTTCTATTATATTTATTGATTACTTTTAATGAAATACAAAGACATTTGAAGTATCATTTTTAAGTTTGAAAGATGGATTCTCTATAATAAAATGAAAATAATTTTCATGTATACATAAAACAAAAAAATAGAGATCATGACCATGCAAAGGGTCCAGGATTGTGGAGGAGAAGACATACATGTTCTCAACGAAAGATTGCCTAACGAATTGAATGCGGATGGAGGAACTCCAGAATAATTCGTTACAATGACCTAATCCAATTATAATTTTTCATTAATTTTTAGTAAATGAATTGATCTATTAAGTTAAGTTGGTAACACATAGTATAATGAATATAAAAATTGTAGAAGACATTTCTAATGGTTAAAACTTGATTTTTGATGTCGAATAATACCATAACTGTCCTGTACGCATAAAAAGTTAAATTATTTGAATTATATCAGCAATAAATTTTCTTATAGAAGCAGAAATGGTACTACATCTTTTCTTCAATCCCATCGTAGCTCAAAATTTATGATATATTGGAAAACACTTGGAGAAGATGATAAGTGAAATTTAGTGCTTATTGAGCGAGATTAGCCCTGACATAACTATTCTAGATATATCTATAGGTAAACGAATAAAAATGATTATTTATCGTATTCAATTCGAAGAAATTTACTTCATTGATAAAAGAATACCTTTCATAATATTGAATTGACTGATCTTTATTTCTAAATTTCTTTTTAATATTGTCGCCTTTTCAAATGTAATAACAATAAAAATCAATCGATAATTGTTGAATTTTTAAATCAAACGGCTGTTGCTATTACTACATCGTCATAGATCATTACTTACTTAATGATTCGATTATAAAGAGAAATAAGACAAAAATTACATGTATATATATATACTTATCTTTTTTCTAAATCGTAAGAAGTTAAAATGAACAACGAAGAAGAGTTACTTTATAACAATATTTCATCGTCATTATCTTTACAACAACAACAACAACAGATACAACCACCACCACGAAAAAAACGTAAACTTAATGGACAACAACGTGATGAAGCAACTATACGTGAAAAACATCGAATGCTTAAACTTAATAAAGCTTATACTCAACTTCGTTTGGTTTTACCTGTTGAAAATAAATGTAAATTATCTCGTATAGAAACTCTTCGTACAGCAGTTAACTATATTCATCTTCTTAATCAATTACTTGAGGTCGATAATAATTAAATCAAATATTTTTCTTTGTTTTCTCTTATCTGGAAAAATAATAATAACAACAACACATTCATATATAAATATTTTCTAATCTTAGTGCATATATAGGATAAAACAGTGTTCTTATTCCATTTTTTTTGTTTTCTTAAAAAAGATACTTTTAAATTTCAAATGAAATAAATAACAGTAGAAAGAATATTTTATATCTATTGTATTTTAAAAACGATTAATATTATGAATCAATTACTATAAATAATTGTAAAAAAATCGCATGTAATTTTGATTAAATCTAGAGAGAATATTAAGGAAATTTATATTAAAAACAAAGCACCAGAAGGATTTCGTTCGATCAATTCGGAACAAATAAGGACATATTTTTCTTACATTCAGACATTTTATTTAACAATAATATGTATTTTTATTTGAAATATTTGCTCATCTGATAACAAAAAATTCTCATTCGTAATTTGTTAATCTTATATCTAAATAAAAAAATATTTTATTATCTAATAATTTCGAAAAACAGGACATGTATTTTTTCCTTAACCTGAAACGCTAATGGAATCTTTTAGATGAGTGCAAATTACCTAGATAATACTTTTTGACTTCTTTGATTTCACTTTAATATGAATAAATCCAAATCAGATATTTAATAATAATTGTCGTACTGATCCTGATATTAATATAAACAAAAAAAAACTCTATAGAAAAACTGTTATGAAGTAAAACAAGAATTTAGAAGAATATTTTGATCATTATATATAGATATCTTTTTCTCATTTTCGATCATCATCTGATATGAAAACTATCAAATAACAATTGACAAGGGAGAAAATGATATGCATAATATACTATTGAATAGATATCGAAAAAGAAATAGTATAAATCATGAATAGACACGTTATCAATGATATGCCAAAAATAAATATACTAAAGAAAAAAACTTATTTATACAAATATAGATTAAACATTCTAATCAATCTCACAAAATTCATCTTAAGTAAGCTTATAAATTCATTAGACTTACTACTTATTATGATATATATTCATAGCATCATAATAACTAAATAAATCTCATTTATATTGAATATAAAACAACATCGAACAATATTAAAATTCTAAGGATTAAAAATACTATATAAATAATCACTTTCTTTCATCATTAACTATGTCAAACAAAGGAAAACTTCAAGATTTATACTTCACCAAAATAATTCCTATTATTATTTATATTATAACGATCATTAATTATTTCTAACTGTGACATATTTTCTATTATGATACATTCCAACAAAATCTTGATTGATATGAAAATTCTTTATAATAATAAATATTGAATAAACAGAATATTCCGCGATTGCATTTTATTTTTCATGACAAGAAAAGAAGAAGAAGAAAAAGAAAAGAAAAGAACCTGCAATGTATTGGGCGGGAAATAAACGTATTAGGATTAAATATAAACGGAGGGATAGAGAAAAGAAGATGAAAACAAAAAAAAAATCACTCATTAAAATGTTTTGCACATTATATTTGTGTTTTTTTTTGTTGCATTCTATGTACAAATAATAAATAGCAATAAAGGAGAAAGAGTTTTTTTTGTTTTTGATCAATTATGTCACATCAACGGCTAAAAAAAAGAGAAAAGAAAAGAAAAAAAGAAACATACAGACGATTAAACATATTTTGTTCGATTAACAAACAAAAAAGAAAAAAAAAAAAGCAAACAACAACAAAAACACACACACACACACACACACAATATTGATATTCATCATCATTCGAGAAAAAAATGTAATATGACCAGTATATTATATAAAAAAAAAAAGAAAGAAAGAGAAGATAAAGAAATAACAAAACAGAAAAAAAATTTTCTTCTTCAAAATTTGCTTTAAAAGCTATTTTGAGATTCTTCTTTTTTTTTCTTAAACAGAAAAAGATTTAACACACAAATGAATAAATATATTTATGTATATGTGCATTTAATCTACTTTTCTATCTAATTGAAAGATCAATAAAATGGCATACACATACACATATGTATATTTATTATGATATGTATGCGCGTAGACGAATAAAGAAAGTAAAGACGAAATATAAAAAAAAAAATTTAGAAATATCCGTCCTTTTTCTTTTTTCATGCGTTCGTATATTTGAAAATCTGACGCGCATTTGGCCTAAAATATAAAATATAATATATCTTATTGAGAATTATTTATTGATATTTACCTTTGATTGGAAAAACTTTTCTTTGGTGGTGTTCGACCACGATTAACTGATTTTATTTCGTTTGTTTGTTGATTATTTGTTCCACTATTATCATAATGACCATTACGCATATTTGTACTTGATTCTGATGCTGTTTCCCATTCTTCACCTTCTTTTTGATCATTATCACTTGTTGAATGATGACGAAAATTATTATTATTATTATTATTAGTTCCATTAATTATTTGTTGTTTTGGTTGTCGATTATTTTTTATTGTTGTATTACCACGTTTAGAATTTTTATTTGTAGAACGTTGTTGTTGTTGTTGTTGTTGTTGATAATGTTCATTCGAATAATTATATCGATTATTATAATGTCTTAAAAATAAACAATATAACAAATTATTTTTTATTTAGTTTTAGGGAAAAAAGAAAAGAAAATTTACTGTTGAGGATGTTCATAATAATATCCACTTGATAAATCATGCATATGTGTATTACGACCACTATGTGCTGTTCGATGAGCTGTACTATAATAATTATGTGGTGATGCCATTTGCATAGCTTCATATTCTAGAAATATTCGTAAGATTTTTATTTAAACTGTTAAAATAAATATTAGAATTTTTAAAGCTTTAAGAAAGTTTAATTATATTCATTTATATTTTAATTGATATTTATGGTTCTTGATAGTTTTTCAAAGTGAAGGAAGCAAGATTACATTTTTTATGCAGACACAGTTGGAAAGACAAACAAGCAAATGAGATGACAAAACATATTTTATTTTTGAATACTAGAACTTCATGACAGTTGTTTTATTTGAAATCTAATTTTATGTCAAATATAAATTCGATCATAGCTTATTAATTAGTTAAGTTTCAAGGATAATTTGTCATACGGTGAATAGTTTTCTTAAATTATTCCGAATTGTATTTTGCTTCACTATCTTCAGAGAAGTAAATGTTGTTATATTTAAATTAAGAACATTTTTCAATAGTTTTATAATGTCTGACCAATAGTGAAAAACTTTGAAGTTTAATTCCAGGAAAAAAAATACAATTGATTTTGGTTTAATATTCAGAAAAGGACAGCTCAACATGATACTATAAACAAAAAAAAATTCCTATAGACTATTTTCAACTATGATGCAAATGTTTCATCTATTTGGGAGATACACAATCTGAAAAGGAAGAACTAATCTTCTTCTCATCAATTACTGTATTTTTGTCTTCAAAGCTTTTCTATAATGAATATTTGAAATATTACCTTGTATTGATCGTGTATAATTATTTCTATGTCGTGGAGCTAATTGATTTTGATAATGTTGTTCTTGATGATAATTTTGTTGATCTTTATTTGTACGTCGTTTTGAGTTTAATGATGTTGTTGCTGGATTTTTTTTATTTGTTTTTATTGGTTGATTTTCTGTTTGTACAATAACATTTGACTCATTTTCATTTTTTATTATAGTTATTCGATCAGAAGTATCATTTTTTGATTCATTTAATTTGTCAGATTCTGTTGTTAAAATTTGTGGTGTAGAAGGAGATGATATAGATATTTCATTAAATTTTGTTGTTGGTACTTCGTCAATTATTGTTTGTTTTTTAACTGATGATGAAGAATTATTATCATCAACAATAGATGATTTTATTTGTTCAGATGATTGATTAGTTTTTTTATTATTTGTATTTGTTCGATTAATTGAATTTTTTTTCTGACGTGTTCCAGTAGTTGTACTAGGTGCTGACGATATATTAGATGTATTATTAATATTATAAGTTGTATATTGTTGTTGATGACGAAGTGTTCCACTCCGTCTATAACGTCCATATGAACCTAATGTTGTATATCCTCGATTATGTAAATTTGAATGATGATAACGTTGATGAGTTGGTAAATTTGAATCATAATAAATTGTATCATCATCATAATAATCATCATCATAATGTGATGAACCGGTATGATTAGCAGTATTATATAATTTAGCTGTTGCTGTTACATCTGATCGTACACTCATTAATGGTGGAATCGATGCTGTATTTATAATTGATGTATTTGTTGTTTGATATCGTTGTTTATGATCATTTAAATTAGTTCGTTGTTGATAAGATTCTGTTTGACGACGATCATTCATTGCTTGTTGAGATTTATATGAAATTGATTCTTGTGGTGTTGGATCAGCAGATTCTGTTGGTCGAGTTGGTGATAAAGGACGCCATACAGATTGTGCTTTATTATTAATATATTTATTATCTACTGATTGATTAGTTTTATTAGATGATGATTGAGTTGATTTTGTTCGAGAATCTATAGTTTAAGTTAAAGAAAAAAAAAACAACGATGAAAATTTCAAACATACTTATTTGATGTCGATCATTATTACGTGTTTTTGTTGTTGATGATGATTGTTTATTATAACGATTTGGTTTTTGTATTGAAAGATTATCTGAATGTAATTGTTGATGATGACGATGATTATCATTTGAATATCGTTGATGACGATTATCTATAGAATCATCCCAATTATCTAATTGTTCATTTGAATTTATTTGTTGAGTATTCTGATTATCATAATAATTTGTATTATCAAGTTTAATTGGTTTTCTTGTCGAAGTTTTTGTTTGTATTAGACTTGATTTTTGTTGTTTTTTAATTGATAAAGGATTTTTTTTCGATTTACGTGATATTGATTCATTATTATGTTGTGAATGTGAACTTGATTCACTTTGAGAACGGCTATATTTATTTAATATAGATGATTCATCATTATCAATATGTCCACTTGATCTAAATATAATAAAAACTTTTTTTTTTAATATAAATAAATAAATAATTTACTTTTCATGTAACGATGCATAATTAAATGAATCCATTTGATCCGACCAGCTTTTCATTGTAAATGATGATTGACTATTAGCTGTATCATGACGAGTACGAGGCGTATTTGATGTATCTCGATTTTTTTGCCATAATAATGATGGTGATGATGATGAATTAAAATTTTCTTGATCATTTGTAGCTAATAATGGACGTGTTTGATATCCAGGTATTTGTTTTTGTTCATCAATATTTGTTATAAATTGTTCATTTCGAAGATGACGTTCTTGTTCATCACGTCGTTGTTTAGCAATATTTAATGCATTAATTAATTCTGAATTTTTATTATCTTGCATTTGTTTAAGATGTTCATCATCTTGTATTAAACGTGAATGTTGTGATATTTGAGAATTTATTCGACGTGATTTATTATTTGTATCTAATATTTCAATATTATGTTTATGATGATGATGACGATGATGATGATGATGATGATCGTCATCATCATCACTAAAACGAATTTTTTCTTCATAATTTACTTCCTGAGATGCATTTGCCCATGTATTATCGGTTAATTTTGATAAATCATCAATATCTTTATTCCGTAAAATTGTTGGACTTTTATAATCATTTAATGTGTTAATATGTTGTTGTTGTTGTTGTTGATGCATGGGTAACGGCACTGGTGTATATGGATTATATGCCCACTAGAAATAAAAAACAAAATTATTGAAATCTTTTAAATTTTATAGAAGAAAAAAAACTGAAATTTACCATTTGTGGTGGATACATTCTCATATTTGGATTTGGTATCTGTGGTTGATATATATTAGCACCAGGATTATTTGGTATTATTTGTGATAAATCACTTAATAATGGTTGTATACGACTACCACCACCTTCTTTCCAAATAGCTAAATTAGCTGGTCGAAAACTTGGATTTTGAATATTTGTTATAGATTCTGATTGAGATTTACGATCTTGTGTTGTTGCTAAATGAGGAAAATCATTTAAAGCAAGTAAATTTGGTGTTTGTTCATTAGAATTTGTAGTTGTACCAGCTGTTATTGTACTCCATGTTGGTGGCATACGAGATTTATCAATATCGGCTGATGATGGTGGTGTTGGAGAATTAACTGGTAATGAGTCAAGTTGTTGTTGTGTTGGATGTGATACAGAATTGATTGTTATTTGATTTTCATTGGATGTCCATCCATGATTTGTTGTTATTGTTGGATCAAATGTTGGTGAATTTACACCTGTTTCACTTTTTAAACTTGGTAAATTAGCCGGTGGTGGAATTCGTCGACTATTAATTTTTCCTAAATTTGCCCATCCTTGAGGACGAGCTGAAAATAAAAATAGAAATTATTAAAAATAAAATTCTTTTTTTTTTATTTATATTATTATTATAAACATACGTGCTGATCGATTTGCTTCATTTGCTCGAGTTTTGTTTACAAAATCATTGGCTTTAACACCAGCATAACGTTTGTTTTTATCAAGAGATTTATTTGGTACAGACATGATAATAATGTTGATACTGTGATCATACGATAAATAAAAAAAAATTATTTGTATGATATTATTATTCTTGATTAGAAATATATATATATATATATGGGATTTGTTCTAGTGGTCAATAAAAGAAAGGATTCTAAAATCTAATAAATAAAAAGAAAAATGAATTGCTTAAGCTTGTGTTCTTTTTTTTTCTGTTCTTCTATAAGCAGACATAGAAGATGTATGAATAAGTGAAGGTTCACAAACGGGAAACAATGGCGATACATATTGCACAGATATATAATAAACTGACATCTATATAAAAAAAAAGAAGAACAAAAAATAAATTTATTTAGATTTTTTTTGTTTTAATATAGAAAATATTAAAAATTATTTTTATTATGTGAATAAAAATATTCAGTTAAAAATTCAAAAATAGTTTAGTTGCTAAGCAATATTGATAACAATAAGTTGACTATGTAAAACATATTATGCTCATTGAGCGTTTGAAAATAGAATTTTTTATACAATATCAGGCCTGCCAGTGATATTATTTTTCTAGTTTATTTTTCTGACGTTCTGGAATTATTCTGCTTCTTTTTATAATCTACCTTTATAGAATTATATCTACATCATGATTAGATATTCTTTTATTTTAGTCAGTCTACTTTTTCAAGACTTCTATAACGAAGTTTGGAAAGTATTATTGACAAAAAAAGAAAAGATAATATTCAAATTATATTTCAAGCATTTGATTTTCCCGATTTTATAATCTAATTTATGTTTTTATTATTTCCGGTTTTAGTTTAGTGTTATCCTTCGGTTATACCAATATCACTAATTTTTTAATTGGCCATAGATGTAGTAAACGATCTTGTCCTTTCTTTCAATAATAATTTAGTTGCTTTAGTCAAGTCTTTTTATAAATTCTTTACATTGCTAATCAATTGTATTTATTTTTCCATCTAATCGTTCGTTTTTCGCAATAAACACTCGTCTTACATTGACTACAGTAATGTTTTGAATCAATTTTTGTTGTTGTTAGTTGTCTTGAACATGACATAAATATACATTTTGGATGTTTAAAAGTAATCCATATATATACTATATGGATTTGAACATTATTAAAGAATTTCATATCAGAATTTATTGCTCGCATACTATTAATTGATACTTCATTTAATGATGAATCATCATTTGATAGAAGATGATTGTTTGAGAAAATCCTCTTTTTACATAACTGATTCCATATGATAACGATAACAAAACTGTTTATCTAAGCGATATACATTTTTATTTATTTATATACGTATTTTATCATATATAGTGATATTAGAATAAGTTTTACAATGTTCTGATTTTTTTTTATAGGAAATTATCCTACCTATTTGTCCTAATTTCGAGACATAGGCTATTGCTATTCCTCACTTAAACATGTCACAATATGATGATGATAATGATGTAGTCGTTGATGGACCAGGTTATTTTTTATTATAATAATTAAAATTATGTTTAGGAAAATATTATTTAGGTTTTCCAACTATTTCTATAACAGATAATACAACGACGAATGTGACTGATTATCCAATAAATTATGCTGATCCAAATAGTCCAACAGATGGTGTACAAGAATTGCGTAAGTTATTTCCTCTTTTAGAGTACCCAATTTAATGTTCCGTGACGAATAAAAGAACTTACACAAAATGAATAGATTGGAAATTTCGTATTAATCAATAATTAGTAGATTTCTTCTTGTCTATTTATATTAAACTAACATTATAATCGAAATTAATATTAGAAGTACAAATAAGTGTATTGAAAGAAAACAAGAAAAATGCATTTTATATTCTTAATAAAATATCAAATAATGAATCGGAACAGGAATAATTGCTGAGATATATGTTACGAACATGAATATTTTGAGTTATGTCTTATGATTTTTGAGAACATATCTTTCGTTTGGGTTTATTTAGAAGAGGAAAAAAAGTTCCTAATCTCAGAGTTGTTTCTCTGAGAGCCAATAGTTAATTTTTCTTGAAAATTGAGATGAAAAGATTTTCTTTTATTATAAACGGCGAATTTTTATTTCAATGGCGAAATAAAACTTCTCTTTGAAAAACGAAAGAGATAGTTTTTACTTCATCGAAAATGCTGTAAGACCGACTAAACAGAAATCAACAAAAAAATGTCAAAAAGAGAGTCATATATACAAAACTGTATGTTCCAAATTCTCAGAAGTCAAACACAATATAAAAGGCTTTAAATAAAAATTAATCAAATTAAAATGGCATAATTTTGTAAAGAAATTTAATTTGATATCTTTCTTTATATAAACAGAAGATGCACTCACTGAAGATGAACAATCATTGGTTGTATTGGATCCGAGCCATCCACTTATGATTCGTTTTCAGGAAGCTCTTAAAAGGCATTTATTAAAACGTGAAGAAAAACTTAATATTCAATTACGTGAAGCTGATAATGAACTTAAAGTAAAACATAAAAAACAACATTTTTTTATTGAAATAAAAAGGAATAAAACTATTTTTTTTCAATATAGAAAATACGTGAAAAACGTGAATCACTCGGTGTAAATTTATATAATATGCAACAAGAATTAGCAAGACATCAAATGTTATTAGAAAAAGAACATGATCGTTATGGTGAAATAAATCAAGATCGACAACGTCTTGAACATGATTTAAAACAAGTTAAAGATAAACATTCAAAGAAAAAAGAAGAACTTGATACACAAATGAGACAAAGTATTTTATTTAATTAATTTTGTAAAAAAAAATATATATTATCATATTTATTATTCAGCTTTGGATACTCAAAAAGAACGAGATGTTCTTCAACGTCGATTATATTATATGAATAAAGCAAAAAATGATATACGAGGTGATTTATCTACTATGCGTCGAGCAACAGAAAAAGTTGATACTGAAGTAACAAAATTAGAAGCAGATAAAAGAGAACAGGTATATAAGAAATATATTAAAATTTTATATTAATGTAAAACAAAAAAAAAACACAGGATTTATTTGTTGATCGTCTTGTACAACAAGTTGATGTGCTTCGTGAACAAATATCAATGTATGAATATCAATTAAAAGTTCAAAGTAAACCTTTTTTTTTTTAAATATCTTTTGTACATGTTGATGTTTTATTTTTATTAGTGGAAGAAACAAAAAATATTAAACATACATTAACAGAAGCACGACTTGAATCAGAAACATTAGAATTAGAAAAAAAACAGTTAATGCAAAATTGGAATAGTTGTTTAATCGGTGTTCGAAGACGAGATGAAGCACAAGCAACAATGGCAGAAGCTGTCAGGTTAGTTAGAATTATATCAATTGAGAAGACGAAAAACTATAGATAACTCTATTTTATATTAACTGTATAAATATCACTAAAAGTGTAGATCAACATACTTTTGATTAATAGATAGATAAAGCATAGAAAACGAATTTGTAAAATTCGAGACAATTTCTGAACTTTGAGATAAACACAAATGCTGTAAATTTACTTTACAACAGAGATGTCCTTGAGGGCGCGGTAGCGGTAGATTTTCAACCACGATAGGCATCTCTCCTTTACAATTCTTAACTCAATGATAAATCTTTTTAAATATAATTTTATTTTTCTTGAATATATTTAGATTACAATTACAACGTATTGATACAATGAATACTGAAATGGAATCATATAAACGTTCAATTGTAAAAGAACAAGAATTAAATGAAAAATTAACATTAGTCTTAAATCGAACAAAATATGAAATACAAAATTTAGAAAAATTACTTCAAATAAATAATGAAAAATCCGAAACAATTAAACAAGAAATTTCAACTTATACAAAAGCACTTGAAGAAACACAACTTATGCTTAATCGTGTTAATAATGTAAAAACGAAAGTTTTTATTTAATTATTTAAACAAAAACTTCTCTTTTTTTTCTTTTCTAATAGGAAAAAGCCGAAAAACAACATGAATTAAATATGTTACAACGTGAAATTGAAAAAGAAAATCAAGAACGTGTTAAATTAGAAGATGATATTTATCAACGAGTTCAAGAACAATTAACAGCTACAAAAGCTGCTGAATATAGTTCAAAACTACGTTTTAAACTTAAAGAAGCTACACGTGAAATTGTATGTATATATATATTTTATTAAATTATTTTCGAAGAAAAATCAAATTTTTATTTTTCTTAGGAACGTAATTTATCGAAAGTTGAAAATGATATAGCTCGTGCACGTTTAGAAAAAACATATTTAATAACAAATATAAAACAACTTGAAATTCAATCAAAAGATTATAACGAACAAATATTAGAAAAAAATCAAATAATAACACGTAGTGAACAAGAAATAAAACGACGTGTTTTATTAATTGAACAAAAACAAAATCAAATTGATTTAATGAATAAAAAATTAGAAAATTTAAAAGAAAAAGCTGGTGGAATTGAATTAGGACCATTAGAATTAGAAGTAATTAATTTACAAAAATCTATAACACAAACTGAAAAAGATATATTTGATCTTGAACAAACATGGTTAAAAGAACAAAATGAATTAGTACATTTAACAAATGATAAAGATATATTAGAAAAAGAAACTGATTCAATGAAATTAAAACATACAATATTAATGTCAAGAAAACTTCGAACTGAAAGTAAAAAATTTATTTAATAAAAAAAAAAAAAAAATAATTTTTATTATTATTTTCATTTAGATACAATTAAAAATATGGAAATAGATTGTACACAATTAAAACGTCAAATTGAATTATTAAGACTTGATTTAGAACGTTTAAATAAATTAATTTATAAAGAAACAACAAATAAAACAACATTAGAAAGAAATAATCTTTTATCAGAAAGTGATTTTGTTCGAGAATTAAAAGTCTGTAGAAAAATTTTAAATTATATTTTAAAAAAAAACCAATATATTTCATTAGGAAGCAGAAAAAGATGCTATACATATGGAAGACGAATTAGTTGAAATACGAAAAGAACGAGAAAATCTTTTAGCTAATCTTGTTGAAGCTGAGTATGTTTATTTAATAATAACATATTTGAAAAAATTTTCATTTTAATTTATAGAAAACAAATTATGTTTTGGGAACGAAAAATTCAATTAGCAAAAGAAATGAAATCAGCTGTTGATTCTGAAACAGGTCAAGGTGAAATACGAGCAATGAAATCTGAAATTCATCGTATGCAAGTAAGAAGAATAGTTTAATTTCGATTTATTTATTTTAATTTCTTTTCTTTTTTTTATTAAGGTTCGTTATGAACAATTATTACGACAACAAGAAAAATTAATACGTGATATGGAAACAAGTGTATCAAGACGAGAAACAATTATTACTCGAGGAGAATTTCAACAAAAATTACCACAAAATAAAGCTATTATGCAAAGTACTGTACAAAAAAAAATTAATGATTTACAAAGAAAAATTCGTGAAATGACTCAAGTAAATTTCTAAGAAAAACATTTTCTTATTCATAGTTTAGATATAGTGAGATATTTTATTCTATTTTTAATTGAGAAAATAAATGAAGTCTAATGGAACCATATAGAAATGGACAATATTTTCAAAATGACATTTTAAAATTATGTCTCCGAAAATATATCTCATCATCTTCTATATTTGAGTTTTGATAAAAATTCCAATTGTCTCAGTTTTACTCTCATTAAAATCTCTATATAGTCAAAAAACAGAGAAGAATATTTTTACTAAGGAGAAAACATCCCCAGGTACCTTGTTCTAATTTCGTTCGTTTATACATCATTCGATAGAGAACCTTGAGTAGATAAAAAGCCTAAAAGGATTTCGGTTGATGACTTTTCTTTCGGAAGTTATGGTCAGTTTTCTGATTTCCTAGCGAAAACTAGCATAAAAAGAAAAATTCATGACTTCAATTAAAAAACTTCGTCGAGAGCTATGATTTTTATTGATCGTAGGCTTAAGAATCCCATATATATTCTGACAATTTCACACTTCTAGAGTTATAGAATTTTTCTATTTAGCAGGAAAAATCAGGGTGTAACACATCGTGTGGGCTTTCTAAAAGAAAATAACAGAAATGTGGAATTTTCAGATATGTAGAGAATCCTAAATCTTCGACCAAAAAAAATTATAGTTTTCTGTGATTTTTCTTTTTACGCTAATTTTCGCTAGGAAATCAGAAAACTGACCATAACTTCCGAAAGAAAACTCGTCAACCGAAATCATTTTAGGCTTTTTATCTTATCGAGATTCTCTCTTGAATGATGTATGAACGAACGAAATCAGAGCTGCACACCTAAGGATGTTTTCTCGTTAGTCTGAAAATTAAAAGACTAGAGAATTTTTTTTCTAAAACATTAAACTTATATTTTCAGTTGAGTGCTTACGTATTAGAAATGTGTTCATTCTAATTAAATTAAATAATAATTATTCTCTCAATTTTAGCAAGCTGCTGAACTTGAACAACAACTTGAAGAATATAAAACTAATCAACAAGAACATGTTACACGAATGACTGAACTTGGAGCAGAAAGAGATCAATCAACAAATGATAGTACTAAACTTGATGAACGTATAATAGAATTAAATTTACGAAAAAATATGGTAAAATATTTAATTTATTTTCTTTTGTCTTTTTTTATTTCTTAATATC
Source organism: Macrotrachela quadricornifera (assembly GCA_022393335.1). Taxonomy (NCBI): domain Eukaryota; kingdom Metazoa; phylum Rotifera; class Eurotatoria; order Philodinida; family Philodinidae; genus Macrotrachela; species Macrotrachela quadricornifera. The sequence goes on along the minus strand of JAJEKB010001163.1, from coordinate 48,064 downwards.
TTTTATTTTAGATGTTAATTACATTAACTGAAAAACAATTACGTGCAAAATATTATGAACAAATAAAAGAAGGAAAATATATAAAAGTCCATCAAACACCAGATGCTTTAAATACAGCACGTGAAAATCAAATAAATCGTTTACGATATTTTGAAACAATTTTACATGGTTTATCTGAACGTTGTCCACAATTTCGTCGACAATTTGTTCATATACAAGATATGCTTCGAAAACGTTTAACTGATCAAATAGGTCGTCCATCATCAAGTCAATAGATCATAAGTTAATGACTTTTATTTTGTAGACTTTTATTTTTATTTCCATTTTGTTTTGAATAAATGTACTTATAATCATCAAACGATTTCAGATATTTTTCATCATCAAACTTTTTCAACAAACTATAATATATATTGATAGAATATTCAATCATTTAAACATTTTTGGTGATCAAAAAACTGATCACTCTGTTTTTCTTTTTCAAATAAAAATATTTAAATAAACAAAAAACACAAAAAACTTTTTATTTATTTTCTTGGTCCAGTATATTGAGTTTTATTTTTTAAATATGAAAAAGCTATTGGTGATGGTGATCGTGTTTGTGATATTTGATTTAATGGTGAACCATGATAACTAACTAATTGAAGATTATTTAATGATGTTTGTAATGGACGAGTATCACGATAGAAATGTTGTTTTTGTTGATTTTCATAACGTTTTATATTTGGATATTTTTGATGTAAATATGCTTGAATCGCTCGTGTATCATGTTTAAAATGTCGTTCATTATTAGGAGATGAAGATGTTGATGATGATGGTGATGATGAACATTTACAACGACAATAACATTTATACCATGATTGAAGAAGTTTAATAACTGTTTGACGTAAACGTGATGATATAATTAAATATGTTATTGGTTGTAATGCACAATTAAGAAAAACAAGTAATCGAACAGTATTTAATAACCATTGAAATAATATTTCATTCATAAATGTTTGTTGAAATAATTGATTATGTACAATATATAATAAATTGAGCAAACGATACGGTAAAAGAAGAAGTATATATAAAAGAATAACAATAAAAAGCATCACAATTACTTGAAGATGTTGTGTTGAATGAGAATTTGTTGTTGATTTATTTAAATCATTTTGTATTATTGGTGTACATATATCTAATGGCATTTTCGATGTATTTTGTTGATAACGTCGATTTGTTCCACCTGTTGATGATGATGATGATGAATGTTGACCTTGAATATCTCCATTTCTTCTTCTAGATTTTTGAAGAATTATATTTGAACGATATTGATCTTCTTGTATATTATTTGGTGAAAGAAATCGATAATGTTCACTATTACTTTGTGTACGACGTATAGGATTATTTGAATATTTTTTTTGATGCAAGAATTATACGTATAACTTGTCCATAAATAACAATAAGAAAAAATCCTGTTATAAGATATGTAGAAACAAGAAGTAATATTAAATAAGTACGTGACCAAATTTCTGTTGCTCCTGTAAAACAAGTTGCTCCTGGTATAAAATCTGTTAAATTTGTATTATATTCTGTTAGATTTGTTCCATTTTCAAAATTATTTTCATATTTAGTTATAGCAAATAAAGGTAAATTAATTAATATAGCAAATGCCCATAGAATACATAATGTTTGACAATAATTACGAATTTGTCGACGTATTAAATCACCTTGTAAAAAACGTGGAACACCAGCTGGATAACAACGATGAATAGTTAAAACAAGTAAAAAAGCAAGTGCTGCATGCATTGATACTTGTTGAAGAAATGGAAGTAAATAACCTAATTAAAATAATATTTTTATAATGAATATTTGCATTATAATTAAAAGCATAAAATAAAAATCTATTGAAAAAACTTTTCATGTAGATTATAGAAAAAATCATCAAAAATTTTTCTCATAAGTATAGTATCAAATATAAAATAATTTCGTTTAACAAAAGATTTATATTTTCATTCAATTCTACTTTATTATTTGAATTATATAGTATGCATTCTTCTTTTTCATACTATCGTTCTATAATGAAATATTTCGTACGTGATAGACTAAATTTTTAAAATCTACTTAAGACTGAAAAATTACTATAAAGCACAATTATAATGTCAGAATAGTTCTTTTTAGTACTTATAAAAAATAAGTTTGACTTTGATGAGTCTATTTTTAAATTTCTTTATTGTCATACATTTTTAAAAATAAATAAAGGTAATTTCCTTTTTTCCTATATAACAATAAAGATTAATATGCACTTACCTAATTAATGAATTGACGTAAATATCCTTAGACTTTTGTTGAATGTCTTAACGAATATTTTCTTTCTATCTGTCGAGTTTACATATTTCATAATAAATATTAATTATCTATATTAGAATATTATTATAAGCCTGATTTGACCTATTAATTTACTTCAATAAACAATATTTTTTTTCATTTAGATAATATAAATGATTATTGATAATAGAAAAAACAAAATCTCTTCATAAAACAATCAGATTAGTAAAACACTTAAGATATAATAAGATTTATATATACATTTCGATATATCAATATTGATTGTTGATAATAAACAATTATTTTTTTTTACTATTAATCTTGTCTGTATCAAAATATTTAATCATTTTTATTATTATGATGAATTTTTTAATTTAAATAAAAGGAATTATTTCTATAAAATTTTCGTAATCATTGATTGGATAAATACTATATATAGATATATTTTCTGTCTTATTCTAACATAAATTATTATCATTTATTATTATTGAAAGAGTTGAAGCAAAAAATTGGTAATTCAATCGGCTTATTTATTATTGAATGGTTAATAAAAATGACAAGTTGTTATAAATATCTCATAGATAAATAATAAAATTTCGTAGTACATATTTTCTTATAAATATATAATTAAAGATAAGATAATATTAGAATTATAAGATAAAATAAAATTTTAATGAAATTCAATTTTAAAGAAAATTATATTAGAGCAATTGATATGAATGAATGCATTATCTATTCACATGTAAATTTATGTGTCTGTTGAGAACATTATTCAAACTTTTAGTTGTCCCTATAGTTTTCGAACATATAATTAATGATTAAATGAAAACTTCTATTTTAATATCATTTTTCTCATTGATATTAATTTATCAATAAGAGTACATTATTATACGATATGTCAGAATTTATTACAGATTTCATTGATATATATATATATTTGTTTCATAATATCTTACTTCAATAGAATTTTTATTTAACCCAGACAAATCTCATTCATATTTATTATAGAACCAATTAAATCTTATAGGAATATGGTGAAAAGAAAAATTGGTTTAATGCATATATAATTTTTAAATCTAAAAATTTTTTAGAAACTCGAGCAAAGGTTACAAATTCTTTTTCTATCAAATCCACCCATGGCCATGGCCTCTAAGATCTTATAATCTTTATTCAATCTGTCAATCATTCAATAGAATATAAAACATAATTTAATTTATTAAATAGAAAACGTGAACAGAAACTAAATTTGGAACATAGAATTAATAGTTAAGTTTATTGTATATGCAAACGAAAATACTAGAACTTTACTAAAATAAAAAATAAAAAATAAAATTTGATTATTCAGTTTTTTATTTTTATAAATCATTAAACTATGAGTTATTATAAAATGATTCAGTATAAAAGGTGTAAATAAAATGTGATAGTTTGTCTCTTTATATTCGTAGATAATTAAATAAAAATTTATTTTATTCATTGATAAAAGGAGTCATAATTACCAATAGAAAGAAATTGATGATACTTAAATAATATCGAATAACTCAATATTTATATCTAAAGAACTATTTTATAATACTAATTTCATATTGTTTCTTTTGTTCTATATTTATTTAGTCAATACAAATTGAAGAAAAATATTCTAGGAATATATATATATGTTTATTTTCGATGACATTAATATCTATTTGTTTATTTCTTTTTTTGACAAAATTATATATCGATGATAGATTGGAAAGTTTATGTTATTTCCATTACAATTAGCGGAAGATAATGGAAAAAATATCTAAATATACGATAGACATTCTGTTATCTGTCACATATTTATCATTTTCTTGTACATTGTCTTCTATAATACTTTCAAGTCAAATTATTATTAATATTCTTATAGAATTTTTAAAACAAAGCCAAACTTCTCTATTATTAGTATTTATAATTATAGGTAAAATGAATAATAATGTAAAAAAAATGTATAAAATCTATCATATTTTTAATTTTTAACTGATAAATATATCATTAGTATAAGTACATAGAAAAATATATAATAAATGTAATATTATCCATATATTTTAATTCTATATAGTACCTTAAGCCGATTATTTTTGTTATATTACTGATAACAAAAGGGATTTTGTTAGCTAATTCTCATATTAGTTCTACACATTAATAAATTTATTGTACTGATAAAATGACTATTATTTATGTATATAAATAATTAAAAAACTAAAACTTACATGTAAACATGCCTAAATGGAATCCGTTAGTAGATCTAAATACATCAGCTAAACGTTCTGGTAAACAACTAAGTACAAGAAGAATATCAGCTATGTTCACATTGATAATATAAAAATAAGTGGATGTATGCATTGATTTATCTCGAAGTATTGCTAAAATAATAATTATATTAGCAACGAAGGCAATTAATATAACCAAAGCGAAAATGATAAACCACGATAAAGTAAATATATCTATCGACATGAATTTATTTCGAAATTAATTCAATATGAATATATAATCTATAAACAAAAAATTTATTAATTAATACGAAAATATCTATAGATCTTATACTTATATATAAAAAAACCGATAAATCAACAAGTTTTTTGATAGTGTACTTACGATTATTTGTTTTCTTCACTCAATTATCAATCGAGACTAAGTCTAGAACTGTCGTTATTATTAGATAAAAAACATGCGTTACTTCATCCATTCTTTTTTTTTTCTTTTATATTATCGATGTTATTCTGGATTACATCTTTATACACAAGAGAATGCGAAATATAAGAAGAGAAAAAAGAAGAAGTAGATTATTATCTGACATTTTACATTTTCATTAAAAAAAAAAAACAACTTACTAACTAAACGTTTGTTCTTTTATCTTTGGTTGAATGATTGTTATTGTTATTATCATTTCATATAAGAGTCATCATTAATATAGAAAAATATAGGAGAAAAAAAAAGAACCTTCTTTTTCATGTCATTTTCTTTAAAAATTATTAATGACAATATGTCTAGATGATAGGTTCCATATTTATACATTGATATTAGTAATAATAATAATCATTTTTATTCGTTTTTTTTTCTTGTAAATAAATAAAAAAATGTCAAAGATATTATCAAAGAAAATTTTTAAAATGAATTGAATGCGCGTAGGTTGCTTGTTTTTAAGAAGGATAAAAAGATCCGTTGATCTTTTTTACTGATAATTAAGGAAATAAGAAAGTAGAGATAAGTGAGATTTTAAAATGTAATATATTTCTCATTAGAAAATTGAGAACATATATCGTATGGATTGTTGGTTTTCTTCATAATCTCTTTTTGAATTTTGAGTAAAGTGATTATGTTGTGTTGTTCAAGATTCTATTATAAGTATGATAATATAAATCCGCTTTAAAAGTATTAATAATGAAGTATTAGAAAAAGAAGTTCATCAAAAATTGGGTAGAATAATTTACTTATTAAATTATATTTTTTATATTTTCAACATAAAAAAAATAATTATGTAATTAAACAAAGGATTTTTTTTCTTGTTGACAATCATTATATGCTACTCATCTATCTTGTAATAAGATGTAATAAAAGTTCTTTGAATTATTATACTTTGATCTATAACACTTCGACATGTTTTTCATTTATTCTTTTCTTTTTCATATTATATTGCAATGTACGCACATTTATATATATATTTCTTTGATATAGTAAATGAAAAGAAGAAGAACTACAACAAATCTTTTTTTATCATTTTCTTTCATTTGACTAGAAGGAAATGAAAAAAAACTGAAATGAATTAATGATATTTATAATGAATTTGATTCAATCCGTCTTAAATCCATTTAGTATGTCAATAGTTTGTGAAACTGAGCAGAAAATGTAATTTATTCAGTTTATTACATTTTTTTTAAATATTCATTTCCTTCAAAAGAATAATGACTTTCATGTCATTACTTGTATATAATCATTTCATTTTTTCCGGATGTTCAGTCTATCTTACTGTTTCCATTATATAATGAATATTGAATATTCAAAAATATTCATTACATTATGAGAAACATTGATCATTCTAATAACATATCCTCGTAGTTAATATATATACTTATTAATATATCAAAGAATAAAATCATTGAATTAATCTATTTGTTTCTTTGTGTTTTGTTTTAAATAAATAAACAAGCAAAATTCAGAACAATACATATAAGTGTTTTATGTGTGTGTGTGTGTATATATGTGTTTTTTTTCCAAAGATGCTAAATACAATCCTATGAGGACTGACTGTCTGTTAAAATAACAGTTGTCTATAAACAAAAAGAAAACAAAAACAAAAAACATAATTCTTTATTGCTGAAGTAGAAAATCTGTTGTTGGATTATTTATTGTTGTTTCATTTGAATTTGTCGGATTTTTCATTACAGTAACAAGACCACCGAATTCATCAAATCGGAATGGTGTTGAATTATTACTTGCACAAATTAACTAAAATAGAAATAAAATAAAATAAAACAAATTCTTATTTTCTTTTTATTACTTCAGCTCGACCACGAGATTTAATCTGTTGATGAATATTTCCATTATTAGCTGAATCTAAAATAACAACCTAAAGAAAGAGAAAATTAATATTTATTCGTTTTTTTTTTTGAAATATTTATACATACATCCATACGATGTTTTTCTGTAATATGTTTAATAAATTCATCAACATTGCTTTGATATCGACGACAAAGACCACATTGAAATCTAATTAAATAAAAAAATAAAAATGATATTATTTTTAAATAAAAATACTTCGTATTTGGATTAGATAAAAGGGCATCATTTGATAAAAGCACAGGCGTATTCGATTGACCAGCATGATTATGATGTAAATGACGCTTTTAGAAAAAAGAAAAAAAATAATAAATATATAAATTAATTAAATAAAATTTTTTACTTTAAGATTCGTTTTTTTATCAGTTATATATGAACAAAAAGTACAAACATGTGCTGAATCATCTAATTGTAGATGTTCACTTTTAACATGTTCATTAAGATGATAAAGTTTTGTTGTTGAAAATGGACATTTTTGACATGTAAATA
>JAJEKB010001163.1:0-15696 GCA_022393335.1 Macrotrachela quadricornifera | reverse complement strand
TAAATTCAGTATATTTATTTTGCTTTAGATCAATCTATTTTATATTTTTAATATATATATATATATATAATGGTAAAATCGAATCGTGTATCAGGTATTCTTGTTCATATTACAAGTCTTCCCGGTCCAAATGGTATTGGTGATATTGGTAAAGAAGCATATAAATTTATTGATTTTCTATATGAATGTAATCAGAAAATTTGGCAAGTTAGTAAATCAATAAAAACTTGTTTGTTTTAATTGACAATTTCATTCGTATATTTTTTATATAGATTCTTCCATTAACAGCTAGTGAACATGCGTCACCTTATTCAGGTATATCAGCATTTGCTGGTAATCCATTATTAATCAGTTTAGAAAAATTAGTTGATGATGGATTACTTTCACAATCAGATATTGAAGAAATTCGACCAAATTTTAATGATCAAATTGAATTTAAAAAAGTCCTTAAATGGAAGTATGAGATTTTAAATCGTGCATATAATAATTATAAAACATGTCATATAAAAAAATATGAAAATGAAATTGATATATTTACTAAAAAAGAATATTATTGGCTTGATGATTATACACTTTATATAGCAATAAAAATTGAACAAAATAATCAACAATGGTCAAAATGGCCAAAAGAATTACAACAACGTGATAAACATATTTTAGAAGAAAAACGACAACAATATGCAGATATTATTCATAAATATATATTTTTTCAATATATTTTTTTTCAACAATGGAATCAATTAAAAACATATGCAAATAAATATGAAATTAAAATTCTTGGTGGTAATTAAATAAAAATTATCTAAATGAAACTTTTTATTTTTATTCTTTATAATAGATATGCCAGTGTATGTTGATTATGATAGTGCAGATGTTTGGGCAAATCAATCATTATTTCAATTAGATAAAAAAACATTATTACCAAAAGCAGTATCAGGTTAATTTTTAATTTAATAAAGATTGATTTAATTTGAAATTTTATTTAGGTAGTCCACCCGATGTTTTTAGTGAAACTGGACAATCATGGAATCATCCGTAGGTTAAAAAGAGATATGAAATTGACAAAAATAATTTATAATCTCATCATTTTTAGATTGTACGATTGGGAAGGTGATCTACAAAAAACAAATTTCAATTGGTGGATTAAACGTTCGAAGAAATGTTTGGAATCAGTTGATATTGTTCGTATCGATCATTTTCGTGGTTTACAAGCTTACTGGTCAGTGAACTTTCATTTTCTTTTTCTATCATTGGAAAAAAATAATTATTGCTTGAGAATTTCATTTAAGTAGTACAACCATATAGATATTAATGATTATGTATACTTTCTACTTCATCGATTTAAGTTTAGATCTTATCTATGAAATACTAATGAATGTCTTTTATTGTCTGCTACTTTATAAGGCTGTAGTAAATGAATTCATTTTGAACAATTTTCTTGACATTAGATGGATTTTTTTAGGGCTATTCCGATTGGATCTGATGGAAAATCTATGGCACCAACAGAAGGCGAATGGGTTAAAGCTTGTGGTGAGTTTTTACATTTCGGTGTCTCTAATTTTCATTCAATCAATCTTTTAGGTAATGAATTTTTAACAGAAGTAACAAAAGAACTTGGTGATCATTTACCAATAGTTGCTGAAGATTTAGGTTATTTAACACAAGATGTATTTAATCTTCGTGATAAATTTAAACTTCCTGGTATGCGTGTTGTTCAGTTTGCATTTGATCATTGGCCAAATGATATGTATTATCCACATAATTATACTCAAAATTGTATTGCTTATACAGGAACTCATGATAATAATACTACAAGTATAAAAATATACGTTTTTTTTTTTATAAAATTTGATTTGAATATTATTTTTTTTTTAGTTGCATGGTTTCGTCATGATGCAACAAAAAAAGCAAAAGAAGCTTTAATTAATTATTTACAAAAAGAAGGTGATCCAGAACGTAATATTAATTGGGATTTAATTCGATTAGCTCTTGCTAGTGTAGCTAATACAGCTATTCTTCTCTTTCAAGATGTACTAGGTCTTGGAGAAGGTTGTCGAATGAATGATCCGTATGTTTAAATAAATTATTTAGTATTTATATGATAAATGAAGTATTTTTTAGAAAATTTACACCAGATGTTGAAGAAAATTGGCGTTGGAGATTTAAATGGGAACAATTAAAACAATCAACAAAAGATAAACTTAAATTATTAACATATACCTACGGACGACATTTACCAAAAGAAGCATTAGAACAACCAGATATGGAAGCTTGTGTAGTTGAAAAAACTAACAATATCAAAAAGCCAGATCCTTAATGATAAAAAAGAAACACATCATTTATACAATATTTAAATATTCAAGCTTGAGTTATATATGATCTTGTTATGAAGTTTATTTCAATATTTTTCTATTTTGATTAGTTTTTTTTTCTTTTATATTTATTAATCCTAGCGGAAAAATGTAATATATATTATGTTATTCAAGTAATAAATAAATAAAAAAACAAAGATATGAATTCAAAATTAATAATTGAATTCTTAATTTCAGAAAAAGGCCTATAGACGTTAGAGAAATCTTGTAGTACATCATTTAAACTAATACTTTAGGTTTCCTGAAGAGTATCTTACTGCTCTATAGTAAAAAACAACGTAACATTATTAAGTTTATATTCTAAGAGAGCACAACAAGTTTTGATCATCATATATAGTTTTTGACTTTTCTAACTCCAGCTTACATATTTTGTTCAAATAAGGTTTTAGGATCGTTGAAAAATTTCCTCACTTCTTTCGATCAAAAATGAAGATTAAATTTCCAAATCCATATTTGGAAAGAATATTCAATTCTGATTTTAAACTGTATCGTTTTTTTTTTGACTTGTCACAGACAATATCAAACAGTATTTATATGAATTAACTTGAGGTTAGTATATCAAAATGAGAAAACAAATGCAGTTTTCGTTGCAAAATTTATTTAACCAAAATAATAAACAGTAAAATTTTCGACTTTTTCAAGAATGTTTATGCCGGTCATTATCAGTACAGAAACTAATAAATAACCGATTATATCCAATCTACACAACTATAAAACACAAAACATTACTATACACCTCTCAGTTATACTTATAAACTTGAGTGTAGATACATGGTATAGTGGATTGATGTTATTTACTATTATTAGCAATGTTTTATGGTTGTATATATTGGATATAATTGGTTACATATTGGTTTCTGCACTGATGATGACCGTCATAAATATCTTTAAAAAAGTCGAAAATTTTACTGTTTATTATTTTGATTGAATAAATTTTCAATGAAAACTGCATATCTTTTCTCTATTTTTCTATTAAATAGCTCTAAAATAAAAGAATATTCTGTTTAAAACCTTTTAATTTACTCATTAAGATCATTCCACATGAACTTGAATATAATATATTCTTTATATGTCGTAATAAAATTACTATAACAAGCTTTCAAAACATAAATTAAAATTTCTGGATTGTTTTTCTTTCAACATAAATATAAAATAGAATTGGAAATATCTTTAATTTAATTATATGAATGCATTTCGTTTTTCGTTTCTTCTAGTACATATCACATGACATTTGCACTTAGCCACGCCTTTGTTTTTTTGTGTTTTTTTTTTATATCTTTCTTTGTTTCTTATCATCATATTAATCATACTTTCTACTTATATAACGTATATATTCATGAAAATTTTTACTTAATAATCTATTTTAGATTCTTTTATTAATGATACCGCCCAATTATTAAATAGCTACGTACTTATTCGTTTATTGTCTTCTTATCCTATTAAAATACTGTATGACGTATATTTTTTTCTCGTGTCCTTGAAGAAACAATATATAAAAGAAACAATTGTGAATCGATTAATTATGTTTCACTTAACGCCAAATTCAATAAGTGTATCAACACCTAAGGAAATGTATAGTCAGATGGAAGAATTACCATCAATAAATAAATACTCGACACAAACTGTGACATCATTATTAGCATCTAATTCTTCAATTATTAAAAGTCCACGAGATGCTGTTGACAGTCTATTTTCTAAACCATTACCATTTCTACGATCACGAGTAAATTATGAAATTCATAAACATGAAATTACACAAGATGAACTTAATTTTGCTGCTGAATTTGGACAATTTCCTTCTCGTCCAAGTGATATTTTTCTTAAATTATTTCATAATGTTTTATCTACATTAAAACGTGATCCATTATGTGGTCGTGTTTCACCATCATTAATCGGTACATCAGGTGTTATTCCATTAACAATAATATCAACTATTCCAGATATAATGCAACATTATTATCATTGTATAATTCATGCACAAAAAGAAGTTTTATTAGCAACAAATTATTGGGAAAAAGGTCATAGTGTTAATATATTTGGCAAAGCATTACGAGATTTAAATAAACGTGCACAAGCTGAAAATCGTTTTATTATATTTAAATTAATGATTGATCATCCAACAAAAGAAAATATAATACATTTTCATACTATTATTCCATCAGATAAATGGTCACAATATGACATACCATCACCAGATGAAATTCCAAATATATCTCTTGAAGTAAATAATTATCATCGTATAATAATGGGTACATTTCATTCAAAATTTATGATTATTGATCGTTCTATTGCTTTATTAAATAGTAATAATATACAAGATCGACCTAATCTTGAAATGATGTCACATTTTGAAGGTAATATTGTTAATTCATTTTATGATACATTTATTATTTCATGGTGGTTACCATTTCAACCAAATCTTGTTTGTTTAAATGATAAAATAACATATGAAAATGATTTTCAATTTGGTATGAAATATTCAAAAATTGTTCCATTTAAAGAAACATTACAACGTGCAATTGCTCGAGCACGTTTAAGACTTAAAAATCATTTAGATATTCAACAATCAGAAATTTATTTTCATGAACCATTATTATCATCATCACCATCACCAGATTCTTCTCTTACTCATCATTTAAATGAAACAGCTGAATCAGCTCATGAAACAAAACCAGATGAAAAACTTTCTGATGATGAATTAGAAAAACTAGCTGAAGATTTTACACCATTTATATTTCATCAAGCACATCAACCATTTCCTATTGCTTTAGTTAATCGTTTACCACATGGTGCACCTGGTCATATGGATACAGCAAATCCACAAGATGCTGCATGGTTAGGAGCATTTCGTTATGCACAAAAATCAATATTTATACAATCACCTACATTAAATGCAAGACCAGCAATTAATGGAATTATAGAAGCATGTCGAAGAAAAGTTAAAGTTATATTATGGCTTGATTTAGGTTTTAATGATTCAAAAGAAGGATGTGGAACATTTCAAGGTGGAACAAATGAACATATTGTAAAAAAACTTTATAGAAAATTAAAACGAGAAAATAATGGAGCAGAAAATTTTCTTGAAGTTTTTTGGTATACTGGCAAAGGTTTGTTTAAGAATATTTAATACGAAAAAAAAATTTTTTTTAATTTTTATTAATTATAGATCAAACACGTCCACTTAATTTTTCACAAAAAAAACGAAATTGTCATATTAAATTTATGTCCATTGATGATCAAGTTGCTATTATGGGAAATGGAAATATGGATAGTCAATCATGGTTTCATTCTCAAGTAAAAATAAAAGAACTATTACTCAAATATAAAGGATATTTCATAATGAATGAGGATATAGGCTTGTACATCATCTATTTTAATATATTCTAAATTATTCATATGTATTTTGTATGCATTATAGAATCAGGAGTTCTGAGAGAATTTTTTGACATTGGGTTAAGTAGAAAACTGAAATTTTCGTAAATTATGGATCATGTTTAGGAATTTGTATGATAAAAATTTTAGCCTTTTATGTCAAGAAAAAAAATATGAATACTGTTATTGTGACAATTAAAATTTAATTCTAATAGAACTAACTATATATTTATTTCTTTTTTTTTATTATAGGAAATCAATGTTATGATTGATTCACCGTTAATAGTTAGAGAATGGATGGATGCCTTATATACAAATCAATCAACACATCAATATGGAAAAGTTGATCTTGATGGAATATGGCGTGATGATCAGGGAAATGTAAATCCAAATGATGGAAAATGATACATTAAGCATCGAAAATGTATATCATTGTTTATTTATACATTTTAACGTACACTTAAAATAGAATTTTTTTTAATTGTTGCAAAACAGTGTAAAGACTGATATATTTTTTAGCGTTTCCGCTCATTATCAGATAAATAGATAATCATCTGTAAACAACTATCTGTTATTAAAAGTTTCTTATGAAATTAATATGTCTTTCTAAAATAAGAAATCCACTTGTCCTTTTTTTTCAAGTACTTAATTTTAATACGAGTTTTTTTATAACTCATTTTTACATTTATATTATATTTACACATTAAAGGAGACAAAAAAATGTCTATAAATGTACGATGATAATATATTTATTTGGTAAACATAAGTCATTGATTAATGGAATCTATCAAGGTAATATTAATTGTACAGTTTGACCAGGTGATATAGCTGATACAGTGTTGTCAGGAAACTTTGGCTTTTCACTTTCAAGACCATAATGATAGACAAAAACTTGTCGTTGAACACCTGTTGTCTTATAGAAATTTAAAATTTCATCAAAACTAGCATGTTCATAAGTGCTTGCTTCGCGACCATCGACTAATATTGTTGGTGCCTTCCAAAGATATGTATAAAATGCTGTATTAAAACCAGAATCTCCAGAAAAACTAAGAATAGGTTGATCATTTTCATAAAGAATAAAACCAGCACATAATTCACTATGTTGACTTTGTCGAACGCATAATTTTAATATTGAATTTGGATCTCCTGAATCAAGTTGAACATCTTCTGATTCATTACACATAATCCATTGTACATTTCGAAAAAGATCTGTTGTTGATGAATCAAGTTCAGCACAACGATGGTGACGTAGACGAGATTGTATGCCAATATAACAATAAATTCGAACAATAGATTTCATACCTTCATTAGCAATATATACAGGTAATTCTCCACTATGATCGGAATGATTGTGAGAAACGAATATTTGTCGAGGTTTGATATTAGAATTTTTTAAATATTTTTGTAGAGCAAAAATTGAACCAAGACCAATATCAATAAGAAGAATGCATTCGCCAGTAGAACGACGTAGCAAAGCAAATGAACTACTAGTCTGATTTGAATAGACAGCAGTAGCGCCTTTACCAACACCCAAACATATCAGATCGTAGGATGAAATATTTGTTGTTGCCTAAAAGGATCACAGATATAAATCATAATTAATAAAAAAAAAACTATTGCATAGACTCTAGACCAAATATTTGAAGACATACTTTTGTATCATTGTCTGTGATGATTTTTTCATACTCTTTAAACTGTGCATTAGTTGAATCTTTCGTAGAATTGTTCGTTCCCATTTTTGTAAAGAAATATGTCAATCTATAAAAATGTGGTGTGATTAAGTTTTTGTCGTGATATTTCAAACTAGGACTGAATCAATATTGACATTCGCTGATATGTTTATATGTCAAACAGGTGGATGAAAGATTAAATTTCCTTTTTTTTTTATCGGTAACTATATTTTTATTATTACACTTATAAGCGTTTAGAAATACTAATAAACAAAACAATATCCACAGTAGTAAGGTTAGTAACCGAATATTTCAATATTCACATATACATAACTAGGTATATGAAAAAGTTTTTATATCAATTGAAATTATCTGTTTATCGACAATATTTTTTTATCGTAATGGGCAGAAAATTTCTTTCGTTAGAAATAATTGCCATTACTTTCTACGTATATAAAAAAATTCTACAAACAGTGCTGCATAAGAAAATGTGACAAGGCTTTTTTCTTTTTCTAATGGTGACATAAATGACTCTTTCTTAGTAATGTATATTGACGTTGTACAGAAAGAATAATATGTGTATGACGGCTTTTTTTATATTAAAGAAATAACGAAATACATACTAATTTAGTACGTTTCTGATTTGTCATTCTGAAAAATTCCTTCCTTCCCACTACAGACCGTTCATATAGCGTTCCTTTATAAATGGTTTTATCTTTGTATCTTTATAAGTATAATGATTCCTTTTTACTAAATTTTGTTTTTTTCTATCATATATTTATTGTATTGTTTTCCATTATATAATACCATTGTATGATGATGAATAATAACCCATTTAAGGAGTAAAATTTTTGTTTCTGGTAAAGTGCAGGCAATTCGAATTTTGAATTAATTCTTTTTCACTTTTTTGACCCATGTATAACATTTTTAGTCCTCCAACGATATCTCAAAAGATGGCAGAAAATGAAAGCTGTCAAATTGCCTCATATGTGAGGCAATTTGGCATCTCTCGTGGCATCTCCAGTATGCCCGATTTTCTGGATATGTGACACTGCTGTCATTTTGGGAAAGGAGAATAAAGTATCTGTAATTTCTCATCAATATCGTCTTATGCAATCTAAAAGTTTTGGCATTTGATGTCAAATATTTGCCTATGCTCTCCATGACTTGCAAGTGCAATACATCTATTAGAAGCAAACTTTGATATCAAACATTCAAAACTATACCTACAGCCTCTTTAATTTTTTCTCTTTTTTATCGAGTATGTACTGTATGACTTGCAAGTCCAGTGTACTTATTAGTATGAAATTTTGGTTCCAATCATTGAAGCTTATATCTAGAGCCGTTTTAATTGATTCTTTTTTTAATATTTCTAATACATCATTCTATGACTGTTCAAATGTAAATTTATTGTGAAATTATTCATTGTACAATTTGACAGTCATTATTGAAGCAGCAAATTATACAAATCTAAAACAACCATTTACAGTCACATTAAGCATTATATTGAGTCTAGCAGTCTACAGAATTTATCCAAATGAACAAGATGTCTTTATTTCAAATACGACGGCAAAACAAATTATACAGACATCTGATGAAAATTATCAAGTTGTACTAAAGTTTTAAGGACCAAAACGATTTTCACTTTATGGAGCGTTCATCGAATATGAAATTGCACAAATTTATACAAATGTTTCGAGTTCGCTGGTGAATAGCGTTGAAAAAAGAAAAACAATCAACCTTTATTATATCACTATATTTATTATTTTTTGTCATAATTTTTTTTTTCATTTTGAAGAAGAGATATCGATGATTCTTTGCTAAACATTGCTGAGCCTTGATAAACTACCGTGAAGTATATCAGTTATCTTCCCGATCAATATATCTATTCTTTATGCAATCAAGCTCACTCATTACATTATAAAGTTGTTCCATCTGACAATCGAATATTATCTCAATTTACTTTCCACGATATACACAATCTTGATCTCTATCTTCCTATTGATGATAATATTTGAGCTATTATACCTCAATTGAGTCATTTGAATCCACTCATAATGAGCATAACTGATGATACTCAGCATTTGATTGAGGACATTTATCTTGGATCGAGCATGTCGATGATATTCGCTCGTTTTTTGAGGATTATTGACATTGTGTTACATCGGTTCGTTCATCGTTAGGTAAACATTATGAAAATACTTTCAGTTCTAATCAAATATCGAAGAAATATACATTATCTTCTTCGTCAGATACTTAATCTTCGAGCAGTGAATGTTATATTTCAGGTAGATTCACGGAAGGATAAAAATGAAGATTAATCATCGTGACTAGATGAAGTTAAGGAGAATTTATTATTAATACATGACGAACTTATTGATTAATTGAAATAACAGTCACCATCTACATATTCAATTGTAAGAATTGCTGAACCATTAAAGAAATTTCAATCTTTTGATAGTCGTCTGTTCAAATACGGACCGATTGACTGACGAATTAATAAAACGAATTCTTTAATTTTATTTGTAATACATCAGAACAATATATTCGATGGTTTTCCTTTAAAAATTTTCAATAAACTTCACGTCATCTAAATATATTCTACTTCTAAAACAAAATGTTTCGTACAGAGATATTTTATTTTATATATATAGTGGATTCTACAAATGAGTGGAATTATATTTATAGTACATTAACAAGCAGGAGCCTAAACTAATATACATCGCCTATCTAATCTTCTGATATCTGTATCAATTTACCTCTCTCTAAATGATATGCATAACACAACTTACTTTTCTTAATTGACAACACGTCGATGAAAATTATCTAATGTTCATCATACTTGTGGTAATATTACTAGGCACTGTAACAAAAATTTATATTATATATTACATTTATTGATTATTATGTGATATATAACAGTTATGAATTTTGGATCTTCACTTTGATCCATTAACCTTCGTAAATAAATTGAAAGAGCCCTTCAGACAAGGTCGAAACCGATCATGGCAACTGTGTATGGCTCTAATGTTTAGTTGTTTATGAATCCTTCAAATCATGAATCACTATTTGATTTGATACTGTTGATAATCGCTAGCTTTTCGAACGGCTTTCATTCAGAAATTTAATGTAACTCATTAGATTTTTAAATTTCTATGTTTTGATACTCATATCATCACTTGCATCCGTAAAATATTTGACTTTAAAGTATTGCACTCGTTGCTCTTTAATATAGTTTGATATGTTTTAGAAGACAGTTAAGTATTTATCGATGTTCTTTCAAAGATGTATTTTAGTATTAGAATCAGTGCTTTCATCAAAATATCATTCATATGTCAGTATTATGATCATTATATATTAGGTTATAACAAGATAGACAATAATTCTTGAAGCCTTGAACAATTCACCAATGATCTTATCTCTGGGTATGCCACTATCTTATACTCAAAATAAACAAAACAGATCTAACAATACATTCTCCTGTCATATTAAGCACATTAGAAAATATCAAAAGATGTTAGACTTTTTTTTAATTATTTTGTATTTATTCGATCTTAAGAGAATGATAGTCTTAAATTTTGTTTTAAAAGATACGTTATTGAAAGCACTACAAAACTCATAGCAACAAACTCCTACTATTAGGAAGATACTTTGTTTCAGAAGTTTTTATTACTCAATATGAGAGGAAATTGTTTTGTTAAATCTATTTAGTTTATTTTGAGAAAGTTAAAATTGTATCATTACTTAAACTTGAGATATATGTCTAGAAACTTGTTGTTCTCTTTTCTCTGAGATATAGTACCAATGATACGAACCCTTTTGAGATTTTCATCTACATTATGAGCTCTAACAGAGGATATCACTTAGTGAACTTCTCTTGTCAGGGAAAAAATATTGTTAAATGTTATTAAAATTAATGTATGCTACCGAAATTTGCATACAAGCATATCAACTATAAGAGAGAATGGAGAAGCAAATTAGTTTCGTCATTATAAAAATAAGTGAACTGAATCAGTTTAGTAGACAAAATATGCTATACTGTTGGATAACGTATGTCTCTATAGATATTCTACCATATTTAAAATTATTTTAAAAAACTTATGAGAAAAGGATGAATAGTGTGTGACTATCTTGTCTAAATTAAATTATTGTACTTTTATAGAATAATTTCTACGATGAGAAGTTTCTTTTTCAAAATGATTTTTGTTTGGTAAATAAATCAAAATTTAATTGGGATTATCATTGTAATTCCCATATTACCGTCAAAATCTCTTTGTTAATGGTAACAGAAAGATACATTACACAAATATTGAGTATTAAAGTTTTTTAAGTATTATTTTGATCATTAAATATCACTTTGTATAATTTAATTAAATAATTGAAGCTTTTTAGAATATACAACTTCTATTCAATTGTTCGTACATTCAAGATAATTATATCAATAACAGAAAGTTTTATCTAGCTATGTAAAAATTTTTTATCTGATGGGGACATCTATTATTTCTATAATCTGAATCGATATGTTCTCGATAAATCATAACGTATAGTTAACAATGATGATAAAATATGGAAGCGATTGGAGACGAGGGCAGCAGCATGAATGAAAAGAGCAGAATAAAGATCGTTTTATTACAAACATATTTGTATTGTCTAATAAATATATAAATATTTTGTGTATTTTAGATCTTAAATTTATCTTTATCAATTCGAATGATTGAAATTGTGAATAAAATATTTAAAAAAATAAAAAATAGCAAAAATCATCAATGATTACTGAAGAAGATATTTCAACTGAATATTGTTTAAAAGATGATAATAATGAAAAAGATCGACGTCAATTAACTTTACTTAGTGATCCTAATTATGGAATAATTCTTTGTTTTCTTGAAAAATTTCGATCTGTACTTGATCTACCAAATTATTCATTACAACGTCTTGAAGATCATCTTATTCATTATGAAGAACGAAGTAAAAAAGGATTTTTTTCTATATCTATGTATATATTAGAATGATTATTATTTTAATTTAGTTCCACCACGTCTTATTGATTTTCATTTTATTCTTCTTAAACGTTTATCATTAGCTAAAAATACTCAACGTGAAAAATTCGATTCAATTATTACTAAAGTAAATTAAATTATTATTCTTTTTTTTAAAAGTTTATATTTTTAATATATTAATAGTTTGCTTCTCGATTTGATTTAAATGATAGTGATTATTTAACAACGACAGGTTATTTACAAGCAGAAATTAATATTAAAATTCGAATTTTAAAAGTCAATAAAATCTTGAATATTTTTATATAAGAAAAAATTTTATTTTTAGAATTTACTTGAAAGTCAATTTGATTTAAATCAAACATTTAAAAATACATTTACTGATAAATCAGCAAGAGAAATTAAATCAACACCAATAGGTCGTGATCGTTTTGGAGTTTCATATTGGATTTTTACGGTATGTATTCCTTTATAGAATACAATAATAAATAAAGTTTTTTTTTTCCTTAAATTAATTATAGGATACAGATTGTTTTATACGTTTATTTCGTGAAGATATTGATATCGATCGAACATGGACAAATATTGCTAAGTAAGAAAAATAAAATATAATAAAAGAAAAAAATTTTTGTTTTTTAGAAATCGAGATGAATTGGAAAAATTTATTAAATTATTAATAACTGATTCTATTGTACGAAACAAATTTTCAGGTAGAATTAATTTAGAAAAATCTTATATGATAATATTTAATTGTTTTAATATAGATTGGATTATTGATTATGAACCATTTTCTTCATTACTATCATCGAATGAATTTGAAGAATGTTATTTACCGTCTATAATAGATATAAAAGAAGAAATTGAACCAACATTAAATGAAGATGAAAATGTTGATGAAATACCAAAGAGAAAACGTGGACGACCAAAAGGTTCAATAAAATTAATTAAAAACGAAAAAAATCAAATTGAAATGGAAATAAAACGTGAAAAAGAAGATATTTATCCAAATTCAACTGATGATGAAAAATATGATATTCCAATAAAACGAAAACGTGGTCGACCAAAAGGTTCAATAGTATCATTAAAAAAAGAAATAAAACAAGAAGAAGATGAAGAAATCGAACCAACATCAAATAATGATGAAAAATTAATTGAACCATTAAAGAAAAAACGTGGACGACGACCACAAGGTTCAATAAAATCATTAAATAAAGAAATAAAAGAAGAAAAACATGAAATTGAAACAACATCGAATCAAAATGAAATATCAGATATAGTAACAAAGAGAAAATCTGGACGACCAAAGAATTCAATAAAATTCGATAGTATAGATATAAAAGAAGAAGAACTTGAACCAATACCAAATGAAGATGAAAAACTTGATACATCAATAAAAAAACGACCTGGACGACCAAGAAGTTCAACAAAATCTTTAACCAAAGAAATAAAAGAAGAAGAAATAATAACCCCAGCTCGTCGAGGTAGAAAACGTAAAATTATTATAGAAGAAAATAATGATACTGAAAATTCAAAAAATGAAGAAAATGATAATCAAGATGAAGAATCATCTACTGATAATGTAAATCCTTCTATACGTCGATCATCACGTCCTCGTAAAACGGCCACAATGGATCTGACATCTTTTATTACTCCGAAACTTACTTCACAGGTATGAACATTCTTTTAAACATTAAAGAAAATATTGTCTAATTTAACTTATTATTATCAGTGCTAAAATTAAGTACGGGCGGTTGTTAAATGGATAACTTGAATTATCTTTTGTTCCGATAATGTGTATGATGCAATCGTTCTAAAAATAATCATCTTCAAAAACGAATACATGAAAATGATCTGCCATCTAAGTGAAATTTTAGTTTTGTCTTTTAGTTTAGATAGAACTATAGATCTAAAGCTTTTCTATCTAAACCCGAGATTAAAATTAAAATTTCATCTAGATTACATGTCATTTTCATGTATTCTTTACCATGTTTCCTTAAGGGAGCTTCGCCTCAGGAAAGTCAAAATTGAGTTTTTGTCATAGAAAGATGCGATGAAGTCTCCGCTTTCAGAATATTTATGATTTTTTTAAAAAGTATTTTTAAAAATCAAATAAAAGGAAATTCAAAAATCAGAGCCTGAGAGGGAGCCTTAAGATGATTAGTTTTAAAAGGGCTTCCTCTTATACATTATCGAAGAAAAAGATATCTTGACTTATTTGTTTCACACTCACTTGCGATTAATTTTCATGCCGACACTAATTAAAATACTCAAATATGACATTAAAGAAAAAGAACGTATTTCACAGTTTTATGTGACTGCTTGTACGAATAATTTGAAGTTAAATTTAAATATGTTTCACAATGTCCTTAAATAGAAAGAGAAATAATAAATCTATTTAGATTCCTACAATAACAAAAAAACGTTCAACAAATAATAAAAAAAAAAATTCAAATGATCTTTCAACAACAAACAATAAATCTAATCGTTCTCGTCGTCGACGTAATAAAACAACATCTCGTCGATATGTAAATGATGAATTTTGTTTATCAACATCAAGTTCTGATGAACATATTGATTATCTAACTGAAGATGATTATGATTCTGATGATTATCTACCAAATTCATCTCAAATAGAACATGATGAAAATTTTTTTGAACTTGATGAAGATAATAATACAAATGGTGAAGAATTGCGTACAGCTAAAACAGCACAAGCATCAACAATAATAACAATTTGTAATGTTTGTTCAAAAAGTGATCATCCAGAAGTTTTATTATTATGTGATGATTGTGATGATGCATATCATTTGGAATGTTTACGTCCTATAATTTTATCTGTACCTGATGGTGATTGGTTTTGTCCATTATGTGAACATAAAAAATTATCAATTAATTTAATTCAAAAATTAAAAGATTTATTAATTAATTTTAATCTTCTTGAAAAAAAAAATTTAGAAAATACTTTAAAAAAATCTCTTCAACGAAAAATTAAAATTAAAGAATATACAAGTGATGAAAGTGTAACTGCATCAGAAAGTGAAAATGAAAATATTGAAAATAATCTTAATAATGATGAATCAATGTTATCAATAAGTCAAATAAATGAAAATAGTAATATATCATCATCTTATTTAGATGATTCAAATAAAAATATTAGTCAGCGTGGTCGTCATCGACGTACACGTTTTGATATGAATAAAATGCTTAATGATGATGATGAATCTGATGAAAGTTCTAATACTAATAATGATGATGAATACATTGAAAATTCAACACAAATAACTA
>JAJEKB010001161.1:0-36751 GCA_022393335.1 Macrotrachela quadricornifera | reverse complement strand
AGTTTATACAATTAGATTTATTAAAAGAAAAAGATATTCTGTTATGGGATAGAAGAAGTTTTACTAAAACGATCTCATGACTAAATGTCCATTTCTCTAGTATGTCTGATGTAAAGCAAATCAAAGTTACTTTGCAGTGTAATATTTTTTCGTTGTTTACAAATTCGCAACAGTAAAGTCGTTCAATTTTCATTAGTTTCGAATAGAAACTTTCAGAAAGTTCATAGCGAAACAGATTAAATTTCATAACAATGACATAGGTTCAATAGAGTATCTATGTCACATTTATAATCATTGGAAACAATACTAGTAATATTCAATAGATTACTTTTATTAAAATCGTTAAATATAAACAATTCTAATTTATTATGTCTAATACTCTACAATATCAACTAAATCTCAAAAAATTTGTTCATTGTTTCTAATTTATAATTAGACATTATTTATTTCATTAGCAATCATATCTAGTTAATTATCAATAGTAACGAGGAAAAACGGTTATGAACAATCTCTATTAAAAAAACTTTGTTAACACTTAAATTATTACATTACCATTAGCACCAATAATAATTATTGTAATAGAAAAATCATGAGTATCATGAATATCAGCTTTAGTAACATTTTCAGGAATTAAGCAGTAAAAAAGTCTTTTGAAATCACTGAGGTAATTTTCTCATTCGACTAAAACGTCTATGTTTCACAATAATTCAATACATTCTAAAATTCTATTGTAAACCAATGATCTACTTATTGTTGTTTTTTTCAATCTTTGCTTAACAGCACTGATTTAATATTAAACAATACTCTTTCGAAAATTAATAAAGCGATATTGATAAATATTTGAAGATAATTCAAATGTACTTTTAATTTATATATAGAAACTATATCATTATTACGACTACGATTACTTAGTCTTTATTTATACCGATTACAAGCTTTATGTGGACCAAAATATGATGCAATTTATAAAATTTAATTTGGATTAAATAATTTTGATTCGATGCAATATCACATACGAAATTTAATAACAAGCACAATAGCAGTAATAGAAGTCACAATAGCAATTATAACACCAACAATAATAAAAATTATACAAATTTGACGACGAGAAAATTGTCTAAAATTAAACATAGAAAAAAATTATACATCTTATTAAAACATGGTATTTTATTTACTTTTCTGATGTTCCTTGTTGTAATGTATTATCAACAGTTTTCTTTGGTATAGCAGATATTTCTGGTATTATAATACTATGTACACTATTTATTCGGCTGAGTTTTGGCTAGAATATATCGTTACTTTTTCTCTTAAAAAATTTAGTTTTATTTAAATAAATAAACAAACTGATATAACTTGATGTTCATCATTTTTTGGATGACGAATTGTCTGAATGCTTACACGTTTTACTTGAGCTCTATAAATACCTGTAGGAATCTGTGATGTTTGCATGTTCTATTTTTTGATTAAAAAAAATGTAAATTGAAGATATAATGTATACCAAATAAAAAGGAGCATTTGTTTTAATATAATACAAAATAAAAAGAAATGAATAAAGAATCATATGACATTAAATATGAATTATATTGGTTTCTTTTGTCATCATGATGATTTTTTCAATTATATAAAAGAAATAAAAGGTATTAGATTTAAACAAATCTGAACATATATCAGACTATTATAAATAAGGTTTAAGTGCATCGTACACCAATTGTCCTAATCGATCATATCCTTGTGGTGTTAAATGTAATTCATCACTCCATATTTGTTTGTCTTCATCTTGAGAGAGTGAATGTCGAGGTAAAAGATGATCGACATCAAGAACTATAATATTATTATTATTATTATTATTTTTTGGTATTAATTCTTCTTTCAATAATCGATTGAATTCTAGTCGTTGTAAATCAAATGATGAATTCCTTGGAAAAATTGTTTCAGGTAAAGTCATACAAAGTACTCGAGCTCCATGTTTATGACATTCATTAATTAATAATTTATAACCATCAAATATTCGAGAAGCTTTTTGTTGATCACGTATTGTATCATTTGTACCAGCTAATATAAGTACCCAATCGAATTTATTTGTTGTTGATGATAATATTTGTTTAAGTCTTGGTAACATTGTTGTACTTAAAACTGCTTCACCACTTACACCAGCATTATCAATATCAACATTTTCAAATGATGAACGAAGAAGTTGAGAAAGACGATTAGTGTATGGATGAAATAAAGTTTCACAACCATGTGAATAAGTACCTTCAGTTAGTGATGCACCAAACGCTAATATATGAAGATGATCGGTAGAAGCCATGAGATATTAATATAAAATGTAATGATTTTGCTCTTTATTTTGATGATTAATCGTATATATATTTATTGCATGAAATGAATTGTCCAATCGTAAAGTAAATGCACGAATAGATGATACTCCATCTACACTATTATTTTTCATTATTAAAGTTGTTTGATTTTGTGCAAGTTATTACATGTGGTCAATATATGTACTGTGATGCATATTTATTAATTTTAGCATAGCATAATTCATAGGAGAAAGAATAGAATGATATACAGTCAAATTTTTATTGATGAGAAGATACAACTCTACGCGTAGTTCAAATTCGAAACGACTTCAGCAAGCGATAATGAACGATTTTTTAAATAAAGATGAAAGAATCAGTTTTATACTTTAATATAATTGAAGCAAATTGTAGCTAAAAGATGTAGCCACCGGATTAGTCATATTGACCACTCTTACTTATATCAAGTTCTATAAATACTATTCGGATCTTCGATTGAAGAAGTGCATTGTAAAACAATACTATTAGATAGTAAAATATGTTTTTGAAATTTTGATTATCAATGAAGTATATTAAACATAAACAGAAGTTCGTTAACTACTTTTTGAAATAATTTGATTAAACGAAGCTTATTTTTAATGTCTCTTCATTCTTTTAAATTAAAATTTGCATAGATAAGTGGCATTATTACTCATATCCAATCAATAGATGTAGATCGCAAGCTTCAGAGTAATGCCGTATTTTGTTAGCTTCATTTGATGTGTAGAAGACGACGAATTTCATATACTTATCTGATCCAATCTTGACTCTATCCAGATCCGATTCGATAATGATGATGAGTATGTTTCTTTAAGAAAAAGGAATAAACCCTACATAATGAAACTTTATGATCACTTTGATAATTTGTCAGATCATTGTACAATAATTTGTTATCTCCATTATCTTGCACAATTAACATAAAAGATAAAATAAATTACTTCTTGAAACGAAAAATCAAAATATATTCAACGGTACTTGAATTGTATGAAGATTAGCATTCATTAATAAGCTTGATACGAGTATTAAATACCATCATAATATTTATTCTGCCCTTCTCCGTTCTCTTTTTTTTCGTCTGAGAACATAAATTTTATTTTTCAAAAATTTTAATAATCTATCAAAAAGTATATTGAAATTATTTAAAAAGGATTAAGCTTGTTTTTCTTCTATTCATATCTAATTAAGCATTTTATTTTATTAAATATTAAAGATTTATTATAATTTCTCTACAAATCCAATTAAAGAAGAAAGTTAAATCCTCTTGTAAAAGTTTTGAAGAATCGTTGATTTTTTTTGTGAAACACGATCTAAAAGGAGTGTTGAAGTATATAGGAGTAGAAGTTTGGACTCACTACCCCTTCTCTCACAGACCGTGTTTAGTATTTTAATTAATTGATTAATTAATTAATTATCACAGATTGTAACTGACAGGCTATAAACCAAGTCTAGCTAAAATATCTTTGAAGTATTTTCTTGGTGAAGTTCTATGCTACACGGTAAGAAATAGTGTCCGAGTATATTCGAATATGCATAAAAGATGACTTTTAAAGGAATTAGTAACAATAGGTACTTTGTGTTTCACATTTTTGATCCCGCCGGGATTGCGTGAACAGCTTTTCTATAGTAAATAATGCTTCTAGAATATTATAGAGAACATAATGGCTTGTATTCTCAAATAAATCTTGATAAGTTTTCACATTAAACAAAATAATTATCATTTCACTAAACTAATCAATCAAATAAATGAAAAGAAATTATATTAAATATAATTCGACCTTATTAATATATTTTTTCTTGTTTTATTAATCATGGCAAAGTTGTATAAAGAATGATGTTCTTATTCTGCTTCATAGAATTCTTTTTATTTCCAATTAGAATGATTCTTTTTTGTTTTTCTGTTGATGAATATCTTACTTTTCTTCCTAACAAATGAAAAATCTAGAAAAAAAACTAGTGAATGACTCATGCAAGAAAACAAAAGAAAAAAAAAGTGTAGTGAGGATGAGCATATCGACATAACAACATTTGTTTTTTTCTCTTTCTTTTTTTGAACTTCGCTTTTTGCTTCCTTTTTTCTACATCTCAACAATCTTGGATTAAATAATGAATAGATTACGAAAATTATATAGAATTTTTATACTTAAAATTGTTTTAAAGCATATATTAAGCCAAACAATCTATAATTGTTCATCAACTGCTGCATGTGGTTGTTCAGCTAGTTCAGCTATATTAACAAAAATTGTTGGTGGAGAATCATCATTAAGTAATACATGGGGATGGGCAGCGTCAATTCGTTATTCATCAACTAATTCACATTTTTGTGGTGGTTCAATTATATCTGATATACATATACTTACTGCCGCACATTGTACTGTAAAGTTAACTTCTGCTTCCTCAATTCGAGTTTATGTTGGATCAATATACTTATTTACAACAGTTCAAGTACGTGATGTTTCAAAAATATATACTCATTCAAATTATTCTTCATCTACGTATGTTGATGATATATCTATTCTTAAATTATCGTCTCCATTAAATCTTGATCAAACTGGTGTTGATACTGTTTGTTTACCTAATGTATCATCAACTATACTTGCTAGTCAAGAATATCCACCAATTAATACTGATGTAATACTTACGATATTTATAAATTTAATTTAATTTAATTTTTCTTATTTATAGCTTATTGCTATTGGTTGGGGTTATTTATCAGAAGGCGGTACAGTAACTTCAATACTTCAACAAGTAACTATTAAATCAGTTGCTGCAAATAGTGATTATTGTCAAAATGTAGAAATTACAGATCCATCTAAACAATTTTGTGCTGGAATAATGCCTGGAGGTGGTAAAGGTATGATATAATAAATCTTAGATATCGTATACTTATTTTTTTTTCTTATAGATACATGTCAAGGTGATAGTGGAAGTCCACTATTAATGTTTACTTCTCATAATGTTTGGGAACAAGTTGGAATAACTTCAAGTGGATATGGATGTGCAAGAATGTTTTACCCTGGTGTTTATACACGTGTTGCAGCTTATCAATCATGGATAAATGAAACAATGAATAATGGAAATAATAATCATATTCTTACTTCTATAATTTTAATTTTATTAATTTTACTCAAAATAAATGCAATTAATTGAATTTTGCCTTTCAATATTTAATATATAAATTTATTTATTTTTATTAAAAACTCAATTGTTTGTATTCTACGTATATGTTTAAATAAATATTATTTCAAAGTTTATTTCATAATTAATCTTTTTTTATTGCATTTATTACATCAATTAATTCTACAAACCAAATATATAGAAAATTAAAATATTATTAAAAAAAAACAAATCATTCATAAATTTTATTCTCTATCAAAATGAATTATCATAAAAAATAATAATATAAAAAAATTCTTCATATAAAAAAATTTGACATTTAATGATACTGAATTTCTAACAAAAAACATTTTTTTAATACATAATATATCATTTCTTAAAAAACATGGTATCCATTTGACATAAATTGATACTTTTGTATAAACACCAGCATAATTAGGTAATGCACAACCTGTTCCATAACTAGTAATACCTACTAAATACCATTGTCTATTAGAAAACATCATCAATGGACCACCACTATCACCTTGACATGTATCTAAATAAAGATTATTTAATATTATGATAAATAGATTAGTCTTCATACCTTTTCCACCACCTTGAACACCAGCACAAAATTGAGTAGTTTCATTATGAATGGTTCGTTGACAAGTAGCAACAGTATCTGCAATCGTTTCTAAAGATACTTGTTGTAATGTATTTGATGATACTTTATCACCTATTGATAATATACCCCAACCAATCGCAATTACTATTGTATTTTTGGGTGGATATTCATCTATATTTGGTGGTAAACAAACTAAAGCTAGTGATTGATCATTCATATTAAATGGTAATGATACACGTATTATAGCTATATCATTAACATATATATTAAAATCATATTTTTGATGAATAAAAATTGCTGAAACAGATCGTTTTTGATTAATAATAGATAAATATTTTGAACCAGCTGTAATTTGAAGATCTGATATTGTCTTTATTGAACTAAGACAATGTGCAGCAGTTATAACTAATTCAGATGATATTAATGATCCTCCACATATATGATTATTTTGTAAACGTATTGATACAATCCAACCCCACGTATTTATATCAGCATCTTCACCACCAATAATTTTCGTTAGAACAGCTGATTTATATGAACAACCACATGTTGAATTTGACCAACATGAATATGTTGTACTCCTAATAGTTGTAAAACTAATTTGTATTAAAAACCAATTAAAAAGGAACGTTATTATCATTACAGAAATATTGTTGTCAATGCTCTACTTTTAATAAAAAAAACTGACATGTGGCATAAAAAAATAATATTTGACGAAAAACTTTATACTCTTCAAAGAATGTCAAAAAAAGAAGAAAAAGAATATTTTATTAGTCATCATATATTGTACAAATACATAAAATTTAAAATATAGATAAAAATTATTCAAATAATATTTATTTAGATTTTATTTTCTATATTATTTTTCAGTAGAATTTACAATGATTTTTAATATATCATAGAAGAAAGTTCCTTTTTAAATAAAGATGCCTCATCGTTATTAGTATTACTTGATGTTACAGCTTTCCTTTTTTTTCTTTTCTAAATTACAATACAGTAAATAATATTCTTAGTCTATGTGCTGTAGAATATGCTTCATTGAATACATTCCGATTAATGATACGATGGTATTTTTTTTCTTCTAAAAATCAATGATAAATTGTGCTTTATTTATCTGATGATGACACACATAAGAGAACGAAAAAAAAAGAAAGAGAAGAAACGAGTCTTATTGACGCATTGATATATTTCTCTTCTTTTTTTTATGTTACAGGTTGTTGTGTATATCGGTAATGAGAAATCTTTCAAGCATAACATTTTGCTATTCGATTACACTTTTTTTTTTGTATTTTCTTTACTAGTGCGACTTTTTTTGTATATAGCGAACGCGGAACTCGTGAATTGAATGTTATTTAAACGAGCACGTGAATTCGTCTCAGACGTTTATCATGGTTTAATACAAGGTACTGTACGAGATATTTCAAAATGTACCAAAATTATTAAAGCAATTGATGATAATAATATTGATGATTTACGAACAATAATTTCACAATTAGATCATAAAGATGTTGAAGATTATCTTAAACGACCTATTGATTCAATGAGACGAACACCATTACATTTTGCTGCATGGTCAGAAAATCCTGAAATACTTGATATATTACTTAATTATATAAATGAACCTGATATTGAAGATAAAACAGGTGCAACACCATTAATGTTTGTGGTTGGTAGTGGAAATAATTGTTTAAAAAAAATGATTACGTTAATTAATAAACATGCAGATGTGAATAAAAAAGATAAATCAGGTTGGACTATAGTTCATGCAGCTGTTCAATCAAAAAGACATGGTTAATTTATTACTTTATTTTTTTATCATATTTATAAAAAAAACAATTTACTTTTTCTTATAGATATTTTGGAAGCACTTGTAGCAAATGGTGCAAATATACATATAATTGATGGAGAAAATCGTTCATTATTACATATTGCATGTGATAATGGAGATATTTTACTTGTTAAATATCTTGTAGAAAAAGGTGTTAGTTTAAAAAAACGTGATAAAAATGGTTGGACACCATTACATATTGCATGTGGACCAGCTGATGATTATGAACTTGTTCATTATTTAATACAAAATGGTGCTGATCCATATGCTTGTGATATGAATCAACATACTCCACTTCATTTAGCAACACAATTTAATGCTAAAAAAGTTGAATATTATTTAAAAAATCTATTAAATTTAGATTCTGATTCTGATACTGATACTGATACTGATAATGATAATGATGATATATGCTCGGATCTTGGTATAATGAATGATACATATGAAAGTGATAACGTATTCGAATCTGAACCACCATCAAATCGAGCATCACAGAAATCTAATATATCTATTCGAATGGTTGATTTATCTTTAAATAAACAAAAAGTCGCTAAATTCTAATATACATTGATTTATTTATCTTTTTAAAGAAGGAATATTTTCTTCTTTTTTCTTCTGTTGAGCTATATGTAACCGGTTTCATCGTTTATTATTTTTTTTTTTTGCATATCGTCATCATTGTCATCACTATGAAAACACACACACACACACACACACACCAATATAAGAATTTTTCAATAAAAGAATACTATTTTTTCTTTAAATCAATACAAAAAAAAATTTATATATAATTTTCTCAATTGTTTATATAAGATTTTTGCATTGATCACAGAAATAACGTTAATCATAACACTTTAATATGTACATGTTATGTTTTTTTTAAGATTATTTACAATGATACTTTTATACAATTGTATTTTAATGTACATTATAACTGATGATGTGAACATAATGAGCGGTTTTTGATGAGATAAATGTTGATTTAAGAAAAAAAGAAGAAGAAGAAAAAAAAGTGGCATACCTTCATTGACGATTGAATATAGTACATAGTATTGAACGGATTGCTCAAACCTACAACGGAAAGATAAAAGAAGAGCTTAGTCGGCAATAATTATTTGTTGACTAAGCTATTTCATTCTTTTTATTCTTGTCTCTTCCTTTTTTTTCTTATTTTCATTAACATAAAAAGAAATTGTCATAGAAAATAAATAAGATAGATGGCCGCCGAATGAATGCACGGTTTGATCATCGTCAAGTCGCTCCTGGTGCGAGTGTTTCTTATAGCACATGGACTAATATGTGCTTGGCGTGTTGTTGATACAAGTAATAATCAATATTGTTGGGTTATACTTGTTGGTCTCGGTTTTTTACTTGTCGAAACTGGCATTGTTGTTTGGCTTCGAAATGGACGAGAATTTCAAACGTATGAGAAGAAAAAAAAAACAACAAAAATATAAAAATTTTCTTTTTTATTAATATTATTTTTAGTGTTGCCTTTTGTATAATATTTTATTTGACATGTACAACACCATCACTTTGGATAATTCATGTTGAAACAGCTAATAGAAAATTATATCGTCTTGCAGAAAATAAACTTAATGCAAGAGCAGTTGCATCATCAATTCATACTCGACAGCAACAACAACAACATTATTTTTCAAATAGTACAATATCCTTTTATGATTCATCACATATAAAACATATATTACCAACTACGACACCACTTATACTTTCTCTTGGACATATTGAATGTCATGATAAAGTGATTTTTAAGAAAATTTTTTTTTTGTGCTTTTAATTATTCTATTTAGGCATGGTACTATATGGAGGAACAACGTTGGCTTGATGCAATACAAGAAACATTACTTGTTATTTTATCTATAAGTCGTTTACTTATAAGTCGTGAACATATGACAATAGAAAAAAGTGGAATTATTTTAATTGTTACTTTAATAAATGGTGCTGATCTATTAGCTATTTCACATTCATTACAGTATCATGATGTTATCATTGAACGACTTTGGATGTATATTGGTCTTGTACTTCTTACAATTGGTCTATTTCAAATGGCATTTATTGATACTGATGGTTTAACACCAACTTCAAATAATCATATATCTTATAATCATACAAGAAAATTAACAAGACAAATATATTTTCTTCAATATCAAAATTTATGTCCACTTTTTCGAGTAAATTTTATTGCAAATAAAAATTTAAAAAAAAAAAGAAAAAACAAAAATTTTTTTCGTTCTTTTTTTCTAGTCCTTATTTATTCATGATGGCCTTTTTTTACTTTATCGAACATTATTAGCTGCTAAAGTACGATGTAGTAAACCATCAATAATATTTTTTATGTCAAAAAATATTCTTATGATTGCATTTCATTGTTATCGTGTATATAATATAGCTAAAGAACATGATAAAAAAAAAACATTTGCTGCTTATGAACATTTAATTAATACACCAACATTATCAAATAATTATCGTCATCAATTATATGGATATGAACGACAACGTAAATTAATGAAACCAAAACAAGAAGAAAAATTATTACATCGAACAATACGTCGACCACCATCGATAGTCCATAGACGAATAATAACAACACCACGAACATTTGATAATTTTACTACTCAATCTATATCATATCCATTTGCAAGACGTCGAAATGATGGTGGTCGAGCACGTACTGCTTTTGCTCTTTATGGTTTACCATTTCGTACACCACAAATTCCTCGACCATCAACTATTTCTTCAAGTTCAAGCCTTGTTGCTAAAGCTCTTGTACATTAAATAAAAAAGAAAATTTCTATCTTGTATATTATTAGAGTTTAATACTACGAATATGCATGTTAGATATAACAAAGAATCGGAAATGTACATATCACAAGATAAAAATCAATTGTTCTTAATAAGATTTTATAATAGGTATCTCTCCATTTTGAGCATTAATTATAGAGTCATGTTTCACTCATTTATCGAATCTTAAATAAAACAGCAAGGTCTTCAGAAATATCACATTTTATGATAGTAAAAATTTCTTTTCTTCACTCAAACATTTCTATAATGAAGTATGAGTAAATATACTAAATAGAATCAATAAATTATCGTTATTTCGTTTTCTTTTATCCAAAACTTGTCAATTAATTTATGAAATAAAAGAATAATTAATGATAATCATGACAAACTGAACAATCTCTGTGAAAAATATTTAATTAGATTGTTGGCACATGGACTGGATCGGCTTTCTTAGGCCAATATCGGCTCATTCGACGTTCTACTTATTACATTATAACACACAGTGTTAATAAAATATATATAAGAAACTCAAAAGATTGTAAAAATTATATGCTATCTTTC
Organism: Macrotrachela quadricornifera; assembly: GCA_022393335.1. Classification (NCBI taxonomy): domain Eukaryota; kingdom Metazoa; phylum Rotifera; class Eurotatoria; order Philodinida; family Philodinidae; genus Macrotrachela; species Macrotrachela quadricornifera. Next base: position 25,506 of record JAJEKB010001161.1, on the reverse strand, counting down.
AGCACTTACGAGAGAACCTACCTAACTATCCAACGCCGTTTGAGCGCATCTTTTATTCATATAGACGATTCAATGATGTATGAAAAAGTCTACCATAAATCGGACTAATACTGTTTCCTTGATAAAATGTATTGTAATATCCAGCAAATGTTCAAATTCTACGGTAAGATCATACTTTTGATTTTCCAGATGAAATTTCGAACATAATATGGTATTTATACCCGGAGTCTCTACTACACGTTTCAAAGTTTTTTCACTCATTGACGAAGAGATGAATTTTCAAAAGATCCTGTACTTTTAGTTGAGTGCGTAAATCAAGTCATTTTTCTCGAAAATTTATATCTCTCCGTTAATAAGTCCAAAAAAACTGTGAAATATTTAGTATCGACTCTTGACATAAATATCACCTTATGTTATAAATTTCATCTGGGAAATCAAAAGTATGATCTTATCGTAGAATTTGGACAATTGCTGGAAATTACATTACATTTCAGCAAGGAAGGAGCATTAGTCCGAGCTGTCTTAAGCTTTGTCTACTTCATCATGATGTGTATATAAGTAAAAGATGGGCTACTTTCTTTGTTAGCTATATATTAGCGAATAGCATGAATGATTTCACTTACCTAAAGCTTGTTTACTTTGAGAAAAATATCGATCTGACAAATAAAATCTTTGATCGCTTGTTCAAGAATATTATATCATAGGATTATTTATTATCTTCTTCTTCTTTATTTTTATTTTTTCATTATCATATTAAATAAAGAAAAAAGAAAGATATAAATATACACATAAGCGAAGAAATAAAAAATAAAGAATAGGCAAATACATTTAATTTTTTTTTTGTTTTCTGTTTATACATAAAAAGAAAGAAAAAGAAGAAGAATCTCGGTATGTTTTAAAATAAGAAATAAGCGTGATAGATTTTAATAAGAAAAGGATCATAAGCACCAATGAACAAGCAAAATTATCAAGCACGAGCAATTAAGATAAAGAGAGAGAAAAAAAAAGGTTTTTATAAGATTATGAGAGATGTACTATAAAAAAAAAATTTTATATATAAGAAGAATAATAAATAATACGAAAAAGAAAATATTTGGAATGTACAAATCAACAGAATAAATTCACTTGTTCGATTAATCGTCGATGTGTACGAGGTGTATAAGGTGATGAAACTAAAATACAAAATAATTCTATAATAAAACGAATTATAAAGCAATTATTTATGGGAAGATTAGAAAAAACAAGATCATATAAGTACAAAAGCGTTAATAAGCGACACAAAATCTTACTTAAAAAAAATTTTATTTTTCATTTAAAACACCTGGAAGTTAAATTTGAAAGGGAAAAAAATTTATTTAAATTATTTTATTTACCTCCTGCATTTGATGATGATGGTGTTGTTGCTTTCTTATCATTTAATGTCATCGGAGGAATTGTTGTAGTTAACATACGAGCTCGTTCTTTTACTGATAAACCTTTAAATATAGTTGAATTAATTTATTGTATATCTTATATTTAAAGAAAAAAAAAAGAATTCTTACGTTTGTACTGTTCATTATTATCAGATGTTGATAATTCTCCAATATCAGATCCGGTAGGGTTCTCTGTTGCGGGTGCATTAACTGGAAGAGAAACTAAACGATTATAAACAAAAATAATTTTGGTATTATTTTGAATAGAATTTATTTATAAAATATATCAAAAATATTTTCCCTTGAAATCTAAGATCAGTACATCATTTTAATATGTTTTTCCCAAGTGAATATTTCGTGTATATCCAACTTAAACAATTCTTGTTAAAGATTCCAGACTCTAATAAGGTATAAATAGTCTTAAAAGGTTTCGAACTACTAGCGTACTGAAAATTCTTGATGTATATAATTTTATTTTGAGGTCTGCCTTTTTGTAAAGTTTTAAATCGAAATTCCAAACTCAATTTTCCTGATATTCCTATGAAAAACTATGGCTTTGTGTGTAAAAATATCGTATAAAGTATACTATCTTATCAGTAGCAAGCTAGAAAGCTGAAATTTTTTTAAAAATAGTTACAATTCAGTAGAATTGATATCATGCATATATGAAATTTACCTTTTTTTTCTGCTTGAAAATGTCTTAATCTAACTGGTGGTGTATCTCCATTGGGATCAAGTACCGGTAATACACGAGTACCAATTGCTGCTTTGCCTGTACGAGCTAATACTGGTGGTACTGGTGATGTTATATTTTCTGAGGATGAATTATTTGTTTCTTTTTGTTCATCTTTATTTGATGTTGTTACTGTTGCATATGAACTAGCTGACATTGAAGATTTTGTTTGAATTGGTTCATTTACTAAATCAGAATTTATTGTTGAGGGTGAATCATTATTTGGTACTGTCATTGATTTGGACATTAAATTTATTAATGGTGAAGGTGAATTTGTTTGTTGTTGAGTATTTGAAGGACGTGTTTGAAGTATTGGTAATTGTTGTTGAGTTTTAGCTGGAACAGGTGGTGGAGATGATTCATCATTGGATGATTTTGAAATTTTTGCCGTTGGTTTAAACATTTTTGCTGCTGTTCTAAATAATAAAGAAAAAGAAACATACGAAATATAAAAAATTTTTAATAAAAAATAAAGTATTAAATATAAAATAAAAATACATGCAATAAGCTTATTTAATTTATCATTTAACAATAAATAAACAAGTTATGACAGCAGTTATATGCATATGTTCACTAACTGTTTTAATTTGTTTTTCCATCTATTATAAATTCGATTCTTCTTTTTTTATTTCTCCAAACATTCTATTGAAAAATATTTAAGTAAAAATTAAACTTACTTCGGTGGTAATTCTGTTGTTTGAGGATCAACAGTTAATGTGTTGGATGAATTTGTATTTGATTGATTTGATATTTCAGTTGTTGATGTTGATGGAATATCTCCAATACTATTATCATCATTATCAAGTCCACCATCAGATGAACTATCTTGTAAACCACCACCACTTGTATTTCGTCTTACTGGTGGTTTTACATTTGCACGACGTGGACGATCTTTACCTTTAATTAAAAGATTTGAATATTTTCTTTTTTCAATAGAGAATATGATGAAGTTATACATCAAATTTAATCTTAAAAAATTTCTAATTTTATAAATTCGATTTTTTTCTTCTTTGTAAATTTTAATAAAATAGCGTATATTAAAGATAAAATATATACTATTGTGAATCAATAAAACATCAAGCTGTAAACAAGCAAATCTCCCTACCTGTCAAAGTACTTTTAAGTGAGGACTATGAGCTATGCATACCTCAAAAAGGGATCGTACTGTTAGCTTGTTGCTGTCAAAATATTGTATTTTTACGATAGCTTTTAATAGAAAGCCATGATCATTCTCAGAAACATGAAGAAAACTAAGTTTTAAATTTCAACTTCAAACTTTGCATTTAGATAGAGTTTAATGAGAATAATTTACTCTGCTTGACTAAACCTTGTCTGAAATAAGAACGTCGAAATCCATCGTTGTATGTAAGTAATCCAAAAGGATGATTTTTTCATAGTTGCATCTTAGAATATAGCAATAAGCTAGTAGTACACATCCTTTTTAGTGTATTCATAACTCGTTAGGACTTATATTATACGCGCACTCTTGATTCGAAAGCAATTTGATAGTTGAAAAAATATTCTCGTAAAATATTTATATTTTATACAATATCAGAAAAGTCATTGATTAATGACTATTCGAACATTCTATATGTACGTGTTAATTAAACATTAAATTATGAAGAAATATAATAAGACAATTTTGTATTTCTTATTGTTATTTCTATACCTGGATGAACTAATTTTGTTGTTGGTTCAATTTCAAAATCAAGATTATTATCTTGTATTGTTGGTGCAATACGTTTTTTCATAGGTACAACAGGTGGTGTATTTTTTTGTTGTTCTTTTATTTTTTCTTGTTCAACTAAATCAAGTAAATCATGTTCAATAAGATCACCTTCATCTTCAATTGGAATTTCTTTTTGTTTTATTCGATTTGATATAGGAAGATTATTATATACTGGTTCAGCAGTAGTTGGAATAGGTTCATATTCATTTGTATTAACTAAAACTGAACGACGCCAACCAGCACCTGGTGGTTTTGGTGATGCTGGAGCTGGTGGTGTTGGACCTTTATTTTGTGTACTTGTTAATAAACGATTATCTTTTGTTGCTGTTGTTTTAGTCATTTTTGGTGAAGAATCTAAATATAATATTTAATCAGAAAAAATTTTTAAATTAAAAAAAAAGATATAATTACCTGTAACACATTCATTTGAATCAGCTGTTTTTAATGGTCGATTATTTATTGTTTCATCAAATGGTTCTGGTTGAGTATGATTATGTTTATGAGCAAGACGATGAACAACATTAGCACCACGATTAACAAGACGATCGATAGCTTGATTTAAAAAAGAAAGATTTTTAAAAAAATATTTTCATTCTATTAAATTTACTTGAGGTTGCATGTTGTTGTGAATCTGTTGGTTGTTGTAAAGAAGAACTAGTATGAAGAATAGTCGATTCCTAAAATTGAATATAAATAAGATATTTTCATTGTTTTTTTTCTATTAAGAAAGAATAATTTTCGAAAATTTTAAAAATAAAAATTTCTTTACCAATTGTCTATGCATATCCATTGCAATTTCATTTGTTAGATCATAAGCTCTTTTTTGTAACGTAGTTGCTACATTAACATAACATTCACGTGTATATGTTGCTAATCTAGCGGGCATTTCTTTCTTTAATAAATGATTTATATTATCATTTGAATTTGAAAAATATGCACGAATTTGTTCTTGAAGTTTCTAAACAATTAAAAATAAAATTAAAAACAAATAAATAGTTATTCGTTTAAATTACATCATCATAATTAATGGTTGCTTGTTCTTTAAATAATTGATAACATTTTTTTGATAAACGTTCATTTGTTTCCATTAATTTTTCTTCAAATAATTTACATATATTATTCCATTCATTTTTTAAAGATTCTTCTTCATTTGTATATAATTCATATAATTGAGATGAAACCTTAGAATAGCAAAAAAAGAACCAAAGTTTATTTCTTATTATTAAATATTATATGTATATATGCACTTTAGCAATATGTGATGTTCGTGTTAAAACCGATTGTAATTCATCATTTTTATTATTTAATCTATTTGAATATGATAAAATATATTCATGTGATATTTGATCACCAAATAATTGTTGTTGATTTTCCCATGATAAATTCATTTCACGTGTTAAATTAGCTGCTGTGGTTGTAAGTAATGAATCAATTGAAGATAAATTTTCTTTTTGAGCTTGATTTCTTGTACATAATGAATCAAGCTAATTAATAGAATATTAAATAAAATGTAAAATAAGAAAAAAAATCTTTTACTTTATTCATTAAAGATTGAAGTTTTTCCATACGTTCTTTTTCTGATGTTTTCATGAGGATTATATCAGTAATTGGAACAGGTAAATATTGAATTACATAATTTCTAGAATGAAAGAAAAGAAGTTTTTTTTAAAGATATTAAATTTGAATAAATAAAAAATCTTCATTATATATAATATTATTTGAAAGTGTAGAATCTGCGGAGAAAAAAAAAGATTCAAAAGCAAGAATGAAGGTGAAATTATAATCGCCTTTTGTTATTCTTGTTTCTGCTCAGTATTTTTGCATAACGTATGTAAGTATGGCTGTTGTGCGAATTTTCTTATTCTTTTTATTTTACGGTCTGTATTTGAGATGTTTTATCGGGATATTGTTTAGTTTAATGATCCTTTATTCTATCTTTATTACTATTCCAATTGCATTAATAACACGTCAATTATTTTTTATCTAGAAAATAGATTTATGTCCAGTACATAAACAGAAATAAATTAGAAAAATCGCGACTCGATATATTATGTCATATCGTATAAAGTCTTCTGTAAAAAATTTACTCGAGTTTTATCAAAAATTAAATCTACAAAATTTTGTGAAGTCTGCTAATTGATTGTTCGCTTTACTAGATGTAGAAATCGTTGCAATAGATGAATCAATCTCATAGCCGAATCCAATAGAATCTAGTAAGATCCCACCAAATTCACTCTCGACAGGTAGGGATGTGTTATGAAAACTTATTAGTAGACTGAAAATACGATTAATCATGAAGATGCTATATTGGAACACAGTTAAAACATCATAATACATGATAACCACTCGTCATAGATTAAATAGAACACTTTGCAACAACAAATACATGAGTATATTTGCATTCTCACAGGATAGTTATCTTATATATCTATTCTACTCTTTCATCCTACAATAATTACAATATTTCAAAAAAACCATTTCATTTGACACGAATATCTGATTATACGAATGTCAATCAAAAATTTCGAACAATATTCGAAAAAATACTCTGATATTCAATTTCCGAACAAGAAAAGCTAAAGCACTGCCATAAAAAAGCTTACTAAAAAGCAAGATGATTTTAGTACCTACTGGATTCCCCACCACATTTAAAGCTTTGTCTGTTTCATCACTGTACCAAGGATATATCCTGTATCTTAACTTTTCCAATCAACATCAACTTACGTCCATAAGTAATACACAACAAAACTACAAAACCTTACAAACTATTTCGAATAAGTAATACTCCCTCCAACATTCTCAAACGCACTCACACGTATCAAACTGCCTATTCTAAAATAAAACATTGAAAGTTTTTACAAATATAATTACAATTGTCCGATAATTTTCAATGAGATCCAACACTAAGATATCATCGTAAATACCTCGGAATCCCACCGCCGGATTCCAAAAGCGTTTCGTTACCAGGAATCCGATCGTATTTTATCGGCTGATCAGATCTGATTTCGGATTGATTCATCTGGGACGATTAAATAAATAAAATAAATGAATAGGGATGATGATCGAAGATAATACGGAACAAACATCGAAGGATTTTATAACTTGATTCTAACAAAAAGATTTCAGAATGCAAGTAGGACAAAACTGGAGAGGAGACGACGATAAAAATATAGATTTCTATTCTTTTCACTTCCAACTGTACACATTAGTTAAAGGCATTCTGTTAATCTTTTACTTATATCACTCTAGCAAAACATTGTTTTGTATATTTGAAGAATCGAGTCCTGCATGATTGGCTTAACTATGTTTTGATCCTGCACTGAAAGAATATAGTGAGCTAGACGTTGCGAGCAAAATTTTCCATAAGGATGAAAACTATAGGCATAGAAATGAAAGTAAACACGCTTAGAATGGGACATGCAACAGAGAAAAAAATCGATCTCAGCCCAGGAACCTCCAAATCACATGAAATTTTCACGATGTGTCGTGTATTTAGTGAAAAAACTATGATAAAATTTTGAGCCTTATGTCATAAAATTTGACTGAGATATTCACCAAATAAGAGTCAGAAATAGCTTATTTGGCAAACCAAATTTCTCTTTTCGGATTCATTCAATATGTTTTTATTTTCTATTGTTCGAAAGAGAATCTCAGGATGCAATGCAGTACTGAGTCCTTTTTCTTTTAAAAATCTTACTTTTTAACTGGAGAGAAGTGTTTGTATATATAATCAAAAACAAACTTAATTAAAGAAAAAGGAACTCTGTATTATACTGCATCTTGACGCGCTCTTCCCAACAAGAAAAAACTTAAATATACTGAATGAGTCAAGACAGAGAAAAATGGATTGCGTGGTCTAGAAAGTCTAAACTGCAAGAAAATGAAAAAACATTGTTGGTTTTTTTAAAAAAAAGCATGTTTTTCAAGAAAAGGTTAATGAGAATCATCCAAAATTTTGGTAAAAAACGGGATGCTGAAGAAACAACTACGTTGTTTCTGAAAGATCTGAAGACGAGCTAGCTTTCTATATATTTATCTCAATTTCGAAATTTCCGATGAAAATTGACTTTTTTAAAGGGTGAGAGGCCTTAACAGATAAATAACAATTTATTATTTATATCTCTTTTTTTTTTTATAGATATTTTCTCTGGAATTTTATTATCTATTCTATACATTTTTCTTCCTGCGACACTATGTCGTGCAAGAAATCTTCTCAACTTACATTAATAACTTTGTCCTATAAAAAAAAGCATAAATTCTATTTGACAATTTTCTATCGACCGTTAAGTTGAGATTTACAAATATTACCATATGTCATAAATAACAACTATAAAAATAAAAAGTGAATAATCTATTCAATTATTTTCAAACAATTCACCTTGATTGTCAACAAGCTATAATAATATTGTTAAAAAAAAACCACGGATACTTAGTAATATTCAATATAATTCTATTATACAGTCTCTATGACTCATAATTTTCAAGCTGAATGAACATTATTTTATAAAATTTTAGTATTGAAGTTTTCTTATGTTCAATAATCTATCTACTGTTTAATTAAAATAAAATAAATACATACTCTTCCATTGCATTAACAATATCTTCAAAATTATTTAAAGAAAGAATATTTCGATCGAAAAATATTGTGTGTAAATGACGATTCATTTGTAATATAAAAGTCAATATACGTACGCCTGTATCACCCATTAAATTTCCTCTATTTACAAGACAAATATTTAAATAATATAATAATAAAAAAAAAATTGATTTTGAATTTTGTTTACCGAATATCAAGGATTTTTAATGATGTATTATTTGTTACTGACATAAGGAAATCTGCTGTATTTTCTTTTAATTTTGAATCAGCAATTGATAAATATTCTAATTCCTAAAAATAATAATTAAATAATTTATTTTATCTTGTTTTTTTTTTGTTATTTATTTACATTATCTGAGACAAGATCTTTCATAGCATTAATTGTTCGTTGCATATTTCTAAAAAAAGGTTTTTTTTAAATATTAATTTAATTAAATATGAAGTATAATTTACTTTGCTTTGATATTATTAAAATTTTTGCCTATATGAAGAGTTTTTAATTTTCGATTCTTTTTTAATTCAGTTAAAAATATTGGAATTTCATTATCCAAATCTAAATAGAAAATAAAACTTTACATTTTTCATAATAGTAGAATATAAAATTTTTAGATTAATATTAGTTTAACTCAGGAAGGAAAAGGTGGATTTCGATATCCCTGAATCCCTATATTCAAATATAGAGAACTTAAACTCGATTGAAAATTATTGACTTATGAGTCAATTTTTTAATTTTGAGTTTCGTATTCTATTTTTATTAAATTTATATTTTAGAAAAAAGACAATCTCCTTTATGTTTCACTTTTTTTTCTTACCACATCCAGTAACATCAAGTGCAATTAAACTAGGAATAGTTGCAAAACGAGATGCATGTTCATGAATAAATGGTTCAAGTTGATTTCCAGAAAGACGTAAATCAAGTTTATTTAAATTAATATTGGAATGAAGACCATCACATAATTCTCTACAAATATAAAATTAATATTAATTTTTTATTCAAAAAAAAAAACATGTATGAATTATTTTTATACTTAAGAAAATCAATAGATAAATTAGCATTTGATAATTGTAAAATTTCTAATGTTGGATTTTTTGTAAAAAATAATTTTACACCACCTGATATCATTGATGGAGTAGAAGATTTTACTGAAGTTATAAATAACCGACGAAGTTTACATGACATTGTTGCTAATGTATGAAAAAACTATAAAATAAAAAAAATTTAAATTTATTAAAAAAATATTTTCAATTTTATTTACTGATTCAAGACTAAATTCAATATCACTTAAATGTAATTCTTCTAATACATTTTCATTACTAGAAAATAGAACTGTAATACACTAAAAGAAAAAATAATAATAATAATATTTAAAAAAATATATATTTCTTATTGAAAATATTACTTACATTTTCATCCTTAATACGATTTCCAGAGAGATTCAAAATTTGTAACGATTTTAATAAATAACTATTATTAGCTAATATTGTATTTAATACTTGTATACTTTTATGTGTTATTGAACATGATTGAAGATTAAGTGATCGAAGTGGTAATTTACGTTGTTGTAATGATGAACACAGAGTAGATAAACCTTAAATATATTTAAATACAATTTGATAGATTTCATTCAACAGATTATCTCTTTATTGTTATATAAAATTTCATTTCTTATCTACTTTTACTTACCATACAAAACGAAAGATAATAAATGTATATAGAAAAAACCATTGTATATATGGAGTAGAATATAAAAACGGATAGGAAAATTTAATTGATTGGAAGTACTTACATTGGATTGACAGATCATGTCAAAATCTGGTAAGATAAAATAAAAGTCTGGTCATGGTGGATCCAGGAAATCAGTGAAGGGACAGTAATTATAATCGGAAAAACACTATGTTTAAAGCCTATTTGAGGCAATATAACTCTTTTTCTTCTCGTTTTATGATAGAAATATTTCTTTAAAGTAGTTCTTTCAATTCGTGAAAATGCAAAAGTTTTTTGTTATTTTTGTCTCTCCTCAAAATCAGGTTTTGAACAATAAATGAAAACTTTCCCCGTTTTGTTCTCCAAAACGATTGAACTGATTAGGCTAAATTTTTTTATAAGGACTTCGGTTCTATTGGAATGGATCCTTTTTTTATTCGTTTATTTTGCTGTCCCAGACTTATGAAAATGATAATTTTGAAATAAAAAAAAAAGAGCGTTCATCCCATTTGGACTCTAGGTACCACAAAAAAGACATATCGAGATCTGTCTATCCTGAAAGTTTCATAAATTTTCACCTAGCAGTTTCTCAGAGATCCTAAAAGAGGGAAGACTCTCTTTAAGACATTTTTGAGTGAATCAATCAGACAATCGTTAATTCTATCTGTTTATACTTCCCTTCTTTCTTAGCTCTCAAGTCTTTCTCATTTTTTGTCTTGAATTGACAAATAAATCATATATTAATTTACCTTTATCTTCAAGTGCATTATTGGATAAATCCAAAGTTTCAATATGTGCAACCGCTAGACAATGATTTAATCGTGTACTAGAATCCCTAGAATTTCAAACGAAATATTATAAATTTTTTTTCTAAATAAATTTCGAATACATACTGTCTAAGACCGCAATTAACTAAACGTAAATCTTTTATTGCTTTACATAAACGTACAACAGTACACAGCTCTTCAATATTTTCCGATGACTTTAAAAAAAAATAATCAAAAAATACAAAAAAAAAAATTTCTATTATAAACAAACCAATTTAGTATTTTCAATTGTCATTTTTGTAAACCATTCATTATGTCGTAATGCAGTAATAATAGGTAACCATTCTTTTTGAGATAATGTTTCAAATTCACGAAATGTAAATTCACGTGATATTCGATGAGAAAATACTGTATCAACAATCTAAATAAATATTTTATTAAGTATTTATTAAAAAATTTATAAATACATAAAAAAATAAGTCACGTCAAATAGGTTAAAGCATTGGTATAAAATGTACAAAGGGTAGATGAAAGCAATGTTCAATTCAAATATTGTCTTTTCAAAAATCTGTTATCTAATACTAAGAAAAATGAAAATGAGCTATCATTTTAGGACATCATCAAAATCTTATTTATTATATAATACATTTAATAAAGGTAACATCCTTTCCATGAGCTATACTCTCTTTTTTTTCTATATTATTTTTCTTTTAACTATTTTTGTGTTGTGAGTGATATGAAGATTCGAGATCAGGAATTCAAAACTTTAAAATTTTTAAATGAAAAAACCCGCATAATCTTTCCCTTTCCAATAGTTTAAACTACAATAATATAGATCATCAGTTGTTTTTTCGATTTTGTTTTATTATTTATGAAACTGATATGTGCAGTCAAAATTTATGAGTTTTTGTTGGAAATCAAGTAAAAATTTTGATCGTCGTTCGAAGTAAAACATTAGTCTTTTTTGGATATATTGGGGAATAAAACTCAAGATTTGTAGCTTAGTAATCAATAATCAGGTAGATTGTATGTTTTCGAAACCAAAAAAAATGTAACATATTCATCGTTGAGTAATCAAAATAACATAAATGACTAATCTCATAATATTTTCTTTTAAAAATAGAAGTAAAGAAAAAAACAACTGATCGATTGCAACTTTAAATTGTATATTTTCTATGTTATTTTGTTGATAGCTCTTTTCATTTTTCTTTCAGTCAATATATTCAAAATCATGCAATTTACCAATAAAAATAAATTATCATAAATCCATTGTAATCATATTTGTTAACTAATAATCAAACTCAAATTTTTGTATTTATTTAATTGAAAAATATAGATTTAATATATTTATCTATTTACAATAATAAATAATTGACGTTTTTCTTTTTTAGTTTTGTTATAATTTATCAAATCTTAAAAACTTACTTGTTGTACAAATCGATGAGATTGTATTTGATAAAAATCACAAGCACATTCATAACGAAGAGAAAATCCTCCACAAGGACGGATATCATATGTTACATCTTCAAAATATTCATTTGATAAACGTAATAATTTTTCATATTCATTCTCTGGACGAATTTCCACACTAAAATAAATTTAAAATACATATTATTTTATATATTATTTATTAATATTCATACATTGCTTGTAATTTATGAGGAAAAACTGTATGTAATGTTCGAATGAGTATAACAAGAAATGGTTGTAATGATGCTTTATCATGCAAACTATATAATGAATGAGTTTGTTTTTCATCTGTTTCAATAATAACCTAGTTTTATTAATAATAATTAAATATATATATATATATTTTATTTAAAAAATAAAACAAAATAATTGTATTTAATAACTTACATGAGAATCACTTAATTTTTCTATTAATTTAATCGATAGAATATTAAATTGTGATTCAACCTAAATAATTCAATTTTAGATATTTTATTTTATTAAGTTAAATAGCCTAAATATGAAATTTAACTTTCAGCTTATTTATGGTTTTTTTTCTAAGAGGAACGTGTCTAGAAAATGTTTGTGTCTCTTTCTATAAGAAAAACTCAATTTTATTTTAATGTTTTACTATCCGAAAAAAAAGCAACCAGCGTAGAAAGTTAAAAATAATTAATCATACTTTAACAGGAATTTTTATTGAACAAATGTAAACACGAACTGCATCCATACACTAAAAATTCCAAAAGAAAAATAATATTTCTCTTTTTCATTTATTTTATTTTCTTTACCAAAAATCTTTCTTCAACTTTTTCACCTTTTGTTCCATAACGAATACGACCATTAAAATGAAATGATGAAGATTTAGTCACAGTTCGTGCACTACCTATAATTATATGTTAAATATTCGAAAAAAGAAAATTTTAATATTAAGTTTTTACTAATTAATTCAGCAAAATCGTCTCGATCACTCATCTAAAATAGTAATAAAAAAGAATAATTGTTAAGAATTTTATATACCATCTCAATGAATAATAATATTCATAGAAATAATAATCATACTAAATTATAGAAAATTAATTATTAAAAAAAAGAAAAAATGCCTTTTTTTTTTCTTTACTCACCTGATCAATCAATCATTGATAATATATATGTATATATGGCAGGTATAGGTAAGTAAATAAGTCAACAAACAAGTGGAAACGAATCATAAGATAGATAAGCAGACATACATATAAAACAACATGTGTGTATAGGAGAATGAATTATCAAATTATAAGAAAGTAATTATGTATTAGAGCGACATCTTTAATTAAGAAAACAAGGTTTTCTTTTGAAAAATTGAGAAAAAAAAGGGATTTCATAAGAAGAGATCTTCTTGTGTATTTAATTAGTATATATGATTTTCGATTGTAATACTAGTAATAGGAATGTAGCAGTTGTAGAACAATTTCAAGAGCGGGAATTAGTACATCAATTCAAGTTTATTCGTCGAAAAGGAGCTTATCATCAACTCTTTACTACAGTTCATGAACTGGTATTACACACTTGTTGATATATATAAAATTGATAATGCAGAAAAATTAAGCATATTTATGTTAGAGTAGAAAAAATCGAGCAGTGTCAGTATATATTTGTTTTCTTATCGACAGACATGCGTTAATAGAAGATAAAAGAAAGAGAATCAATCCAATTCTACTAGAAGTATATTCAAGAAATGAGTTATGGAACAAAGCCATTTCATTAACTGAAGTTGCACTAGCTAAACTAGGTTGTGAGCCTTTCTATTGAACTGAGAATAGCAATTGTCACGATTATTCTGTTGAAAGAGCTAAAAATATGTAGCAGTTTTTTTGAATATGAAACAAGCTGAAATTGGTTATCACCTCTTTTTCCTAGCTCTCTACAGTTTACAGACTTGAACTGTTGCATTTCTAAGTAACACTCTTAATAGTTTCTTAATCTCTGTTACAAAAATTTTGATTTTAATTCATCGTTAAGCGATGCAAATCATTATCATTTTGAACTAAAGAATGAAGGTGTTCTATTGATTTAAGTAAATGAAGATTTAGTAAATTATTTTTTGATTATATCAATACTCTGATCATTGTTTCACATACATTAATTTTCTATCCTAATTCCGATTTATTTTCTCATAATCAATTTAGAAAAAGATATTATGTTTCAGAGATCATCATCAAAGCACGATTGTTTTGAAGACAGAACTGAATAGAATAAAAAATTCTGTGTTTAGCTAATGTTTTTTCATGCAAAAGAATCCTTTAAAAATGTTTCCAAAGATTACATATTAATCTTTCAGAACATATGTCATCTGTACTGATTTCATATTTATAATCAATTTAATTCGAACTTATCGTTGTTATACATACTCATTCTGATTTATCAATTTTTAATACAAAGTTTTTCAATTTCGACAAAATTCAACATCTCTTATCCTTTTGAATTTTTTTATATCTCATTGAAGTCTACATTATACAAAAAGTCCGAACTCAAAATCGGTGAATCACTTGAAGTACCTCTCTCGTAAGTTCTAGCCATTGACGTTAATTTTTTTGTTCCGAGTATTGTGAATTTTTCCTAATCGATGACAGAGACTTTAGAAAAAAACCTTAAGTTAGAAATTGTTAAGACATACGTTTAAGAGTCGATTATGATCGTTTTTATATATGGATAATGTTCTTTTAAAATGATGCAATCAAAATCTGGGTGTCAACTATAAAAACAACTAGAATTTTTTCATTAGGTTGTCGACTTATTTCATAGTTGAGTTCAACTCATAGATGTTCTACAAAGTGCTTGAACCGAAGGTCTATGAGTTCTTTTCAGGACAGGACAAAACAAAAAAAGGTGTCCTGTAATGATCGCTATCATATTCATACTCAAATGTTTGACAGATCAATATATTGAATCAGAATTGCAAACGAAATGAGATAAAATTTTTCTTGAAACACTTCATTTAATGAGGCGGAATGAATTCCTCTTTCCATTGAATTTTCTGTTTTTTCTCATGAAAAAACAACACCCAAGATCCGTGTTTAACACAATTTTTTACAAGTTTTGAAGTAGGTAAAACTAATCCGAAGATAACAAAGCCTGTGGAATCCTGCTGAATTTTAAATATTATAGATTCCACTGAAATCTAACAAGTTCTAAAGGTATTCATCGGATTACACAATCACATGAAAGAATTTCCAAGTATAAATGGAATCAGTTCGAGTTTTTGGCGACCGATACTGATATCGTTCGGAATAGGTTGATTCATCAGCATATATCAGTATATCTGTAAATGATCATTAGAGTAAAAGCTACACTTAGTTAGCTGAATGAGAAAGTCATGAATATCATTTCAAGACTTTAAAGTATTCATTTTAATAGATTAATTATATTATCGGATGATTTATTCGGCATATTCACTCCGATGCGAAGTCCTGAATTAATTATTTTACATCAACAAATTTACTGTAAAAGTTATGTTCAAAAAGACTTCAGTTTCATTTTTATTCTCATCATTTATTATAAAAATTTCACATTAATTAATTACCAAAAAAAAAAGAACTAGACTTGTTGTTTTTGTTCTTGCGTTGAAATTGGTTCAAATTCATTTATCGTTTGTAATAATCCTGTTTTCATATCCGAATATTGTCTCAAATACTGTCTTTTCATATCATTTGCTCCACAATATTCATCAGTAATATGTAACATAGGAGCGCGTGATATTAGAGTTGAAAATGAACGATCTACTGGCCCTCTAAAACTGTCAAAAGCTTCTTCAGCAAGTTTAGCATCATTTTCACCATATCTCATCACATAGCAAGCCCATAATTGTTCAATAATTTCTTGTACAATAAAATCAGATACATTACATAATAACATACGTATAAAAAAGTATCCATCTGGTTCTAAATATTCCAGTATAAATGATCGTACAAGTGCTGAATGTACAAAATCACCTTGTTCACGTCTAGCATGTTTAAAGTCAAAACGAAAACGTGGAATTTCGTCTCGTGATGTACGTGTAAGACGTGAGTGTATAAATTCATACCTCTGTGAAAATGCTCCAAGACGTACAATCCAGGATATTAAAGAAAATATATTAAGAAGAAACACAATAGCAAACCAAGCCCAGAGTAATGTAAAGATTCGCTAAAATAAAAAAATTATTTTATAAGATTTATACACTTGACGATTTACTAAATCATTATGACAAAAATGATATTTTGTAGTTCTAACCTAGGATGCCAATGTGTTTATACAAATGTCGACGCCTATAGCATATTAACGAATTGCGTTCTGATAAAATTAAAGTATTTGAAGTTATTTTTTCTCGATTAAACTATTTGTTAATAACCTAAAACTTTCAGATCCTATAGCGAATAGTAAGGGTTTTCTGGAAAGGTTACACTAAAATTTTCATATATGTAATGCTAAGGAAGTAAAAGGGGTAAAATGTCCAAAACAAATAAAGACTATCTCTATAGCTGTAAAGAAAAGTTAGACGAGAACAAGTTTGATTTTTCGTGAATCACTCTGCTGCTACTTAAAATGGGAAGTATCTCATGAAAATTGAGTAACTTATAAAAAGACGAATTAATGCAATACTTTCTAATTTCATTTAGTTACAGACTACTTATGACGGATTTTGAAAAAATTAAACTTCGCTGAGGTTCGAACAGACGGAACATAGACTCATGTGAAACATGCAGATGAAGTCCAGAAAAAATTCTAAACAAGCAAATGAATACATTCAGAATGTTACAGATCTCTAGATATATATATGGATACTTCTGCATCGTAGATTGTATCAAACAAATTGATATTTAATTAGATAGAAAAAATATTCTAACAACCTCTCAAAATTTTATAAATCTCAGGTTATTATTATTCTACTCATTGATTGGAAATATCTCTACTCAACAAAAAATCGATAAAATATTTGTCATTACGATCTTACTTGATTAAGAAGATTAACAGTTAGTACACATTGAACAGTAATTCTTTGTAATGGTTCTCCACCTCGTAATGGTTCTCGTACATAAAAATCACAAAAAGTTTCTCGAGGAAAATATATTGATTCTGGTTGATTAAGACCATAACGAAGTAATTTCATGCTTTCATAACCAAATTGTAAAAAATTTGTACCAAGAAATACGTTGAGCAACGCTATTTGCAAAACAACATTGAGTATATACAACAATCTTTTTAAAATAGAAGAAGAAATAAAATTATTCATTAAAACAACAAAAAAAACTGAAGTTTTTAAAAAAAATATTTACTTAATAAATAAATAAAGTGTGATAAAATAATTTCCTAAAAATTTTCCAGTCGTACAACAAAGTAATTGAAACACTTTAGTTAATAATGTTGTTTGCCGTTTATCAGAATACGTTTGTCGACGTGCATCATCAACATACATATCAATTGTATTAACAATATATTTTATTAACTGATCACGTTCATCAAATTTTTTAACATCTTTTGTTTCATCAGCTACTGTAACTATATCAAGAAAATCAATACCAGAACGAACACTTAATGAACGCCATATTAAACGTGGTATATGAAAAAATAATGCCATAAATAAAATAATAAATGGTGTCCATTGATAATAATTCAATTTTTTCTCTGTTCTATATTAAGAAAAAAAAATAAATTTGTTTAAATGAAATTTGAATGAGTCAAAAATTTCGTTTTATTCATAAAGAATCGAATTATGACAAGATAATTAAAAGCTTTAAATATACTTCGAAATGATCAAGTTTAATCATTATTAAGATTCTTCTTAAAAAAATCGATGTTTAAATGTTATGAAATTTTTTAAAACTCATTTAGCAGTCTAAGTTCATTCTATATATTTAGATTCGTTTGAAAAACCATCACAGGATACAGTACGTAATCAAGCTCTTTTTTCTAATAATTATTCTAACTAAACAATTTATATATTATAATAATAAATAATATTTTAGATTATACAATAACGAGATAGCAATCTAATGGAAATTCTTTGTTATTATTATTTATTCATATTCTATAGCATACATATCTATACAATATGGCAAAGTATGGATAAAATGCAGCTTGATGTTAGTAACATCGAAAGGAGAAAAATATAGTAATGAAAGATTCAAGCATATATTGACATTTATAAAAAATATGTTAAGAGAATGGTTCTCTTTATTATTGATTTGATAATAATGTTTTAAACTAACTAAATGATCAAGGTTTTACATAAGATTTATCGATGCTTTCTTTTTTTTTTGATTTATAACAAAAGCAATTTATTTGTAAATATACAAAGATAGATACAATACAAAAGACCTTCTAGAAAAAATAAAAGAAATATATAAGGATTCATTATTCTACTCGATTTAAAAATTTCGTTTAAACGCATAAAATATCTTCTAAATTACATAAATATTGATGCATTTTAAAAAATAAAATAAAAAGCCATAGTTTTATTGAAGGATTACTATGATCATCAATAAATCTTAGCTATTCAAATAACCTACATTGAAATCGAATAACATTCGATTTTCTTTTTATTATCTATAACTGCTATACTATTAATACTGATTTCTCACTTCAATTTTAGATTATATTATCTAAATTTTATAAATAATCATTAACTGAAATACGAATAAAATTTATTGATTATAAACAGATGAAAACTCAAATTGTAACATGTCGATTATCAAGTTTATGTTCAATAGAGAAAAAATAAAACTTTCCAATAGAATAATAAAAGACAAATGTCAAAGAAAAAGTTATTCCAGTCAATTGTTATCTACTGTTGATTGACATCGTATCAAAATAAACGATCGAACATCCGTATAAAGCGAAACTAATTACTTTTTCTATACAAAGGTATGATTATTTCTTTCCATGCTTTGCGATAATTATAAATGAATATAAGCGTTAAATTAAAACAGAAGGATAGATAATGTAAACGTGTTGAAAATATAAAATAATACTAATTATCGAAAGAAGAATATGTATTAAGAAAAACTATTTACCGTTCTTGAAAATTTTCGGGTATTGTTTTATTTCTATTAACATAATATGTTGATGATATATAACATATTTGATTTGTATATTCAATGTACGGTTTTGGAAAATTTGCTCGATTCCAACATTCAATTCTATCATCATCAAATTGTCTTGTTGCCGTTATTGTTGCAAACAGAACAAGTAAAGCAACTGTATATTTATAATTTATTCTATCAAACATATCATCATCGGATCTTAATGATGATAAAAGTATGGTTGGTACGAAGGTAACTATATATAATAAATCAACCATTATATTTATTTTTAAATGAAAATCATCTAGAAGAAAATATTTAAAAAAAAATCAAATGATCATTATATATTATTATTATATCAAACCATAATCATGACTGTATTCATCTATTTTACCGACAAATGAGCATCACATTTCTTATTTCTTACGACCTACGACCGGTTGGACGCCTCTTTTCTTTTCCGTATGAAGAAGAAGAAAAAAAAAAGATGTTGGCATAGAGAAAAGAGAAAAAAATGGTCGTAAGAAAAAAAAAAAAAAGCAGGGCCATGTTCCTTCGTCTACTATTCTCGTTCGTGCTATAACCATGCATGCAGTGAAGTGTACTCATATTTGCCTCCGTTGTACGAGGAATGCAGTCAAAGAGCTACGACAAAAAAAAAAGAGTAACATATAACAAGAGAATGGAGATGCGTTTTGTGTTGTATGTATATATATATATAGCTATATATACTTGTCATTGAAGGTTTATTCAATCAGATGTAAACGTAAAAAAAAAGAAGAACTAGTCATTATGTAATATGTTATGATCATCATCAATCGAATGTCAATGAATGAAAATGATATAGTACTTTCGATTATCAGTTATAAATGATATTGAGAAATATTTCAATTTTTGAATAATATTAAACTTGGAGATTTATTCGGTTAAGTCAAGAATAAAATTGATTTTTCGGGCGTATAATATTAATAGAATTATATCAGTTTATAAGGATTAATAATTCAAAATTTATAATAAGTAATATAAAATGCGAATATTTTCGTTCTTTCCATAGAAACAATCAGTAAGATGTTGTGAATACAGTTTTTTTTTTGTTATTAATAGATGGAGAAGAGTAAAATTATACTAAATAATAGCATAAAATTCTCTTGTTTAGTAAATAATTTCTTCTTAGAAAGAAAACAGATGCCTTTTTTTGTAAACATTGTTGATTCATGTATGTCAATAGTAACCAAAATTAGATTTATATTATTTGATTTATACTATAATTCAAATGAATTAAGATTTTTTTTTATAAAACTCTCAAAGTAAATTAGAAATGCAATTTTTTTTGTTGTTGTATAACATGTTTCATAAATGCTTTGAAACACAAAGATATGTTTCCGAAAGTTACATATTCTATAAAACATTTTATATTGATAATGAACACGCTCCAGTCTGGTAGTCGTGCCTAGAATTTAAAATGTGTTTCAACATAATAAAAATATGTCTTTAGAGATATACATCTAGACGTATTCTGCATTATTTACATTTCTTTTAAAGAAGAAAACATAAAACTATTCTTCAAAATAGTCCCAAGAGGATATTAAAAATATTAATTAATGTATTTTGAAATGCTTCATTGGTGCAAACTTATTTCTTTGATATTTAATCAAATAAATCAAAATCTAATACTAAAATGCATGATATATATATCATTTTGAACACGTTCATTGAATTTCATTAATTATACAAAAAAAAAACTATTTTCTTTTTCATTAATCTCAATTTATAAACAATGAAATTGAACTACACATACTCTTACATTTATTTATTGTAAAAAAATTAAACGAGAAATACATAAAATAATAAATAATCACATTTAATCTAAATTTCTGTCTTTCAAAGTTTAAAAAAGAAAAACGAAACATCCTAAACTGATCTAATATATTAAAATTTTCATTTATATTATTGATTTGAATAATATTTAAAAAGTTAACAAAAGAAAAAAAATGTTAAGTCAATATTAAATCATACAATTTTGTCTTCTTCTTCTTTAGCCAAATAAGATAATAAAAAAAGGAATTGCTGACAAATTGCGTAATAAAAGTTTTTAGTACCTAAATAAATAAATTAAAATTCAATGAACAAAATAAGAATCAAAATTCTAACCTGTAATAATTTGGTTTAAATGGTCCAGCTTTATTAATGCCTAAATATTTGCATTGTTCATCAGTTAATTCTGTTAGATGAGCATCGAATGCAGGTAAATGAAGACTTGCGACATATTCATCTAGAAAAATAATTTAATAAATTTTTTTTTTCAAAATAATTTATACCCATTTTTTTTGGTAATAAATAAACATCACATTTATATCGATTTGCTGGAGCATTATAAAGTTCAATTAAAGCTAAAGCCTAAATATTAATTAAAATACAAAGAGAAATCATAAGAATTTTTGTTTTTTGAGAAAAGAAAATTTTTTCAATTTTAATAATACCTGTGTTACTGCTGTAATTGAAACAACAAATGATGGAACACTTGAACAACATAAATTCATAATACGACCCTAGAAATATTTAGTGATTATATAATTTAACAAATAAATAAATAAGTTTGTACTTCAGCAATTAATACAACCCGTTTTCCATTTGGCCATACTACATGATCAACATTTGTTCTAACACGTTCAACTTGTAAATCACTTAATGATGAATCACGTAAAAAGCTCTATTAGAAAAGAATTAGATCATTTAATATACAGAAAAAAACTAATCTGATTTATGAAATACATACAATATCAATTTCTGTATTAGAATGTCCCATATTACAAACAATGGCACCACTTTTCAGTTTATCTAATGCTTCTCTTGTTATAGTATGTTTACTTCCAGATGCTGTAATAATAATATCAATTTGTTTAATAACTTCTTCAAGTCGAACAACTTTAAATCCTTCCATACTAATATATACATATAAAATTAAGAAGAACATATAGAAATAAAACTTTTACCATGCTTGTAATGCACATATTGGATCTATTTCTGTCACATAAACAAAACAACCCATACCACGTAGTGATGAACAACATCCTTTACCAACTTCACCTTAAATAAAAAAAAGAAAAATTTATATTTTAGTTATACATAAATTTTAAATTCTTATCATTCGTATTGAATAGACAGAAATCAAAATATGATTTTACAATTATTCTTCGTTTATTACATTTTTCGATATTTTAAAGAGAATTATTTACTATTTAATGCATTTTTAAAATTCATATCCATTATGATAGTAGACAATTTTATCTAATCGATATTGAATTGAGTATAGGGGCGAGTTAATCTTTAAGGACAAACTTAAAAGCTTTTAGTTTAACTATAACGAGAAAAAAATATTGCCGGATGTCATTATCGCTGTGAGTCAAATTAAGTGTTAATACTTTAGGAAATTATTGCTAAGATTAATAACATATAATCGAATACAGGAAATTCTGGACGTTATCTTCGTCTAACAGATGTCATATAATGAATAAAGTAAAATGCATTTTATATTTTAATACTAAAAAAAGAAATCTATTTAAAACTTGATTGACATATTTTTTATCTCGGCAAAATCTACCAATTTTTGATATATAAACATGACATTTTTTTTAATGTTATCAATTAAAGAATCCCAGATTTTAATAATAGTTTATTGTATACTTCCATCAGTATTATCTTAGCCGGTAATAAGTTAGACAGATATTATCAAGACTAATTAACATCTATCATTAGTTACTAAAAGAATACATCACGTTAATATACTTTTTTTTTTTTAAAAAATTTGGCTCTCTTATTTCTCAATATTCATCTGCTGTGTCTTGATTATTTCCGTAGATATGCAAATTTTAATGATTTAATATGTCATTCAATGAGAAATATGAGTTTCAATAGGTATGATGACACTAATGAAAGTATGTAATTATATAAAATTAAAATTTCTGAATCTATAACTAAAAAAATAAATATCTATTGCCTGTATTGTAAGAATTATTCTATTTCATTTTAGTATTAAAAAATAGAATACATTTCATTCTATTCTATGACGTATTCAATTTTGAATAAAACCTTTAAGGAAGTGAACGAGAATGAATATAAAATCTAATCATCCATTCATAATCTACCTATGAACAAATGATTATTAGAATAAGAAAAGACGTCAAAGACTAATCTATTGAATTAAAAAAATTTTTTTTTTTTCTACGCAGATTATAAACAAAAAGAAAAGAATATTTTATCTATCAATATATTTAATAATTTTTCTAATTTTAATAAAATTAAACAAACCATATCCACAAACAACTGCTTGTTTTCCACCAAACATAATATCAGTACAACGTTTAATTCCATCAATAATTGATTCTCGACATAAATATAAATTATCAAATTTTGTTTTTATTACACTATCATTAACATTCATAGCTGGTACAGTTAATGTTTGTGTACGACACATTTGATATAAACGATGAACACCAGTAACTGATTCTTCAACAATACCTTTTATTGTTGAAAATAATGTTGAATAATGTTTATGAAAATAATGTGTTAAATCTCCTCCATCATCTAATATCATATTTGGTTGCCAACCTTGTTCAGTACCAATAGCTTTTTTAATACACCACCAAAAATCTTCATCTGTTTCACCTTTCCATGCAAATATTGAAATAGATTCTTCAGCAAGTGCAGCAGCTACTTCATTCTTAAGAAGAAATAAACAATAAAATATGTTTTTTAAAAATATTTTATAGAAAATAAATTAATTTACTTGAGTAGAAAATATATTGCAAGCACACCATCGAACTTGCGCTCCTAATCGTATTAATGTTTCAATTAAAACCTTTTGTTTTTATATAATCAAATCCGATATAAATAAAAGAAAAAAAAAATTTTAAATTCTTACAGCTGTTTGAGCTGTTATATGTGTACAACCAACAATTTTTGCTCCTTGTAATGGTTTATCACCCTCGGCTCGACGACGTAATGCCATAAGACCTGGCATTTCTAAATATTTATTATATACATAATAATATTATTCAAAAGTAACAATTTTATTTTAACAAATTCAAAATTTTTTCTGAAGAACAACTTGATTATTCTTGTAACTGAAATTGACATACGTCTAGTTGAAAACGTCAACTTACATATGTCGGAAACACTTATAGAAATAAAAAGCATGAGTTCATTAGAAAATCTATTCAAACTCATTGAAAAAAAAATATTTTTTTTTTCTTTTAATGTAAATTTACATAGTATAAATATGAAGAATTTTCTTCTAAATTATTCTTTAAAATAAACAAACCTTGCTCAGCAATTTCAATTTCTCTTCGACCATATTGCGCATGTTTTATACGTCTAACGGCAAAATCAGTAAAATTCGATGCATTTTTCTATAATTATAATAAGCACACAACTATAAAAATAGCTAAAGTTTATAATCAAAACTGACATGTTGCCATTCACGTATATTAATACGACTTCCATCTTCAGCATCACTATCACTATCACTTGCAGTTGCTAAAAAGAGAAAAGGAAAGAAAAGATCATATCAAAGTCTTATGATTTTTCAAAAAAAAAATTTGATTTCTTTTTTTTTTCACTTTTTCTTAGAAAATAATTCTCACTATATTGCTGTAAATGATCTAAATCATCAATTTCATGTTCACAGTTTGAATTAATTGTTGACAAGCGTTGTGATGATTTGTCATTACCAGATGAACGTCTTCGAATAAGATTTTTATCAATAAACTGAACAGATGAACGACGATTACGACGATATCCTTCTTTTTCATGATCATTTACGATTTCATCATCATCCTTATCATTCGACATGAGTTTATCGAAGAAAAAAAAACTTTTCTTATTTGATGACAAATACGTCAATAACAATAACACACACACATACAGGCACACACGAAGAAAATGACGAGGAAAACGATGATGATGAAGGAGGTGTTGGTGCTGCTGTCGTTCTTAGCGTCTAATAGAAAAACGAGAACAACATAATTTTCTTCGTCGTTGTCTCTCTTTTTTTGCTTTCTATAGTATATATATAT
>JAJEKB010001158.1:35843-137243 GCA_022393335.1 Macrotrachela quadricornifera | reverse complement strand
ACTTATACACGTTCGGCTGATATAGCTTTAGCTACAATATTTATTTTAAAAAAACTTATTGGAGAATCAAAATGGTCAAATGCAAGTGAACTTATTACACTTATACGTTCACAAGCTCATAGACTTAATGAAGGACAACCTGTCGATAGTATTACATTTAATATTACACGGTATGTTATTTAAATAGACACATCAAATAAATGATTAGTGTTTTATCTAAACAATCAATGACATTTTAATATCATTGGATATTGTATTTATAGAGAAAACATCAATACATATGAGTAATTGTCTTATTTTATTACGTTGAACCTTCAAGGGAACAGAGAATAGAAGAGATTAAGTTATATATATATTTATATATCATGTATGCAGTCTTGTAGCAGTTGTCTTGATATTTCTTGAAGAACAATCTCTTATATCTACGCTACTTAAAATAATCAATAAAATCTTACTGATATATTAAATAAATATAATAATTTTTTTAAATTATTATTTAGGCGTATTTTAAAATTAATTCGTGAAACATCAGTTCGAATAATTCATGGTAAAAATGAAGGTGGTGATATATCTTTAACACTTCAAGCTGTTCTTAATGATCGTACAACAACATCAACTATAAATGAAGATGATAATGAAAATATTCAAGAAAATCCTCAACAAATAAAACAACAAATTCAAACAAATAAAACTGAATCAACTTCAATTAATAATATTGAAGGTGAAGTATCTGTACAACGACTTAAACCTGAATTAATGGATGATTTAAATTGGTATTCATCTGAAATTGAATTAAGTGTTAAAAATCTTGCTCAACAAGCTTTAGCACATATACATGCTAATGAACTTATATTAACATTAGGTTATTCATATACAGTTGAACAATTTTTTAAATATGCAGCTGGAAAAAAACGTCAATTTCATGTATTTATATTAGAACATGCACCATTTTTTACTGGACATAAAATGGCAATTAATTTATCACAATTAAATATTCCTGTTACTATTGTTACAGATTCAGCTGTATTTGCTATTATGGCAAGAGTTAATAAAATTGTTATTGGTACACGTAGTCTTCTTGCAAATGGAGGTTTAACAGCAAAATCTGGTACATATAATTTAGCATTAGCTGCAAAAAATTATAATGTACCATTACTTGTTTGTGCACCAACATATAAATTTTCTCCAACATATCTTCCATCATTTGATCCAGTTATGTGTAATAGTTTTCCATCACCAGAAAATATTCTTTCATATGAATCGATATTTCAATCATCATTAGATACTGTTGTACCTATGCATGATTATGTTCCACCTGAATTAGTTACATTAATTATTGGTAGTGGAATGGGTAATGCACCATCATATGTTTATCGAATTGTTAGTGAATTATATAGTGCAGAGGATAACGATCTTGAACGTTTACAAATATCATTGAGATAATTTCTTTTTTTTTTTTTAATTTATTTATATTATTATTGTTATTTTTTTTTTTTTGATAGTGATGATATAAAATAAACATCGATATGTTTTTCTTTATTCTAGATAATGTAAAAAGAAAACGAAAAATATGGCAATAACGAGCAAAAATTTTTCACAAAAATCACTTGAAATAAAAACAAAATCAATTGAAACAACACTTGTACCACTTGTAACACAAATTTCAACATTAGTTAATTTTAAAGAAAAACCTCGATCATCATCAATAACTAATGAAAAAACATTACAAGCTATTAATAGAGTAGGAGATGCTGTACATATGGCTGTTGAACGTTTTGTTTCTGTCGGTAGGTAGAATGTTAGACATGTATATATACTGTTTATTAAATAATTGCATTTAATGATATGTCAGACATGCAATCAGCTTTTTTTTATTACGTAAGATTACTGATATTTAGCATTTAGAATAAAAGAAAAGATTGAATCTTTGATTTTTTTTTTCATTATTGTTTGATATGTATTTGATTGATTCTTGATCATTTTTATGATGAGTGAATAATTTCAGATATTCATTCATTTTTGATCTGGCGTTTAGTGTATCTTAGTGAATTATATTTACAATATCAAGAGTTTATGTCTATGACATCAATTTCATAAAATATAAACATAATTCTTCATTTCATTAATTGTATAATAATTATTATACAACTTTAAATACTTTATAATTATAGTTAGTCACAATAATATATTCATTTTTTGTTTTATTCTAATGTCTATACTAGTGCTAATAGTCGAAGGTCAAATATATGAAGATATCTTTTCTGTATAGATGAAAAGCTTCATAGATATAGTGCAGTTCTATTGTTTACTTTTGTCAGTATATAAAGCTTCCGACACATGTTGTTAATATCAAGGATGATGAAAGAATAAATATATTATTATGATAAGATATAATTATGGCGTATTTGAAATTATGTTATGATATTAATCTTCATTATTTTAATAGTTTTAACCTTATATGTTGTAATTCTCAGGAGCATCATAATTAATGACATTATGAATTATATTAATATTTTGTATAGACAATCATTTCAAATTTTCGAGATCGTTTCACGTAATTTCCTTATCAGTATACGTGAAAAACAATGTTTTAACTGTAATTTAAAACTTTAACGAATTTATTCATCTTTATCTTTTAGGAGAATCAATTGCTAATGAAAATCCGGAAATAAAATCCGATTTAATTGATGCCTGTCGTGAGGCTCGATTAGCTGGTATATACAAGAATTTTTTCTTAAATTTTTCAAAATAAAATTTTTCTTTAAGGTGAAATTATAAAACGAATAACTTGTGTTGAATATGATACATATGGAAAACCATTATGTGTTACTGATAGGCAAAGTATGGTACAAGCAGCTCGTGGTTTATTAAGTGCTGTTACACGCGTCTTATTACTTGCTGATACGGTTGTTGTAAAACAAATAATATCTATTAAGAAAAAAGTTTGATTAATTTTTATTAAATAGATTTTAATAAAGTATATTATAGGTGATATCAACATTAAATCGACTTGAAATAGTAACATCTTTTTCTGAATTTGTTAAATTATTTGGAATTTATGGAAGTCAAATGGTTGAATTAGCACATTTAACAGGAGATCGACAAAATGTAAATAAAAAAAAAATTTTATTATATATAGTTCTTTCTTATTTTTGTTTTTATTTAGGATTTAAAAGATGAACGACGTCGATCACAATTATCAGCTTGTCGAACTATTCTAGAAAAATCTACAATGCTTATATTAACATCATCAAAAGTATTTTTAAAAAAAAAACTAGTATTTATTATCCTCTAGAAAATTCGTTTTTTATTTAGTCATATCTTCGTCATATTGAATGTATTCATTCTCGTCAATGTCGAGATTTTGTTTATGATCAAGTTCGTCGTGTACTTGATTTAGTTGGATTAATTGTTTATGATTCTGGTTCAACAACACAAACAAATCTTTCAACATATACAATATTACTTACAAAAGATGAAATTAATTTTGTTAAATCTTTAAGACAATTTGAAGTAAAGAAAATAAAAAAATAGAACATTTTTTTTTAAAAATCTTTTCGTTTTTTAGTATGCTCTTGAAATGTTAAATGTTTCTGTAACATCATCAACTAAAGAACAACTTGAACAATTATGTAATAAAACTATTGATAATAGTCAAGATTTTACTGATTCAGTTTATATAAGTATTGAACAAAGAGAAAAAGTACTTGAATATCATAAAAAATTACAAGATCAATTGGGAGATATAATTACATTAATTCGAAATAATAGTGAAAATGATTTTTCATTAAAAACTGATGTACTTCCATTATCTATTCAAACAATTCAACAAGTAGCACGAGATTTTCGTAAACAAGTAAGATGAATTTTTCTTTTCTTTTGTTAATTTAATTTGAAATTTTTCATTCGTGTTTTTTTTTAAAAGTTAGAACAAATGGCTATGTATCGTGCATCAGAATTTTTTCGAACACATGATGAAAATATTTTGCTTAATGAATTAAAAACATATGCATTAACAAATCGATTAGATTTATTACAAGAAGCAATTGATCGTTTTCGTGAACAAGCTGAAATTGCTATTGAGGTTAAATAATATATATTTTGGGTCCGTTCTTTTTTTTTTTTATTTTGTATTTTTTGTTTTTAGTTAAGCAATCTTTTGAAACATATTAGTTCATGTGATCAATTACAAGTATCAAGTGAATATCATAATACATTATTTCAGAATTTATCGAATATGGTAGGTTTCTATCAATAGAATATGGAGTTTCTAGGATGAAGTTTAAAAATTCGTTATACTCTACGACTTAATAGCCAATTTAATTGAGTAACAACTGTAATTCTAGTGTAGATCTTTACGGGTACTGAAATATTTGAATTTTTGATCTTTTCTCTTAAAGTAGGATACCAATTGTCGTAATAAGATAATGTAATTTGATTAACGAGCTTCATGTAATAATTTTACAAGGAAGGAGATGTAAGCATTATGTTACAACTAATTTTCGAAAGAAAATAGCATTTGATAAAATTTAACTGAAGCTATATTAAATTGAAGAGTTCAATTATTTAATAATTTTTCGAAGTTTTCGAGTTCCACTTTCTCACTCAACGATGATTAATGGTCAATGATTCGAGTCAAGCCTTATAATCAATAGATTTTTTGAAACCAAAAAGAAAAATTGGAAAATATTGAAATATCATCTATAACTTAAGACGTCTCAATATGAGGCACTATTATTTCTACACAGGCCCAAATTCCTCTACGAATAGTGAAAAGTTAACTACAGCATAATGATTACTTCTCTTCACGATTATTATTACATAATGTTTGTTAATAAAGATAAACAATTTGTGTATAGTAATATTAATATGTAATTTTAGATTGTTTCATCATCACAATCTGTTGCTGCACATCCAAGCAGTCGAGTACCAAAAGAAAATCTTGATGTTCTCTGTCGTTTTTGGGAACAAGAACTTAATGATTTTTCAATTCTTGTTAAAGAAATTCAAGATTCTATTGAAGGTCGTGGTGAAAAAACAGTTTATTTATCATTACCAAGACCTGGTAAACATGGAACAACATCAAAAGGTATTATTCATTTGATTTCATTCAATTTGTTTTTTTATTTTATTTTTTTAAAATTTATCTTTAGTTAGTTTTAAACCAACAAAACTTGATTCAGATGAACAAGCTAAAATTGCTAAAGCTGGTCTTGAAATGAAATTAGTTACATCAGAAATGGATGCTGAAGCTGAAAAATGGGATGAACCACAAAATGAAATAGCTAAAGTTGATTAATTTCTTTATTTTTTTTTTCTTTTAAATATTATTTTATATTAAATAGCGTGCAAAAAATATGTCATCAATGGCATTTTCTATGTATTTATTTACACGAGGCGAAGGAACATTACGTACAACACAAGATTTATTTACACAAGCATATTATTTTGTTGAAGAAGGTACTCGTTTATCAGCTATTATTTATGAATTTTCTAATCAAGTAAATTTAATATAAAATAAAAAAAGAAAAAGAATTTTGAAATTTTGAAATTTTAAGATACCAAACAAAACTGCAAGACAAGATATATTAATACAATTAGAAAAAATTCCATTAATGTGTCATCAATTAAAATTAAAATTAAAAACTCCTGTATCAGGAAAAAATTCAACATTTATAAAGGTTGATACAGTTATATGTGAATCACGAGATTTAATGAATGCAGTAACCCGTTTATGCACCAATGTTTTCGTTTGTCAAACAAAAGTAAATAAAAAAAAAATAATATTAAAAATGATTATCTAAATATTTTTAGTATAATATGGTTGATTATCATGCAATTTCAAGTAGTAATCATTATTCTCGACCATCATTATTATCTAACAAACCATATCAAACATCATCAATGGACCAAGATGATCGTATAGATATAAGATCTGATCGTCCTATACGTTCATCATCATTACAACGACCTTCAAGCTATTTACCAGCATTTGATCACATATAATAAACATTTATTTGTTTTTAGTTTATTTTTTATCGTGATTAACTAATGTGTGATTAATCTTTTTATAAATCCGTGGTTTGTTTTTTCTTTCTGCGTGTGTGGAATATCATTTTATATACTAATATTAGTCAATCTTATTATCTCGGAATTGTATATTTTGTTTTCTCTTTTTTTTTTGTATAGTGATATGTTCTGAATTTTTTTTTCTTCGTACGAATCGGTTTCGCATGTAAGAAACACATAAAGGATAAAATAGAATAGAAAATAATAAAAAATTAATATTGATAAAAACATTGTGGGGACTCTATGGGAAACGTACCACTATAAACACGACTATCTCAGAATCTGCTAAAACTTTCAGAATTTATAGAGCTCAACATGCCGATCATTCTGGTATCAAATAATACTAGGTTTGCATGTAGTTTCACTTAAAATGAGTCGAAATATAGTTATATAAATTTAGCATAAAATATGATAAAACTGAATCAAACCATATAGAACTCAAATAGTTCATGTTTGCACAGCAAATTTTTTAATGGCAAAGACAATTGATTGACCACTACATAAACAGTATCTCCCAATAGCAAGTCCCAGACAAAGTTGGATGAACGGTGGTATGGTAGGTTTTGTAGAGCATCGCTTCCTCTATCTTCTGGTGTATAAGGCATTTCGTGCCTTCTTGATTTCCATCGGCTAGAGAGCCTAAATGTTTATTTACCTACGTTATAAGACAAATTTGAGATTTTACACGAGGATTTTCAAAGATTACTATTAGAGAAGTGCTTAACTATATTGGTGAGATAAAAGTAAACAAAAGTTTTCCATAAAAATATGTAAATTTTTAAGATTTGCACATTCTTATAATAAAATATATCAACAAGTCTCATCGAAGTGCAAGCGACAAATTTGAATATTAATGAGAGTAACATTTCTTTTGACAGATTACGACTCTGAGATGGTATGAAAGAAAGCGAAATGGCTTATAATATCTGATAGGCTCTTTCCACTGCTAGTTGACACTTATTTGGATTGAAATTTTTAGATGATTTCATTCAGTTAATCTTTGAAAATCCTTGTTTGAAATCTCAAACTTATCCTATAATGAAGATGGAGCAAGCGACACTCTACAAAATCTACCATATCATCATTCATCTAAATTTGGTTGGAACTTGCTATTGAGAGATACTGTTTATGTAATTGTTAATCAGTTGTCTTGCCATTAAAAAACTTGCTGTACAAACCTGAACCATTTAAGTTCTATATAGTTTGATTCAGTTTTATTATATTTTATGCTAAATTCATATAACTATATTTCGGCTCATTTTAAGCGAAACTACATGCAAGCCTAGTATTATTTAATACCAAAATGATCAGCGTGTTGAGCTCTACAAATCCTGAAAGTTTCAGCTGATTCTGAGATAATCGTGTATATAGTGGTGCGTTTCCCATAGATTTTGTCATTATCTTTCAACAAGAGTATCAGAACTATAGATAAAACGAGACTGATGACGTATTGATAAACTAAAGCGGTCTCTGTCTAATGTTTTTTATTGGTCAAAATAATAATTGGTTGTTTGAAAAATAGCTAGTCGCTAGTTAATCATTACATTTTTTTTTTATCATTATTATTTTCTTTTAGTTTTTACACATAAAAAAAATAAATCATGAGTGATGTCACATGGGATGAAATACGTAGTTTACGTGCTGATTTTCTTAATTTACAATTAACAGAAACAGCTAATAAGTATATTAAGAAAATCTTATATATTCAATAGATTAAATATCTTATTAATTTATTTAGATTATCCGAACGAAATTGCGTTGAATTAATTGGTCTGTTAGTTAAAGAAGGTTTATTAAATGTAATTTATACAACTGATGGAAAAGATATTATTACTGAACAACGACTTATCCGAGAAATTCTCGATGAAATTTATGCCAATGACGGTATTAATGATTTTATTATCATAAATAAAAATATAATTATTATTTTTTTTTCTATTAAGGTCGTATAAATATTGTTGATTTGGCTCAACATCTTAAAATAGATTTAAATTATATTGAAAATAAAGTTGGTGATGTTTGTAAAGAAGATCCAACATTACAATTTACTTTGGGACAATTTATTTCTGCGTAAGTTTTAAACGTAAAAAAGAAAAGATCGATCGACTTATTTTTTTTTTTTAAGTGACTATACAAATCGTTTAGTTGAAGAAATAAATGATATGTTAGTTGAACGTGGTCTTATACCATTTAGTGAATTAATTCGTCAATTTGATTTACCTACAGAATATTTAAATTCAATTGTTATAAATCGAATTATTGGCTCATCATTAAATGGTATTAAATTTGAATCTGGTACATTATATACAGAAAATTATGTTCGGTTACAACAAAATATTCTTATTGGATATCTTCAAGCATCATTTTTACCTGTACGTGTTAGTGAAATAATGAAAACTACACGTGTTAATGAAAATCTTATTCAAAGTAATAAAATTCGAAAAAACAAATTTATTATTTTTTTGTTTATTATAGGTATTATTGTTAATTTAATTCGTGATAATCGAATTAATGGAAATCTTATTGGAACAACAAAAGAAAATTCAATTTTTTATCCAAAAGTTTATATTGATGCCCAAGCTAAATATATAAAATCATTTCTTTCTCAAAATGGTTATATTGAATATTCACTTGTACGAAATCTTGGTATAAATGATCCTGAAGGACAAACAAAATTAGTATTAAAAGATCAAGATCATATACTTTTTTTAATATCTGGTTGTATTGATTCATTAAAATTTTTACCACAATTAGAAATGAATATTGAACAAGGTTTAGTTTCAAATGAATATGTTGATATAACAACAATAATACCAAATAGTTTTAATGAAAATGATATTGAAAAATTATTTAAAAGTGAAGCATCAATTAAAGATATTGTTAAATCATCAGGTGGAGAATTTATTTCAAATACATTTATTATTGGAAAAGAATTACAAGAAAAAATTGAGAAAAAATTAAATCAGATTTGTCAAGAATCTGCTGAAAAAGTAAAATATATTAAGATTTTTTTATAAAATATTAATTTATCTTTAGGAATCTGCTCAATGTACTCCACAAATGTATGCAGCTGTTCTTCAAGGTAATATTACATTAGCTAGTTCATCATCAGGAAAAGGCGCGACGAGTAAAAAACCAGCAGCATCTGGTGGTAAACGAAAAGGTGCATCAAAATTTGTTGAAGAAACAAATTCTAATCAAGAAACAATATCTTTTATAAGTAAAGATGAAATAAAATCTCATATTCGAACTGTTAATGAAGAATTACCTGATGAAATAATCGATTTATTAGCTGATAATCTTTATAGGTAAATTTTCTTTTTTGTTTTTATTTAAAACAAAAAAAACAAATTAATTAATATATTTTCTGTTGTAAATTTAGTGTTAAAAGTCGTCAATATCTTGATTTATTTATACAACGTGTTAAAGAAAGTTTTACATTAAAAGATTCTGAAATGAATACTGATACACCACGTAAAAGTGAAATAAAAAATACTCAAGAAACAATCAAACAATTACATGGACAGATTTGTATATTTTCACATTCAATTGAACAATTAGTTGCAGAAAATGAAACTAATCTTGGTAGAAAAAAAAATTCTATAAATAAATATATATATATAATTAGTTTTATTTTAGCTGATACTTTACAACGACATTTAATTCGTTCAATTTGTACTGATATATGTGACATTATTATACGAGAAATTGATACATCAGCAAGTGGTAAAACAGGACAAATGAGTATTGAAGTAAGAATAATTTTTAATGATCTATTAGAGTTTAGGAGAAGAAAAAAAACTCACATTTCGTTTTTCTTTTTTTATTCAAGGAACGAACTAAAATTATTCAAAAAATGTCCGAACCAAATCGAAGTCAATTATCAAAACTTAATGAATCACTTAATGGCAAAGTAAAACAAAAATTTCAAATTATTTTCTATTTAATTTAATTTTTTTTATTGTTTATTTATAAAGAATATTGAAACAAGTTTAACTCGACTTGAAGATGCCGCTAATACAGTACTTCAAATAACATTAAAACGTCCAAATAAAAAATCTGAAAAGTATCTATTTAAATTTTAATTGAAATTATATTTATTTTTTTATTTTATTCTAGAGATTTAACATTAGATATTCGTGAAAAACTTAAAGCAAAATTAACAGATGAACAAGATCCTGCAATGATTCTTCATTTAACAGTAACACTTATTTTTTATGCTGTACATAATGGTAAATTTGTTCATGCACCTGGCAAAGCAGTACCATTATTAGTTAAATATTTATCGAAAAATCTTCCGAATAATATTAATCAACGATTACATGAAATGCAAGGTTAATAAATATTTTTTTCATAAATAAAAAAAAAATTTTATATTTAAAATAGAGTTTGTTATTCAACAATCAACAACACCAACAACAACACCTTTATCAAATGAAAAAATTGAATTTATTAAAAAATTAGGTTTAAGTGCAAAAGAAAATATGTTATTTACGTCATTTTCAAGTGATGCTAATGAAACACAATAGAGTTTTTGTTATTGACCTTTCTTTTTTGAAAACCGTTAAATATACACATACGTACATGGGCTATTGGTATTTGTTCTTCTAAACATATTTTAAGAATAAAAATGAATGTTTAAACGTAACTAATTTGTTTTTATTAATAATCAAATAATCGATAGTTATATTGGTGAATTATTCAGAAAAATCAAATGAGTTTGAATAGTAAACATTTATTAAATTGAGTTAGAAGAGATAATATGTATCGTTATTATATTATTCGATCAACTTACTTTGTTTTTCAAATTCGACTTGAAATATACTGTTTGTTGACTTTTGTCGGCTTATGCATAATAGAAGGACAACTGAGTGATCATTTTCAAAACTATTGTAAAGTATGTTATTTTTGGTTGATGTGTATAATAAAAATGTTTTATATTATTTCATTCCATGAATTAAAAGATGCTTGCTACCCATGTAGCCGATAATGGAAAATAATGTCCATTATTTTACATTATTGGCTACATGAATAATTGTTTGATAGTGGTACTAACATGATTTCTGCATTATGTTACTAATCATCAATTGTATGTCTTCAAGAATTAAAATATTGTTTTAACAGAAGATATTTAAGCAGCCCTAGTTTGCTCATAACAGAATATAAATCACTTTAGTTTCTCTTTGTTTGTCATTTATAGCGATTGGTTTGGTCTGTATACTTATTTTTATAGACTAATATTGTAATATAATCGAATGACAACGATATTAAAATGATATGACTATGTGTAACATTTTCCGATGTACTAGAGTGTGTAACTGAAGAGAAAGAACAAATAAAAAAAAAGGAAAGAATATGTTACAACAAGTCGATTTTCGAGTAGGAATCTTTTGAATGATAGAATAATTGATTGAAATCTACGACTAGTAATCTACTGAAACGAATAAATAGACAGTCAACAATATAGTCACAATCTATCATTAGTCATGATTGTATTAAATCAAAAGGATTACAGAAAAAGTCATTTCGCACGAGGAGACATTTCTAAATGTTAAGTTGCTTTTCGCATGAGACTATTGCCATTCGATCGATCTTACTGAGTAGTGGAAAAGTCTATTTGAGTCTAATTTTTCAATCTTCTCTTACTGCAGTATGATCGTTTCATTTAGTTTTTGTCCATATGATTGTAGAATGTGTAAACGGATGAATAATAAAATTTTGAGCTGAAGTTTTACCCGCAGTTAGACTTTATAGTTACTAGAAATTTTCCAACGTTTACCCTCAAAAGTCAATGTATTAATGAGATATGAGCTAATCATGAAAACGTCCTCGGTGTGAAATACTATAAAGCCTAACTACGGACGAAACTTTGTCATTCAGTCGTTCACAGATCCTATGATCATAGGCCAAAAATCAAATAAAATCATCATAATTCGGTAAGAGTAGATCAGAAAATCAAACTCAAATCGAGTTTTTCGCTACTCATCAAGACGGATTGATTGGCAATAGTCTCATGCGGAACTTTATGAAAAACGAGAGATATTTTTTTTACAGAAAGCATAACCTGTACTTGTTTCAAACAGTTAGACGAGCAGATCTGATGATATATTTGATCCTCTGTTAGGTCAAAACATATTATTTATTATATTTTAATATTGACATATAACTAATCTCTTGTTTTTTTTACTTTTTCTTCACTTTAACGAGTTGCTAGTAAAATGAAAACTTTGATATAGACCCATTTGATAAATTAAATCGTTTTTTTTTTAATATCCAAATCTTAACGCTGTAATTATAGTACAACTTTTCGAATTGCTAAAAGAAATCTATTGAAAAATTTCATCATCAAAAATAAGAACATTGTCACCCGTTTACTATGAGTATTAGTCATATGATGTGTTCTAAATTAAATCTAATATTACATTATACTAATTTTCAGATGGAAAACGATGATCGTGTAGGTAAATATTTAAAACGAATAGAATTAAATCATCCAACAAATGGACCTACTGAAGAATATCTTAATCAATTACATATTGCTCATTTAACACATATACCATTTGAAACATTTGATTTAATAGATTTTAAACAATTAGATATTTCATTAGATTTTATATTTAATCAACTTGTAGAACAACAACGAGGTGGTGTTTGTTATCATATGAATGGTCTTTTTGAATTTATTCTTAAAAAATTCAATTATAATGTTAAAATAATTGGTTGTGCTGTTCATCTTGCTGATAAAAATAAAT
Organism: Macrotrachela quadricornifera; assembly: GCA_022393335.1. Lineage (NCBI taxonomy): Eukaryota > Metazoa > Rotifera > Eurotatoria > Philodinida > Philodinidae > Macrotrachela > Macrotrachela quadricornifera. The sequence goes on along the minus strand of JAJEKB010001158.1, from coordinate 124,422 downwards.
ATTGTGAAGAATTATCTCATGAAGCATTATATGTTACATTAAATAATGATAAAAAATTTTTATGTGATGTTGGATTTTCACGAGATTTTCTTACACCATTATTTTTTTCTATAGATTCAATTCAATATGCAACAAATGGTTTTTTTCGTATAATAAAAAGTGAAGATGGATTATTTTATAAAGTTGAAAGAGGTTTTCTTAATAAAAATGAAAATATATCTTTACCAAATTCATCAACTCCTCAAACACATATTATTGATATTAATCCAGAATATTTCAAATGGGTAATATCATATAGATTTCCAATTGATTTTGATAAACAATCAATTAAACTCAAAGATTTTGAAGGTAAATGTCCATATATAATTAATTCACCAGATTGTATTCTTAATCATTGTACAATATGTCATTTACATACATATAAACCTGTTATTGGTGCAATTAGTATTATTGGTAAAGAATTTTGGGAATGGATTATAGAAAATGGAATCGAAATTCGTCGAAATTATCCAATATTAAATAATGATGATGAAATAAAAAAATTATTAAAAGAAAAATTTAATTTAATAATTGAACGAAAGCTTACACTTATTCATGAATCAAAATAAATAATTAATAAATATTTATCTTTTCTTTTTTTTTTCTTCTTATCTTTAACAGCTGTTATAAATATATTTTTTTAAGATTGTCATTCAATCACTTAATCATATTTATAACCTTGATACCACTGCTGTGAAAATAAGAACATATAGATTATATCGATATTTATATTATTGATTGACAAAATAATTTGATTGAGACTATGATTAGTAAACGATTGAAACTATCATAAATAAAAATTTATTAATTAATAGTTAATCTTTTTTCTTTAGAAAAAAAAAAGAAAGAAACTTATTTATTTTCCATATGTTTGTACATATTACTGAGATTATCGATACTGTTAAGGTCTTATCCTCGAAGCTTTAGTCAACATTTTATCAATAGACATAAAAAACACATCTGATCTTCATTTGCATTAAGAGTGCAAGTATCAATTGAATCAAGCGACGTTTTAGATATCATCAGTTATTTATTACATAAACAATAGAATGTATCTAGATTGGAAGATATAGATAAATCATCAAATATTTATCAATTCTGTCTATTTTCACCTGATCAAAGTAACACATATGCTTATTGGAATCTAAGCTTATCGATATATGATAAACTCAACCTATTCTCTTATATATTATGAATCATATATAAAAAAAATTATGAATAATCTTTGGATAAAATCAAAGAATGCATTTTAAAGATACTTATCTTCTTATTAACGTTTTATTATAAAATAACAATAAAAAATAAGAAAAAAAGGTCTATTATTATTTTTTTATTTATTAGCTAAAGACATTTCGATTAAAAGAACTTGCTACACATTAATAACAAGTGCGTATGTTTATTAAAATACAATACTATACATGCTTTTGCTGTTTCTCTTCTCCTTCATGCATCTTCTACAATTGCAAATAATAATCATAATAACAACAAGTATAACCACAGCAAGATGTAAATTATATCGTATCGATCTTTTACTTTGTCGTCTTGTAATATATCTTATATACATAGGAATATATTAATTGAATATAAACGTCAACATATTATTTTCATCTAATAAAAACTTCTTTTTTTTTTTATAATATGTTGTTATGTGAGAAAGTGATGAAAGAAATGAAATCATTGCAGTTGTTATTTGATGATTAATCAATAGTTAGAAAGAGAAGAAACAAAAAAAAAAGGAATCATCATGGGATATATATGTATATATAATGATGAAACACCTGTATAGAAATATGAAATCTATATTTATAAAGATTTGTGGTTAGTTTCCTTGCCTATTCAACACTTGCTTTTAGTTGCTTATTTAAAAATATAGATATAATCATTTATTCATATATTGATTCATATGAAATTAGATAGTATGAAAACATAAGATTTTTTTATGTTGATTTATACCATTAAAAAACTTATTGTCGTTTTATTTTTCGCTTATATTCCGCAAAATCAGACGTTGTCCTTCTATTGGATATAGTTTTCTTTTCAAAAAAGATTAATTTCAGACTTGTCTTATGTAGTTAGACACCATTCAAATATATACGCAGTTTTGTCACAAGCACACACATGCACACATAAAAAAAAAACGATCATCAACGGCAACAGCTTTCTGTGTATTCTCTCCCTCTCTTCCTTCCCTCTGTCTTTGTAGGTATTTCTTTTTTTTTTTATTTTCTAGTTTTCTCTTCTTGTCTCTCTTCTCTCTTTCATACAAAATCATGTTGTTGTTTTCTTTTTTCTCTCTCTCATATCAGTGTCAGTGACGGTGATTGACTGATAGAATACTCTTCGAATTTATTAAAAACTTTTCATTTTTCTAGTTCAATAATGATAAAATTATTCTTATTCATAACTATTCATATATTATTATTAAATATAATCCATTGTCGTTATGCGGAATGGGAAGAAATAAAATCATATTGTGCTGCACGTCCAAATCCTCAATGTTGTAGTAGTCGAAATGATAATTGTTTTATGCCATATTATGATTCTCGATGCTATTGCGATACATTTTGTTTTCGTGGTATTGATAATCATGATTGTTGTCCAGATCATGATTCTGTATGTGAAGGTAAAAATGTATCATTACCAACTACACCACCGCCTAGACCGAGTACATGTCATGATTCAATAACAAATCGAGATTATTCATTAGGTGAATCATTTAAACGTGATTGTAATTTATGTCGTTGTACAACACTTGGTTTTCAAACAACATTATCATGTGAAGAAGATTTATGTGTAAATAATGATGAACTTATTGATTATATAAGTAAACAATATGGTTATAAAGCAGTAAAATATGATAAATTTAATGGTGTTAAAGTAAAAGATGCATTAAAATATCATCTTGGTACAATACCTGATCGAAGTTTAAATAATATGGTTGATAATGCACCAGATAATCCAAATGAATATTATCGTATGGATGAACGTAATTCGTTCGATATTCGTATAAATAAAAGTGCTAGTGGTAAAATTCGTGGTATTCGTGATCAAGGCAAATGTGGTATATCATGGGCATTATCAACAGTTGATGTTGCTGCTGATCGTTTATCACTTGTACAAAATTTAAAATTAGAAGAATCATTAAGTGTACAAAATATATTATCATGTACAGATAAAGAAGCAAAAGATAATTGTGAAGGTGGTCGTGTTGCGTATGCATGGGGTTTTATAAAAGATCGTGGTGTTGTTACAGAAAATTGTTATCCATATGAAAGTGGTAATACAGGTAATATAGGAGAATGTAAACTTCATTTATCAAATATTGATTTACAAAATATTGCACAACATCGTAAATTATCAAATATAAAATGTCCATCAAATATAAATACTGGTACACATTATAATTTTGGTCCAGCTTATCGTATACGTAATGAAGCACGTTCAATTAAATATGAAATATATTATCGTGGTCCTGTTCAAGCAACAATGCGTGTTACACCAGAATTTTTCTTATATAAATCTGGTGTTTATAGTTGTGGTGGTTCGAATTATGCAAATCGAAATCCTCGTTATGCTGATTTAGGTGGATATCATTCAATTCGTTTACTTGGTTGGGGTACAAGTATTGATTCTCGTACAGGAAAAGAAGAAAATTATTGGATTGCAGCTAATTCATGGGGTACAGGATGGGGTGAAAATGGTTATTTTCATATTCGTTTTGAAAATTGTGAAATAGAAAATACAGTTATTGCAACTTATGGTAAATCAACTGATGTACTTAAGAAAAAGAACAGACGTCAATAAAAATTTATTTGAAATATTTTAAAGAAAAAAAAATGTGTGTTGTGTATTAGATTTTTTTTTTCTTCTTCTTTCCTATTTTAGTTTTTTTTTATATAAACAGAAATGATTCACTTTATCTTTTTTTTTTTTATATGATATATATTTGTCAATTATGACGTTGATAAATGAGTAGGAGGAGAAATACAAGTGATCAGATTTCTTTTTTTTTTATGTGTATGGTAAGATCAAAATAATAATGTCAAACAAACTTGCTGTTGTTGTTTGGTATGTCTATATATCCTGGCCTTCTCTTTTCTATGGGTAGATTTCTTTTTTTTTTTATATTGATTTGATCGACCTTGTTAGAGTTGCTATTCATTCTTTGTGCTAATCTTCATTTTTTTTAACACGTACAGAAAGATTGACGACACATATATATATATATACTCATATTCTCAATGACAAATTGACTGAATAATGTTGGATTATATAGGAAAAAGAATGACTTATGTATGAGTTCGATTATAAGTTAAGAGTATATATATATATCGAGAGAGAGAATACTATCAATTCAAGGTAAAATACAAACATTGTTTGCCTGTGATACTCGTGCATATAAATATATTCTTATAATAATTGAAAATAAAATTTTTAATTGAATTGAACTGATTATGTATAGATTTTTTTTTTATTTAAAAGAAATAGAATTTTTGTTTGAAATGATGAAAACTAAAATGAGGTGATGAATCTATTTTTGTTATTCGATTGAAATTTAATTAAAAAGAACAAGAAGCAAAACATGAATGTTAACAAAATATAGCATCAAGTATTTGTTATTCAATTTATTTTTGTTTTTATCATATTAATCAGATGTTAGAAAATCTAAATGAAAAGATAAAGAAGAAAATTATTGAAATTTATCTCGTTGAATTATTTTTATTTTTTATTTTTTTTTCAAAACAGAATAGTGCACAAATAATTAGTCCATTTTAACCAACTTGAGCCCATGATGGTCGTTTATTATTATTTGAAGTTGATCGTTTACCTACAGTTGCCCAACTTGGTCGTTTAAAAAGTTTATGATTTGTAGGTAAACTTTTTGCTTGTCGAAGTAATGGATAAATTGATGATCGATCTGATTGAGGTGTACCAGAAAATTGTTCAAGATAATCTTCAAGACTTTGATCATCGATTAATTGATTTGTTGTTGAATCTGTTATAGAATTTGGTGGATTATTTGATAAAGATTCATTAACAATCAATTCGCATGGGCATGGACTAGCCATTGTTATTGTTAAAATAGTAACTATGAATGATAAGAAAATGAATGATATATGAAACATTATTTTATTTTTTTCTCTCGTAAAGAAATAAGAACGTGAAATGATCTAAACTCTATTTAAATATTTTCACAAATGATAGAGAATCTATGATAGATATAACGAAGAAGAAAAAGAATAAGTTATATATAAATACAATAGGTGGACAGCTTGTCTGTTTAATGTATTTTACAAGTATAGAACATGTACTTTTTCTGTTATTTATTTTAATAGAATTAATTATCATTATTGAATACTTAATAAAATCGATTGAATTTATTTTATCAAGAAATATATTCAATAGACTAATATTTATGATAAATACCAGATACATTATCTTGTTTTTTTCAAATATTATGATGTTACTTTCTATCTTCATTTATCTCTAAGATAATGATTATATGTCTTACAAATGATTTTTCTCTAAAGAACATACTAGTATCAACGATGTTATGAGCTATAGAATCAAGAGTTCATTCAGTTTTAATCATATATGATGGTAAGAATGAAAGGACAGTTGTGAATATTATGTTGAAAGGAGAATGAGTATAGTACCATGACACGAACCAGAGATAAACTCAGTTAGAATATGATACAGAAACAGTTTCTTTTTTTTAAATTTCATTAGAAATATAATAATAATAAAATATCTTCCTAGACCATTTAATCGCTTGATTATAATATAAAATTTAGTGTATTTTATTATCGAAAAGGATAGAGTTTATAAGATATACATCTCAATTTATATTTTTTCTAATTATCAATTATTTTTAAACTTTAGTAAAAAATCGATGACGTGAAGAACTTGAATCATACTCATCTTTGGTATGAATTATTAATTAGAGGATAAACAGAATATTTTTTACTTCTTCATAGTTTTTTTTAAATACAAATAGTAGAACATGTGTATTTTGTAGAAATCTATGAAATCATTCATATGTAAGCGATATCAGTTACTTCTTATTGAAAATGTATCACAGAAATACTTCAATTGAAGATTTAGAATAATATATTATTGAAAACAAAAATTATGCTTTTAGATTTTTATTTTATTAAAAGAACAAGATTAAAATTAATATTGGTTAGCAACTACAATAAATACTCATTTTTTTCGTTTACATCGATAACTTCTTAATACATTCTTCTGCCAGTTCATTAGGTATTGTCACTTTAAGTTTTGATTCTTTAGCCATAGCTCGTTCTACTGTTTGACGAGCATTTTTATTGCCTGACCATGATCGACGACTAACACCATTTATGACATCCCAATATAACATTTCTCGAATATTTTCATCTACTTTTGTACTTCCATCAAGAAACATACCAAATCCACCTTAATAAAAATAAGATTATTTTAGAAAATAAAGAAAAATATAATTCTTTACCATTTATTACTTCACCAATACCTACTCCACCACCATTATGTAATGCAACCCATGTTGCACCACGAAATGAATCACCAATGACATTTTGAACAGACATATCTTAAAAAAATTAATATATTAAAATAACAAAATCTTTTCTTTTTTTTTTCAATATAAAACCTGCACAAAATGCAGATCCATCTTCAATATTTGATGTTTCACGAAAAGGTGAATCTGTTCCTGATACATCATGATGATCTCTTGCTAAAATAACTGGTCCTTTTAATCGTCCTGTTCGTACAGCTTCATTAAATGCTAATCCAATATTAATTCTACCCATTTGATCAGAATATAAAATTCTTGCTTGTGATCCAACAACTAATTTTGCATGTTCAGCTTCTTGAATCCATTTTAAGTTATTATTATATTGTTCAAGAACATTATCCGGAACTATTATTTCATTTAAAATTTACAAAAAAATAAAATAAAATAATATTTTAATACATACTATCTGCATCTAACATTAATTTTTTAATAACATCTTGAGCAATTGTATCCGTTTCATGTAAATCACTTGCTAAACCAGATGCACATACCCATCTAAATTAAAAGATAAATATAGAAAATTTTTATTTAAATATAAACCTAAATGGTCCAAAACCAAGAGAGAATATATCTCCCATAATGTCTTGAATATATGATGGATATTTAAAGCGAATAGTTTGTCGTTCATCATTACCACCAACTGGTGCACCTAAAAATAAGAAAGAGGATTTTAAACCATAAAAATAGTAAAATTTATATCATACCTGCATGTTTAGCTGTAAGTAAAAATGCATTACCATAATCAAAAAAATACATTCCACGTTCATGTAATTTATCAATAGCAGCAATTTGTCGTTTAATACTAAATAATCATTTTAAGAAACAATCAAATTTTATATTAAATAAATTAAACTAACCTTTCATGTACAAGTTTTTTAAATTTTTCTGGATCATTTTTCATACATTGACGAGCTTCATCATATGATAACTAATAATATTATATAAAAAGAAAAGGTAGAAGAAAAATCTATCATAGATCTTTACTTGAACTGGATAATATCCTCCTTGATATGCATTATGACATGATGTTTGGTCAGAACCAAGATCAACAAGTGCATCTTTTTCTTTTGCTAAAGCTTCCCTAGAAATAATTTTATATAAAATAAATTTCTTTCTAAAAGAAAATCAACTAACCAAAGATCAACAACATTACCAATATATCCAATTGATGTCGCAATTTTCTCTTCTCGGCATTGTCGAATACGATTAATTACTTGATTTAAATCATATATTAATTCTTGGCACCAACCTTGATTATGTCGTTTTTTAGCAGCTTCTTCACTTACTTCAGCAATAACACCAATACAACCAAGAAGTTGACATGCTTTTGGTTGAGCACCAGACATACCACCCATGCCTGATGAAAGAAATACTTTTCCACGAAGATCATATGTACCAAATTTCTTCATAGCTGCATTCATAATTGTAATCTATGATGAAAGAAAGAAACAAATTTTTCCTATTTAAATATTATTCATTTATTCTTGAAATAAATGTTTTCCAAAAAAAAAGTTAATTAAACTTATTAAATACTCTATATTCAATTAGTTAATATTAGTTATTTCTCTACATACATATGTTCCATGAACAATGCCCTGTGGACCAATATAACAATAAGATCCAGCTGTCATCTGACCATACCTATATATATATATATATGAATTTTTTTGTGAAACTAAATTGTCAATACTTACATTGTACAACCAAGTGCAAACAGTCGGCCATACTCATCAAGTGATGAATAATTTGGAATGACCTTAATATATAAAATTAATAATTAAATTTATTTTTTGAATTTATTAAACATACCAAACCATTAGTAATAACCACACGTGGTGAAAAATTATTTCTAGTTGGAAATAAACCTAATGGATGTCCAGAATACATAACAAGAACTTGTTCCTCTGTCATAATACTCAAATAATGCATAACTAAGAGAAACTAAAACATTTCAAATTTTTTCTTTTTTTTTAAATATTTTAGTTTTATTTAATTGATTTACTTGAGCCCAATTAGAAAATACTTGTCCATTAGTACCATATGTTACTAATTCATCAGGAAATTGAGCAACATTTTTATCCAAATTATTCATTATCATTAACATAATTGCTGCCGCTGTTTTACATTTACATGGATATTCATCAATTGGATATGCACGCATTTCAATATCTGGTTGAAATCGATACATATATATATGACCATAAGTATCTAATTCGTATTTAAATTCATCAATTAATTGAGGTTGAACATCTGATGGAAAATAACGAAGAGCATTTTTAACTGCTAACTAAAATCGAAAAATTTTTCAAGAAAATACATTTAGAAAAATGAAATAAATAACTTTTCGTTCTGCATTAGTTAATGATGGTTTTAAATCAGGTGCATGTGGTACATCTGTATTTCGAGATTGTTTTGGAGATGGTAAAGGATTTAATGGTAATCCTGAACAGATTTTTTTAAGGATTGCATTCGACATCTGAAAATAGAAAATAAATATTTAATAGTAATTTCTAGTTAGTATTGAAAATATTGTTTTATTTTTATTATGAACAATAATTTTTAATTAAATTTTAAAGATTTCGATTAGATTCGGATCGAGTATCATTACATCGAATTTCGATTGTAATGATCTTATAGTAGAAATTTTTTATTCGAATGGATCCAACTTGTGAAATTCACACTAGAGCCAAATGAATGAATGCGGATCATCGATAGACTAATCACGCTATCATATTTAATCCATGTTTTTCGCACATTAATACGCGTGAGGATGAAGACGAAGGTGTGCCTATTCTGTACGTATATCAAGCATCGCAATAAATATTTATTTTGCTATTGATTCGATGTTTTATCGATGTCCTTTCGTGACCTATTTCTTTCATAAAGGTGATAAGCAATCATTATAGGATTGGTTTAAGGGGTCGGTGCAAAACATGAGTAGATGACGCGTTCAAGCAAAACAAAATATATGAATCATAAAAGATATATATCGATATATTAGATATACTAATTGAGACAGATGTCCTCTCACTAACGTCCTCGTTAATCGATCCTTTAAAAAAATATCCTTGCACAATATTGTTTATAGAAAAAATGTTCTTCACATGACCATATCCTTTTAAGAGAGAACATCAATAAATTCTGATGATGATATTGATTTATTCTATAATTCTTTTTCTGTTATTAAATCATTAGTAAATCAAATTTTTCGTATACGTATTTTGAATTTATGATAGGATCAGTATAAAATACACGAACTCTACAAAAAGAATGGAGAATATATAACAAAATATATTTCATCTACTACCATCTATCCCAGTTCTCTTAAGTTTTTAGGTAGTAGAAATTTCTTTTAAGGGCATTTATTCTGTGGACATTTTTTCAACGATGGTTTTTACTTAGAGACATTTTTTCAAGGACACTTGTAAAAGGACATTGATTGATAAGGACAATTTTTCGAGGATCAATATATCTAAGAATATTTTCTTTTAATGCTATTTATGATCGTTACCAGACATACATATTCCAGACGAGAAAAGGATGAGTGAAAAGAATAGTCATTTTTCTAGTTATGACAGTACGTCTCGTCTAATCTGCTTCTAAAAAGTTTTAGTGCATGATTAGTCCGAAATTATATGTAGTGTGAAATTCTGATTTTGACCATTTAACTGATGAGTATCATGCTGTTAGTCATTTTTGCGAAAAATACCTGTCTAAGACTAATATGAAGACTATAGAGTTCAATAGTCATATACAAGGACTTTTTGAGAGAAAGACTAGACATGTTACATCCTCCTCTCACTCATCCAAAAAAAGATTTTAGATGAAAAATATTTGAACAATTGCGGCTCTGCATACGACGAGTTCTAGTCTTATGGAATGGTTGAGTTTAGATTCATCTAAATGGTAGAAACATAAGGATGAAGACTCGATTCGAACATGCATACAAAATGTGACTTACCCATCATTTAGTCAATTGAACTATAAGAACAAATGATCAATTTGTACATGTTAGTAAACATTCGTCAGATATGCTATTTAATACAAATTTATTTGGAGTTTTTTTAATTTTTGATATGAATGGAAAAAATTATTTCACAAAATGGAAATTACTTAGAAAAAATAAAATAGAATAAATATAGAGATTTTTTTCTTATCTTTTTTAAGAAATTGTTTTTCTGATCACTACAAAACTGTATGTAAACAATTTATATTAAAAATTGTTTAAAAACTAACAGAAAAAATATATTTTTATATTGCAGCTCGAGTTTAGTTTTTTTTATAATCGAAATCTCAAAACTAAAACTTTGTACTTTAATCGATGGTTTTCAAATATAAATTACCAGAGTTTCAATTTAAAATGAGATACTATTTTAATATAAACTATAATAATTAAATTATTTTTTATTTATTTTGCATAAATCAATCATTGTTGTAACTTTAATTAGAGAAAAATAAGAATAATAATGACAATCTATATGAAGATAAAGTATTTGTAATGTATATTATGTTTATAGAATACGCATTGCGCATCGATATTTATCAATATCATATTTTTGAAAATTCACCAAATTTTTCTGTCGATCAATGAGCATTTTCTTCATACTCTATTTTTAAAATATATTAATTAATTAGATAGAACAAAAACACAATCAAAAATGACTATCATAATAATTCATCTATAATACATTTCACATGAATTTATCGATGTTCATTATCTGATGTAGCTGGTGGGTACTATATTAAGCGTAACATGAAAAACTATCAATCACTATTTGATCCCATGTTTTAGCAAAGATTTCTTCAGCATACAATATTCAGCAAGATTATATAGGAGTCAGTCTCTTCGAACAACTGATGTTATTCATTACAACTACAAAATCAGATGATAATAATAGATAATGAATCACATAGATGATTAAACAATTAATGAATATTGTTCTTTTGAAATGTGCTCATAAAACTAAGCGAATGTCTTGTACTAATGAGTTTTAATATATCGGGGAATTGTAATTTTGACAATTGATGATTTTTGAAATGAATTGAGTTGTAACTCAAATATATTGCTCGATGTGTTAACTGTTTAAATTGAATCAATTACGATGTGCAGAAATACAATACTAAATTTACTATTGGCGAAATTACAGAGGCTCATAGAAAAGTATGAATATCTTTTTAAAAAAATCGTGTCATATTCAATCGTAGAAACAACTATGGGTGTTTCTATAGATTAATGACTTCTCGATAGTCAAATAAGACTTGAATGCCATCTAGATTTATAATATTATTAATCATTTTTAATCGTGAAAATTGTATCTACGAAATTTTATAATAAAAAAAGAGCGCTTGTAAATAAATGATAGTTTTTAACTATAAATGGCTAATACAGAAGGTATTATACAACCTGAAACAGAAATTAGTAATGTTCTTATCGAGCCAATCAATGAACAGCGTACAAATATTCAACCGACTATTGCCTCAGAAGAAATTGAGAAAGACAATCAAGATGAAATCATAATAATAAAAGAAAATGCTTTAAATAACATAATTAATTATATTCATACATATATCTTCGATATTTTAACATTTTTTTCTGATTTGGAATCAAATTTAATTGCTGAGTATTGTCAAGAAATAAACAATGTATATAGAGAATATTTCTTTTAAAAAAAAAATATCTATTATTTAGAATATTTATTTCAGTGGAATAATATTCAAGATTTTATTAATAATGAAAATATTCATATTCTACCTATATTTTTCTGTGATCCTCAAGAACGAAATCGTTTTAATGAAGGATCAAGTATTGGTAAATATTTTAAAGAAGTTTCAATATATCAAATAAAATCGATTTAATATAGGTCTATCACAATTGAATCAATCAATAAAAAATGATGAAAATTGTATTGGAGTATGTCATTAATTTCTTTCTTTTTAATCAAAAAAAAAAGAAAAATATTAGATTGGAATAGATAAATCATTTCAAGATGGTGGTATAATTTTTATAAAACCAAATAAAATAAAATTAACAGATAAAAATTTTAAAAATGTATGTTTAAATACTTACTAAAAATATTGTATATTTTATATTTTAATTCACTAGGAATTAGTTATTTTTTCAATGAATTTTGATCAAGAAAATTTTGATTTAATTATAAATCTTGAAACTATTTTACTTAGTTATTTACCAACAATAAAAAAAGCTGATGAATGGAATAAATTAAATTTATTAAATGAAAATATTGATCGAATTAAATTTAATTTAATATATCAAATTGAACAAAATGCAAATTTTTTTCGAATAATACATAAATCATTTATTGATTGTATACAATTATATAAAGTACCTATACGTTTAAGACATGATACACAAGAAATTCTTAATCCAAATTCACTTTTACGTTTTGCACAAGATACTGAATTAATTCAACAATCAGAACAAACTATTTTAGAATGGATAAAAGATATTCAAAATGTATTATTTAGATATTTTTATTTTTTTAATTAATTAATTGATTTTGTTTTTTAGTTTTATCGAACAAATACATTAGTTCGACAAATAATGTCTGATTCAGGTCCATTAAATGAATTAAATTATTGGAGAAAACAAATTGTACAAATACATTATATTATGACACAACTTCGATTACCTCGTCATCGAGCTGTTATTTATTTACTTAATATTGCTGCTAGTCCACGTTCAATTGTTTGTATAAGAATTAATTATAGAAAAATTTTTATTGAAAATTTCGTTTTTTATTTTGTTAAGGAATGGAGAGAAATTGATAAGAAATTAACAGAAAGTATTAATGAAGCACGTGATCATTATAAATTTTTAATGATTATTGCTAAACATATTGGACCACTTTATCGTAATGATCCGGTAAATTTAATATATAAGGAGAGAAATGTTAAATGAATTGACAAATTGAAGAAGTATATTGAAATGCTTAAATTGATTAAAAAAATGATGTGAATTAATCCTCTGTTTTAATAATAACGAGAATGAAATACAATCAATACATTTTAAAAGTGTTTTAATAAGCTAAATCAGTGAAAGTTTTCCCTTAAGTTACAGTAAAATTGTTAAGGACAAAGTAACAAATTCGTTCAGTAATACCTCATTTGCAGACTGGATATCAATCGATGGAACATTAAACATTGACTACCTACTGAAAAAAAACAAACAAAGATTATTAATAAGACTAATATAACACATTTTAATTCATGAAATGTCAGATGATGCCATCGTAGCACGAAACACGAACTAATTATTCGACAGTTATATTTGTATCAGACTAAGGTTATAGCACTAACCAATGTTGTTATACTAGATTATTGAAGTGATACATTTATCTTTGTGATTGGATGCATCAATTTAAATTTCCTTGAATATCGAATATCTGAAGTCGAATTGAATCCAACATTGATTACATAATAAAAGAATTTCAAACTTTTATTTCTTTTTAGCTTGAAATTCAAGAAAATCTTACTAATCTTCTTAATACTATTGTTCTTATTAATTCATGTTCAGAATTTTATTCTAAACCTGAAAAAATTGCTGGTTTACTTGTCTCTGTAAGTTTTTGTTTTCAAATAGATTACTTAATATTATTCAAATTTTAGATAAACAATCAAATAGTAATCAGTTGTAAAAATTATTTAACAAATAATCATACAATTGATATTCGAACACTTGATAGAAAAGAATTATTAAAACGTATTAATAATATAAATAATTTATATGAAATATATCGAGAAATATTTATAAAAATCAAACAAAAAATTGAAAATCATTATTCCAATAAAAATAATTCTTATCTTTCCGAACGTCATTTACTTGGTAAACTTAATTATCTTAATCAACGTTTAAATAAAGTATTAAAAAATAATTATTTATTAAAATAAATATAATATTCAATATATTTTAGTTTCGTGAAATAATTGAATCATTTGAAATCTATTCACTTTTATCACAATCTCAAATTGATAATCTTGAACAAATTATTCCTATTTATAATAAAATTCAAAATGAATTTATTTCATTTAAATTTGATTTATTCGATTCAAATGATCAACAATTTGATCTATTTTATAATCAATTATATCATGTTCTTTCAAATATTGATGTATTCATAAATCAATATATATATATATTTGTCACAGGCCAATCTAAGATTCGTCTAGGTCAAAGCAGGATAGAGTATTTAGTAACTCAAGCTACATCTGACTTTCATAAATAAATTGCGTATAAGAATAAAGAATAATATGAACATCGACAAAGCGGAGACTAAAGTCCTTTATTTCTTACATATTTCTACACTATATGAAGTTTTTATGAGCGTATATCGAGTAGAGAAATTCATTGCTTTTACCAAGCATCTAGATGAGTTTACATTGAAGGATGTATTTAAGAAAAAGCAGGGTTAGTGGCTTCGATGCATTCTTTCAAAAACTTTGCTGAGAATATTTTAGTTCCTTGTTCTTTAAGCTTCAAAATATTTTTTTAAAAGTTCGGTTTGAAATATCACAACAAAAAAGTTCAAATTACGTTCTTCTCTCATCAAAAAAGCAAGGTTTTTAAGTATAAACCTACATCTCATTCACAATATATGACTCTCATTTTTCATTCTCTCAAGTTGTTGTACATTTAAAACAGATATCATTCGATTGCTGAAATTCAGCTGTCTTCTTGAACAAATTTATCCGAGTTTGACCTAGGCGAATCTTAGATTGGACTGACAATTTTAGTGAGTTTTGAGATTGGACTAGGCCATTCTGGAATCCGAGATTGATCTGTGACATATATTCATATTTTCATTGATTGTAATTATTTTATAGGAAAAACTTTATCAAATATTTAATAAAGATCTTCATCGTATACTTCATTCACCGTCACATAATTCTTACAATGCATTGAAATTATTTATACGTTATGAACATTTACATATAAAATTTTTTGATCCAATGGAATTTTTAATTGATATTATTCAATGGTATGAAAAAGAAGAACTTGAAGTGATCAAAAAATAAATAATTTGATTTATTTAATTAAAAATTATTGATTTATTTAGAAAATAAAAAATATTTATAATCATTGTCGAAATACACCAAATATTGAAAGAGATCATTCACCAATTATTGGTAATACATAGCTTATCTTTTTTTGACAAAAAAAATTATTTTAGGTCGAATTCTATGGGCACGACGAATGTATAAACGTATACAAATTCCTTATGGAGAATTTATTAAACGAATGGAATTAAAAGATCATCCAATTATGAAAAAGATTACAGAAGATTTTATTATAATTGCTAATGGATTTTCAATTTATGAACTTTTATATCATCGTCATTGGTATTTTTTTTTTCATTTCTAAAATACATAAATTAAAATATTTTGGTTATTTAGGTATAATACATTAGATGATATTGTTAATATAATGTGTAAACCACTTCTTATTCGACAAAATCTTATTCGACAATTATATATTAATTATGATCCATTTATTGATGTTACTTTACGTGAATGTGAATTATTAGCAAGATATTCAATAACAATGCCAGATTTAGGATATAAATTATTGTTAGATAGAAATAGAATTCGATTATATTATGAAAGATTAAAGGTATGTTAAGAAAAACAAAAGGTAAAAATATATTTAAAGTTAAAATATTAAAATTTTTTAGAAATTACTTAAAGATCTTTCGGCATTGTTAGCTAAAGCACATCCAACTAGTTATGAATTAGTGGAAAAAGTAATAATACAAGTAAGAGAATGATTTATCGATCTAGTTTAATTTATAGATTTGAAAGTTAAAATGATTAATGACTAGAATTATGCTTGCAAATGATAAACCAAAGATGTTAATATATGAATAATTTTAGAATTTTTAAAAATTTTATCAATATCTCTTCTTGATTAAATATGTAAATAATCATCAGAGTTCGGCAACCACACACTTTTTCGAATACGAGTACTGCAAAAAGTCATATTCCAATTCTACACATTTTGAAAAAGTAGTTCAAATCTATTTAACATCCATTTTCAAAATTTAATACAATAAGTTGTTAAAATAGAGATGTTTTGAATTCATTTGATACTGAATAAATCGGTCTCTGTAAGTTAGTATATTTTGAACTGATCTCATAACATATTCTCTAACAATGACTAATCGATTTTATCTACATCATATGACTTCATAGGCCGACATAAGTTTATGTAGTCTAGGTTGACAATACTCTTTCAATTGGTTTAAATCGTCTTAATTGGTTATCAAAAAATCTTGATGAATTATTTCTTCCAGCTGAAGAAAAAATTTCGTTAATATCAGATTTTTTAAGTCAAATATCATCATTAATAATTCATCGTATAGACGAACCAATAAATGAAATATCACGTTTTGAAATTCTTGAATTTCCTGATGAATCAATTGATCTTAAACAATTTATTCATGAAATTCGTCAACAAATTATTATTAAAGCTGATAAACTTAATTCATTATCAATGCAAATTGAATCAACTGTTTTACATGTTATTAAAATGTTTTTTGATAAAATTGGTTATAAAACAAAAGTTTTTGAACAAAAAATTGGAGATATTGGTATAATTTATTGTCAGATAAAATAATAATTAATTAAGAAAAATACTTTTTTTTGTAGATTTCATGCAACTTTCAACAATACAAAAATTAGCAATACAAATGTTTGTTCAAGCAGAGAAAAAACCAAAAAATCAAACTCAATTAATGCTTGAACCATCAAATGAATGGGAACGTTTTAATGAACTTTGTAAGATAAAATTTTAAAGATTTATATATTAAGATTTCTTTTAG
This sequence comes from Macrotrachela quadricornifera, assembly GCA_022393335.1. Taxonomy (NCBI): domain Eukaryota; kingdom Metazoa; phylum Rotifera; class Eurotatoria; order Philodinida; family Philodinidae; genus Macrotrachela; species Macrotrachela quadricornifera. Next base: position 106,977 of record JAJEKB010001158.1, on the reverse strand, counting down.
GTAATGAATTTCTTAGTTCATTTGAAACTCGTTTAATTGAAGCATTAACATTATGTGCTAAAAATACATTTGAAATGATTAAAAATCGAACTAATCCAACATTGTAAAATACTTTTCAATTCTTATTTTTATCTTATCAAAAAAATATTTTTTTCTCCTATATAAGAATTCAAATAAAACCTCGATTAAAAAAACTTCGATTATATCCTATTGATACAATCGATGCAAATATTAATAGAAATGATCATATAAAACATCCATTAATATTAACTAATGTTGAATTACATTCATCTATGATTGTTTTAAATCCAAATATTGATGAAGTTCAACAATTAATGCATCAATTAGTTAATTATGTTTTAAATATATTTCATGGTGTACGAAAATGGGGTGAAGTACGACATGTTGATAGTAAACTTATACATAATTATCCAATGCATGATTTTTCGGAATTATTACCATCAAGTGGAAGTATAGAAATAGATAAGATATATGATGATGGAGAAGGAAATTTAAGACCAATTCAGCAAGGTAATGAAGAGTTCATTTTGATAAATTATGCTTTGATGTTTTAGTTAACATTAAATACTAATAATCAAAAAGATTTACTATGCAAGTGTTTTCGAGTTTTCAATTGCACTAAACAGTTTGAGTACTATTGAAGTAGACAAATGTTAATAATAGATTAGAGTTAGTAACATCCACTAGGAGACATGAGCGGGACCAGCCTATTTTGGTTCCGATTTGTCCATCTCTATCCACTACATATACTAATTTATCTAACTCTTCATGCGTGATCTACTCCTGAGAAAGTATTGCACACATCTTTGCACATAAATAGTTAAACTAGTAATGATTGTAGCCTTTTACGTGATCCAAATGCCTCTTCTAAATGACTGTATTTTCTCATAAAGTTATCAGCTTTACACACTATACAAAAAATATATATATATTTTTTTTTCTCGTAAAATCGAACCAGTATTTATAATTGTTCGAAATTTTGAACAAAGAAAACATTTGTAATACAATTGTTCTCTTTTGGTTCCAATTTAATGACATAATATCATTTTTTTAGCTAAAACATATTATAATACAATAGCAAATAATAAAGAATTAATTAAATTATATCAAAATATTGGTAATTTCTTTGTCGAAAATAGTTTTCGGTAATAATAAATTTAATTTTTATCAAGATTTCTTTTTTTTTTATTATTATTATATAGATTTGAAAAAGAATTAGAAGAATATTATGAATTTCGTGATTTATGGGAAATAAATAAAGTAAATCAAGCAAAAAAATTTATTTTATCAAATCCTGGATATGCTATTATACGATCAATATTTGCTGATTTTGATAATACACGTGATTTAATTAAACGTATATCTGAATCAAAAGATATTGAACCATTTCGATATGTTACAAATAAATTAAAATTAAATTTATTTGATGAAATTCGACAAATTGAATTAATATTTGCTAAATATATTCGAATACATTATCGAATGAAATTTATCAGTATAAATGATTTTTTAAAAAAAAATGAACCACGTTTAAATCGACAATTACGAGATCTTGATGATGTACGATTTGTTATTAATGCACTTGATACATTAAAAGAAAATTTTGTATTTGTTGATCATACAATCGAACCATTAGAAGTAAGATATAAGAGAACATAGTGTCTTCTACCAGCCTTATAAAAATCAACGCCTGATGGTCTATGAGATTAAAGCTTTATTAATATTCGTAGTTTCACAAGATATAGAGATTTCATAGAATTGTATAGCCTTCCGGGAAGAAAAAAAATGGATTTTTGCAACTTCTGCAAAATTAAAATAAAAAAAATTATAATATGTGGAATAGCTTATAACGTATATGCACATTCTCTATTCTCAAAAGATTAAAATTTGTAATTTAAACTAGAACATGTCTAATCTTCTTCACTTCCAATACAATCTTTCTGATCCTAAGATCTAATCTTGTCATGTGTATTAAATATCTTTTGATTTTTGTTTTCTTCATTAAATAAAGGAAGTTTATAATTTATTTAAACGTTATTCAATTGATATTCCACAAGAAGAACAACTAGCTATTGAAATGCTTCGTAATACTCATGAACGTCTACTTAAACGAGCTAAACATGTTACACATGACCTTGCTAATGCTCAACAATCATTTCTCGATCGTTTTCTCATTGATACTGAACAATTCAAAATTGATGTAGAAAATTTTGTTGAAGATTATAATCAAAATGGTCCAATGATTGAAGGTTTACCAGCACGAGAAGCAAGTGATCGTCTAACATATTTTGAATCACAATTTAATGATTTATGGAAACGTTATGAAACATTTTTATCTGGTGAAGAATTATTTGGTTTAGAAAAAACTGAATATATTCATTTACAAACAATTAAAAAACAACTTAATTATCTTAAACGTCTTTATGGTCTTTATAATAATGTTCTCAAAACAATGGAAATTTATTATGAAACTAATTGGAAAGATTTTCATATTGAACAAATTACAAATGAAATACAAGAATTTCAAAGTAAATAATAATTTTGTTCTGAAGATCCTGGCATGATAGAATTTTTAGAAACAATTTTACCACTTTTTTGAACTACATTTTGAAGAATTACTCGGAGAATCATAAACACGCCCAGGACGTCTATGAGTTTCGCCTAGGTAGATGATGAAATGAAATTCGGATTCCAATGTTAAAATATACTACTATTTCGATAAATGAAAGTCAGATAGAGATCTCAAAGCTTCGAGTATTGGACACAATCGAAATTCAACTGTCAAATGTATTAGCAATTTTCTTTTGCTCGAATTTCTCTCGAATATTGTTGATTAGTGAAATTCATTCATCTGAATTATATCATTTTTTTTTCAGATAAATTGAAAAAATTACCAAAAGGTTTAAAAACATGGCCAGCTTATAGTGAATTAAAGAAAAAATTAGATGATTTTAATGAATGTTTACCATTACTTGAATTATTAATTAATCCAGCTATGCAAGTATATAAATAAATTGATTTATTTCAAGAAAAAAAAAAACAGAAATTTTTTTCTTTCTCAATAGTCTCGTCATTGGGAACGAATAGAAAAGTTATCTAATATTCAAATACCATATAATGATCCATTAATATTTTCATTAAAACATGTTATGAATGTTCCATTAATAAAATTTCGTGAAGAAATTGAAGATATATCAATAACAGCACAAAAAGAACGTGATATTGAATCGAAATTATTATCAATTGAACTTGAATGGCGTCAAAGGGAATTTAAATTTGCTTCATTTAAAAATCGTGGTGAATTATTATTACGTGGACAAGAAACATCAGAAATACTTTCAGCTATTGATGATTCAAATTTAATTTTAGCTGCATTAGCATCAAATCGTTATAATATTTTTTTTAAAAATCAAATACAAAAATATATTGCCGATTTAGCTATTTGTGCTGAAATATTAACAAAATGGATGCAAGTACAAAATTTATGGATTTATTTAGGTGAATAAAAGTTCAAATAATTCCTATAATACTATGTTTTAATTAGTGGCTTTTCTTACAATTAAATTTTGCAAAATCTAGTACATTTGATATATCTTTCATCTACAAAATAAAAGATAATGTATATTATTGGGAACAGAAGGGTTAATTCAGTATAGAATACAAACAATCTCTACACTGAAAATCTATCGTTTAATATATTGTAAATGTTGCAAAAAAAATAAAATCCGATTGAGTCCAAATTTCTGCCAAATAGTGCCGTATTTATATTAGAAAAACCATATCAACATCAACTCATTAAATCCTATCTGAGCCTTTATAGAAGATTATCAAAAATCCAAGGAGTCAGTTAGAAATCCGATTCTAGGCATCTATGTTACACTTTTAAAAAATTAAGATGGTATTCGAAATTAGCGCATTAAACTGTATAGAATGATATGAAGGTCCACACATTATTCGAAGAAATAACTATGTGAAAAACATATAGGCAAGAATCTCTGCCCTACGATATATTTCATGGATAAGAACTTGTACTTCACAAATATAGTTTCTTGACTGATACTACGCGTGCATTCCTAATCATATGACAATCATGTTCATGTAACAAAATCGCTCATCCATTCACATATATTTAATTAAATAAAATTTGTTTTTTATATAGAAGCGGTATTTGTTAGTGGTGATATTGCCAAACAAATGCCACAAGAAGCACGTCGTTTTGCCAATGTAGATAAAACATGGATTAAATTAATGTCAAAAGCAAAAGTAAACTTTCAAATGATAATGAATGAATTACTATGATTTTGATTTTATTTATATAGGAAAATCCAAATGTATTATCATGTTGTACATCAGATGAAACATTATTTCCATTATTAAATAATATGCTTGAACAATTAGAACTTTGTCAAAAAAGTCTTGCTGGTTATTTAGAAGCAAAACGTGGTGTATTTCCAAGATTTTATTTTTTATCTGATCCAGTTATGCTTGAAATTCTTGGTCAAGCATCAGATCCAACTAAAATTCAACCATATTTAAGTTCATTTACAGAAGCTGTAAAGAGTTTATTTCATATTATAATTCGAATTATTTTTTTTCTTTCGATTGATTTAGATAAAATCTGTTGAATTTCATTCAAAAGAAACTGATCGTATTTTATCCATGACAACAAGAGATGGTATAATATTCTTAATTTAAATCATAGAAATAATAGAATTTTTCTGTTAATTAGATGAGAAAATTTCATTTTATAAAGATGTAATAGCAAAAGGACAAGTAGAAGAATGGTTAAATGATTTTTTACGTACACATCAAAAAACTATTCATCAATATATTCGACGTAGTATTGAAAAGATGAGTTATGAAGATTTTGATTTATATAAATTTATCGAACAAGAAATAGCTCAATTAGGTCTTTTAATTATCCAAATTGTTTGGACCCAACGTTGTGAAAAAGCATTACAAGACGCAATAATTAATAAAAATCTTATGAATGAAACAAATAAATATTTTTTAGATATGCTTAATCAATTTATTGATAAAACAACATGTATAAAAATTGATTTTTATTAACCTTTATTTCTAATTTTTTTTTAAATTTAAAGTTGATCTAACAAAATATCAAAGATTAAAATATGAAACATTAATAACAATACATCTTCATCAACGTGATATTTTTCAAGAACTTTATATAACAGGAATACGATCAGATTTAGATTTTGATTGGGCTAAACAATGTAGATTTTATTTTCGAGAAGATGAAGATTTACTTCTTGTTAAAATTACTGATGTTACTTTTATATATGATAATGAAGCATTAGGATGTCCTGAAAGACTTGTTATTACACCACTTACTGATCGGTAAAAATAAAAAATAAATCTAAAAAAAATTTTTTTTTATCATTTTTCTAGATGTTATATCTCGATTGCACAAGCATTAGGTATATACATTATAGAATCAATAATATATATTTGATTATTCTTTAGCTATGTCATATGGAGCAAGTCCAGCAGGACCAGGTAATATTTTATATTTATTTTTGCATACCAATTATAAAAACAAATTATTTATCACATCATTTTTGAATTATTACAAACTACTTAAACTGTTTTTCAAGTCTTAATATGTCTATTCACTGTTTTTTACGTGAGATTTTAGATATATCTAAGCAGCTGATTCGTAAGAAAGTTAGAACTTATAATCATCTTTCGTTAAGATAGGAAATTGTACTATACAGAATTTGTTTATTTTTAGCCGGAACAGGCAAAACAGAAACAACGAAAGATATGGCTCGAACATTAGGAAAATATTGTATAGTACAAAATTGTTCTGATCAATTTGATTATCGTGGTCTTGGTAAAACATATAAAGGTTTAGCTATAAGTGGTTGTTGGGGATGTTTTGATGAGTAATTCAATTTGTTTTTTTCTTTTGTAATATGATTTTATATTTTTAATTATTATTTATAAATTAGATTTAATCGAATAAATCTACCTGTCTTATCCGTAGCAGCACAACAAATTCAATGTTTATTACAATCAAAACGTGAACAACGTAAAGAATTTCTTTTTACTGATGGTGATAAAGTTACATTAAATGATACATTTGCAATAATAATAACTATGAATCCTGGTTATGCTGGTCGACAAGAATTACCAGAAAATTTAAAAATTAATTTTCGTAGTGTTGGTATGTAAATAAACAAAAAATATTCTTTTTGTTACTATTATAACTCTCTAGCAATGATGGTACCTGATCGACAAATCATAATGCGTGTTAAATTAGCTAGTGGTGGCTTTTTGGATAATACAAATCTTGCACAAAAATTCTTTACACTTTATAAATGTTGTGAAGATCAATTGAGTAAACAAGTAAGATTGAATAATCATCGGTAATTGATATAATAATGAAGAAGAATATATTATATTGCGCTATTCGAAGATAGTTTTTGATAAAATTGGTATTTTTCTTACAACTTTTATTAGCTGTGGCTTCGAATAGAATCTCAGTCTATGATGCAGAATTCTTCTACTTAATCACTGAAGCGTCGTATACTAGTTACCATTACTATTGCATTCCGACTTTGATTATTATTGAAAGAAGAATATTTTATTATTATTTAAAATAAGGTTCATTATGATTATGGTTTACGAAATATTACTGCTGTTCTTCGTACACTTGGAACAGTAAAACGTGTTCGATCAAAAGATCCTGAAGATACAATTGTAATGCGTGTATTACGTGATATGAATCTATCAAAATTAGTAAGATAAAATAAAATTTTAATAAAATATATTTCTATTCATTTTAGATTGATGAAGATGAACCATTATTTTTATCATTATTAGAAGATCTTTTTCCAGGCATTAAATTAGATAAAGAAAAATATGATGATTTACAAAAAGCTATTAGTCAAAAAACTATTGAATATGGTTTAATTAATTCTAATGATTGGAATTTAAAAGTTATTCAATTATTTGAAACACAACGTGTTAGACATGGAATTATGTTACTTGGACCATCAGGTGCTGGAAAAACAAAATCATGTCAAGTTTTAATGGGTAAAATATTGAAATTAAATATATTAATAGATAAATTTGTTTATTAGGAGCATTAACAATCTTAGGAACGCATACAGTAAGAATTGATATTAGAATTAAACAAGAAAAAAAAACAACTAGAGATTATATTACTAGCGTGATTATCGAATGAATCCAAAATCGATTACAGCATCACAAATGTTTGGTATTCTTGATGTTGCAACTAATGATTGGACAGATGGAATATTTTCTACTCTTTGGCGTCGTACTTTAAAAGCTTATGAAGTATCAACAAAATCAGGAATTCGTATATTTCTTTTTTTTCGAAATATATATATATATATAAATTCTTTTTTATATTCTATATAGAAGAAGCTTGGTGGATTATTCTTGATGGTCCTGTTGATGCTATATGGATAGAAAATCTTAATTCTGTTTTAGATGATAATAAATTATTAACATTAGCTAATGGTGATCGTATATCAATGGCACCTAATGTTAAACTTGTATTTGAAGTACATAATATTGATAATGCATCACCAGCAACTGTATCACGTTGTGGAATGATTTTTATGTCATCAACTGTACTTCCTTGGCGACCTATATTTCAAGCATGGATGAATAAACAAATAAAAAATATTGGAACTTATATATATGAAATACTTGAAAAATATTTTGATGAAATATTTAAATTACTTATTACAAAATGTTCACCAAAAATAAAAGTTTATGAATGTAATTATATAAAACAGGTGAATATTTTTTGTTTATATTTTTGTATAAATTTTAATATTATTTCTTATTAATAGATTATTGATTTACTTGATGGATTATTAAATAAAGAAATCGAATATACAAAAATTTATTTAGAAAGATTAACTATATTTTCATTAATGTGGAGGTATAATAATTTGATAATAATTTCAAATAAATTAATATTTGAATTAATAGTATGGGTGCATTATTAGAATTAAATGATCGAGCTAAACTTGAACAATACTTTTTAAATAGTAATGATATTGATATTCCAAAGAATATTTCACAAGGTGATTCTATGTTTGATTATTTAGTCAATGATAATGGTCAATGGGGTAAGTTTGAAACTATATTAAGAAAAAAAACTATTAACACTAGAGTTTGACAGTTTTAAGTAATAAAAATAAGAGAAAAAAAAACGATTTCAGTTTGAGTTTCGATCATAAATCTCGTATCTTACGAACTATAGAATTTACTTGAACTTTTTTTCAAAAGTTAAATGAACAAACGTTTACAAAGTTTGGTAATTGCCTATTCGCATGCCATTAGACACATTTTCTCATGAATTAATTCATTCATATTTCATATTTAAAATTGTATAAAATCTATAAATGAATAAACATTGATTTTTCTTTTCAGAACATTGGTCAACTCATGTTGAACCATGGGAATATCCTAAAGATGAAAAAATTGATTTTGCATCTATTCTTGTTCCTAATATTGATAATGTACGTATAACATATTTAATTAATATACTTTCTAAACAAGAAAAATGTGTATTATTAATTGGTGAACCTGGTACAGCTAAAACTGTTATTATAACAAGTTATTTAAAACATTATGATAGTGAACAACATTTAACACGTATATTAAATTTTTCTTCAATAACAACAAGTAATTTTATACAAAAAACAATTGAAAATTTTGTTGATAAACGTGTAGCAAATACATTTGGTCCATCATTTGGACGTAAAATGACAATATTTATTGATGATATTAATATGCCAATGATAAATTCATGGGGTGATCAAGAAGCAAATGAAATTCTTCGACAACTTATTGAACAAAAAGGTTTTTATTCATTAACAAAACCTGGAGATTTTCTTAATATTATTGATTTACAATTTCTTGCTGCTATGTGTCATCCTAGTGGTGGACGAAATGATATACCTGAAAGATTAAAACGTCATTTTTTTATATTAAATTGTACATTACCATCAAATAATGCTGTTGATCATATATTTGGTTCAATAGCAAAATATTTTTGTGTCGAAAGAAATTTTTCAAATGATATTATACAAATTGTTGAAAAATCAATATCAGCAACACGAATTTTATGGCAAACAGTTAAAGGAAAATGTTTACCAACACCAGCAAAATTTCATTATATATTTAATTTAAGAGATTTATCACGTATATGGGAAGGTATATTACAAATTGATTCTGAACAATGTCAAAATGATATTGAACAATATCTTCAATTATGGAAACATGAATGTACAAGAGTATTAGCTGATCGTTTAGTTTTAAATACAGAAAAAGAATGGTTTAGAAAAGAACAATATAAAATTGCTAAACAAGCTTTTAGTGATGTTTATAAAATTCCTATACAAGAAGATTCTGAAGTTTATTTTGCAAAGTAATTTTATTTTACATTCAAATCATTATTAACTTATTAAGAATTGATATATATACTAATTTGAATCTTTCCAGAATCGAGTCATAATGAATTGATTGATAATTCCTTATAATTTGAAATATTTTTTAATGTATTAGGCAGTTATAAGTAGTATCAATATTGCAACAAATCTTTTTCTAATATCGTTGAATGCAAACGAAATACTTTCTTATTATGATTTATTTTCTCAGATGATTAAACTTCTAAATGAAAATTAGGTTTATACCTCAGTATAATTACTCAAGATACTATTTTTAATTTGATTTAGAAGTAATAAAATTGCAAGTTAGAAAGAAAGAAAGACTTCCATTTTTGACTAAATTTAAAGCTATATCAGAGAAGATACAAATACATTCTCTTCCTATAATTCAAGATCATAAACACTAAAGTCCATTTTCGTTTATAAATAATAAAAAAATTTAACGATGAATTTTCTATCGAAAGTAACAAACTTGCAAGTGTTATATTCCATATGAAAAATAATTTTGTAATTAATGTCTTAGTTTTCTTCGTGAAGAACTCGAAGTAACTGACGAAATGGGTGATGATATTGATCTTGCTGATTTAATACCAAAAGTTTATGAACCAATATCATCATGGGATATCTTACAAATAAAATTACTTGCTAATATGAATAAAATGAATGAAGAAATTCGTGGTAATAACATGGATTTAGTATTTTTTAAAGATGCTATGATTCATTTATTACGTGTAAGATTTATTTGTATGATTTTTTTAGAAATTATTGAATATAATTTATTTTTAGATATCACGTGTTATTAATATGCCAAAAGGACATTTATTATTAGTTAGATTTCTTTTGATAATAAGAAAGAATTTACTTTTATTTTTTTATAGGTCGGTGTTGGTGGTAGTGGAAAACAATCTTTAACTAAATTAGCAGCTTATATTGCAGGTTAATGAAATATATAAATTTTTTTGTATATTCGAATAATTTTTGTTTTTATTTTAGGTTATAAATATTTTCAAATAAGTGTCTCTAGGTAATTAAATATTAATAAAAATAAAATAATCTTTTTTATTTAAAGAGCATACACATTAAATAATTTTTTGGATGATTTACGAAATATTTATCGACGTGCTGGTCGTGCTGGTCAAGGCATTGTATTTATTTTTACTGATAATGATATAAAAGATGATCAATTTCTTGAATATTTAAATAATATTCTTAGTTCGGGAGAAGTAATTTATATTATTAAATAAAAATGATGAAATATTTCTTTTAAAAAAAAAAGGTTTCAGGTTTAATTACACGTGAAGAAATGGATGAAACTTTATCGGAATTATCTGTTAAAATGAAAAAAGAATATCCAAAACGACCATTAACAAATGAAAATTTACAAAATTATTATCGTGAAAGATTACAAAAAAATCTTCATATTGTTTTATGTTTTTCTCCTGATAATCGAAAATTTCGTGAACGGGCATTAAAATTTCCTGCATTAGTTTCTGGTTGTACTATCGATTGGTTTGTATTTTTTAAAAAAAGAAATTTATTAATAAAATACAAAAAGAAAAATATTTTTTCTTATTAACTCAGGTTTCATCGTTGGCCACTTGATGCACTTATTGCTGTATCAAATATTTATTTAAATCGTTTTGATATTCTTGTTATATCGAATACAATAAAAAAAAATGTCATCGAATTAATGGCAGATATTCATGATGATGTTAGTCGAATATGTGAAAATTATTATGATAAATTTCGACGACGAACTTATGTTACACCTAAATCATTTCTATCGTAAAAAAAATTTTGCTATGTTATTTTTTTTTTCGAATTATTAAATTTGATTTATAGATTTATAAATGCATTTAAATTATATTACCAAAAACAACGTGAATATTTTGAAAAAGAAAAACAAAAAATGAAAACTGGTGTTCAAAAATTATTTGAAGCAGCGGAACAAGTTCAAGAAATTACACAAGAATTAGTTTCGAAAGAAAAAGATATGGCTATTGCTAATACAGAAGCAGCGAAAGTATATTCAGTTTTATTTTTATTTATCATCGATAGATCAACTAATAAAGGATAGATCAGAAGTTTGGATTGTATTTATATAACAGCTTTTTCTATACTGAATTCAGTCTCTTAAGTGTATAAAATCGAGACGAGAAAATGTGCTTTAATTTTGGAATACTACAAAAAAAGCAATCGCATAACCTATCAAGGTTTGTGTGATGTGACAATAATTTCTATAGTGGAATAAACTATTTTAGTTCTTCTAAAAGAGGAAGCCATTTTGCCGTTGAAGGGCAGAAAGTAACTACAGATACCAAAGTCTATGAGAGTTCATGGCAATAAATATAAATTGGAAGAGACGTTCTATGTAGCAATAGTGGAGTTTTGTCATAGGATATTTGTCATGAAAAAATTATACTCTTAGCTGTTTAACTTAGAGCAGTGCATCGAACAGGACAAAAACAACAAATTATCAGTTAAATTCAACTGCTTACAACTGACAATTAATTAGCTTTTTGTATAAGATAAGCTTGACTCCATCCAAGTGATCAGGACCTGTTTCAATAATCGCGATAAGATATCCAGTTAAATAAACAATCTATCCAAACATAACAATAAGTAGACAGAAAAGATTATAAAACGGGAAGGAATAAAAAGCACTATAGTGAAGAAAAATACAAATAAAGGGAGTCGTTATAATGAGACCTCGCTAGAAAAACTTTGGAATAAATAAATTTCTTTCAAAAGAAATGTTAAGATAAATCCGTTTCTTTGAAAAGAACTATTGAATAGTTCTGAAGATCGAAACTAATATGAAACTGTCGTACCCCTACTTCATTGTAAGAGCACAATCGGTTTGACAGAAATAAGTATTAAGTGCGTCGTTATCAAATTCTTCTCAGTACTTTAAGAATGATTTTGAAAGATTTCAATTACATTACTTAAAATGAAGTCTTTGAATAATCTAAAGAATTCATATATTTATTGATAATATATTATTATATTTTCTGTTTTATTATATTTGTAAAGCAAGTGGCTGAAATGGAAGTCTTACGTAGTGCAGCTGAAATAAAAACAAAAGAAGTTCAAGAATCAAAAGAAACAGCTGAAATACTTGTTAAACAAGTTAATGAAGAAAAAGCTATTGCTGAAGAAGAATTATCAGCTGCAGAAATTATTTTAAAAGAAGCTGATGAAGCTGTTAAAGTAAAAAATTTTTATTATTTATTTATTTGCTTTTTCTGGATTTCAAAAAAGAAACATAGTAAAAAAAATATGAATAGTTTTATGTTGTGTTAATTACAACTAGCTTCAGTAATTCTTTTTGTTCCATCGAATCGAACATAGATAAGAGCATGACATGATTTTAATTTAGTATCACTACCATTAACAGGTTCAGCAGTAAAATCTATTTTATAATTAAGACCAGCAACAAGTTGAGTTTGAACACGAGTAAGTGTAAGATGATTAAGAACAAGATTTTGTGTTAAAGCCAAATGTTCGGCAGCAAAACTAGCTAAAGCTTTAACATTCGAATCTGTCAATAATTCTGGTCGATCTTGATAACCACCAACAGCAACACCAGGAAGTGTTTTAGCACTAATAACTACTAACATAGTAGCAAGAAAAACAGCAGCGAGTTTCAACATTTTTTTTTGTGTTTTAATAAAAGTCAGTTAAGAATATGAAGTATATTTATCTTTATATGTTGATGCTTTATATAATTGTGATAAGATGAGTAAACTTTGGAATAAAACGAACAAGCGCAATAACAAAGATAACTATCTTTGTCATATGATATCGTAATCAACAATTAATATAGCAACAAGAAGATAATGATGAAAAAGATAAATGAGTTCAGAGTACTAATGTTTAATTTAGATCAAAAATAATATAAAAAAAAATCTAATAATATATTTTTATTCAAATAGCAAATTAAAGGAAATACAATATCTAATCTTCGTAAATTAGCTAAACCACCTGAAGCTATAATGATTGTACTTGATATGGCATTAATTTTAATGAAACGACGTATTGATCCAATACGTATTGATAATAATCTTGATGAACCATTTTATGGATCATCTAAAACAGAAATTTTACGACTTTTAAATTTTTCTGGTTTATTATCAACATTATTAACGATTCGTGAACTTAATGATGAAATTATTGAATTACTTGCACCATATACAGAAATAAAAGATTTATCAGAAAAAGCTCGAAAAGCTTATAAAGATTTAGCTACATTAAAAACTTGGACAGGTTAATTAATTTTATATATTCAAATTATTTTTTATTTTTATTTAAATCATTATTTACAGATAAAATTCAATCATATCATACAATTAATAAAGAAGTTATACCAATAAAAGTAGAAATTTTGATAAAATAAAATAGGTTTTGTTCGTTTTATTGATCTAAATATAATCAGGATAAAGTACAAAAAGCAGAAAATTCACTTCGAAAAGCTTCAAAAAAATTATCACGAGCTGAACGTGAACTTGAAAGAACTCAAATTGGTTTAAATAAATGTCAACAAGATTTTGATTCAGCTATGCAAACAAAAAAAGTTTTTTTTATTATAATATTATATCAAATAATATCGATTTATAATCTAGGCATATCAAGCTGATTATGATGCTTTACTTAAACGACGTGATGATGCTAATACATTAATATCAGGATTAACAGGAGAAAAAATTCGTTGGAATGAACAAAATAAATCATTTGAACAAAGTATTGAAAAGTAAAAAAATAATTTATATATTTCTTTTTTCATATAAAAATTTTAATCAATATTATATATATACATAAGATTAATTGGAAATGCCATTCTAATAACGGCTTTTCTATCATATTGTGGTCCATTTAATCAAGAATTTCGGCAACGTATGTTAAATGAATGGCAAAAACAAATACAACAAAGAACAATTCCATTTTCGGATAATTTTAATATTATCGAACAATTAAATGATGAAGCAACAGTAAGATTTACTATATCATTCAAATCAGATCCAAATCTTTGATACATTATCAATAGAACGAATATATGTGGATTTGAAAAAGAAATAGATCAAACTTTTTAGTACAATTTATTCTGACAAAGTTGTTCTTGATATTAGATCGGTGAATGGAATTTACAAGGTTTACCAAATGATGATCTATCAATTCAAAATGGTATAATAGCAACATCAAATTATCGTTATCCATTATTAATTGATCCGTAATTGATTTTCTATAAAATAAAATTAATTTTAAATATTAATTTTCTAGACAATTACAAGGAAAATCTTGGATAAAAAATATGGAACGTGATAATGATATATTAATAACAACATTGAATTCAAAAATGTTTCGACAACAACTTGAAGATTCTATATCACTTGGACGTCCATTATTAATTGAAGATATTGATGAAGAATTAGATCCAACTTTAGATAATATTTTAGAAAAAAATTATGTTAAAATAGGTCTTTCACTTCGAGTACGTTATTTTGTTTTTTTTTCTGATTAATAAATAATATCAAATAAATCTTTAGGTTAAAATTGGTGATCGTGAAGTGGTTAGTTAACAAAAATAAATTAATTAAAATAATCAAATAAAATAATATTTTAGGATATTAATCATGCATTTCGTTTATATATAACAACAAAATTATCTAATCCAAATTATTCACCAGAAATATGTGCACGAGTATCAATTATTGATTTTACTGTAACACAACGTGGATTAGAAGATCAATTACTTAGTCTTGTTATTGCTAATGAACGTGCTGTATGTTTTGTTTAATATAAAGAAAAAATAAATTAATTAAATATTTTTAATCATATATATATATATTAGGAACTTGAACGTGAACGTGTTACATTAGCACGTGAAACAACAAAAAATAAACGAATGTTAAAAGAACTTGAAGAAAATTTATTAATTAAATTAACAAGTATTGAAGTAAAAGAAAATATTTATTTTTGTAAATAAAATAATTAATATGAATGAATTCATTTAGGGCTCAGTACTTGATGATCCATCACTTGTTGAAGTACTTAATGCAAATAAACGAATTGCTTCAGAAGTTAAAGAAAAAGTTTCTATTGCTGAAGATACAAAAATAAAAATTGGTACAGCAAGAGAAGAATATCGACCTGTTGCTATTCGTGGATCAATTATTTATTTTCTTATGTCAGAAATTGCAGTATGTTGTAATAGTTTTATAAATTTATTTTTATCTTTTTTCTTTTTTTATTTAAAGTTAGTTAATCATATGTATCAAATATCATTACAACAATTTCTTGATCTTTTTCATGAATCAATGATAAAGTCTTTTGAATTTTTATTTTTTTAAATAAATTCTTTGATTTTTTTTTCTTCTAAAGATCAAATAAAATTGCTGCAACACAAAAACGTATTCAAAATATTAATGATTATTTAACATATCGAACATGGTTTTATACAACACGTGGTTTATATGAAGAAGATAGACTTATGTTTACATTACTTATGGCATTAAGAATTGATTTACGTCGAGGAAAAATACGTTATGATGAATTTGAAGTATTAATTAAAGGTGGAGCTTCATTAGATTTAAATACATGTCCAACAAAACCATTTCGTTGGTTAAATGATTTATCTTGGCTTAATTTACTTGAATTAAGTCGAGTTAAAGAATTTCATGATATTATTGATCGAGTATGTTTATTAAAAAGTTTTTCATTCAGTATGTTCATAGATTCTCTATAATCGTATTCAATTAGTTTTAAACCGAAGAAATACAATCGGATGTTTCTATCCAACTTTAGTCTTCATTGCATCTGTTAATAAATTAAATGATAACTAATAAAAATATAACACATTGATTAAAACATCTTATCGAACTGATTAGCCTTCGTCATAAAACATTTATCTATCATCAAAAGTTAAATTTGATCTAAACTAAAGACTCGCCATTTTCATAAAAAGATTCAGCTACAAATTAAATAATCAGTATTATTTCTCCATCAATACTATGTACAAAAATGTAGTGCTCCATAACTATCAGATTTGCTAAGAAAACTAATAGTTAGTGGGTATCGAATCGAGTGTAGAGTGTAGTAGACGTAGCTGTAACCTCAAGTGCTGGATGTTAATGCTACTATCAGAAAGGTAGAATTCAGTGGTCTCAAAGAACAGGAATCATGGAAAATCACTTTAGAGTCGTTAAAAAAACTGAAACCGTTAAGTCATCAATCTATATCAAGAAATTTACACTTTTCATTCTTCAGATAAAAAACTTCATTGTATATATAATTTTGTACTGAAATATGCAGCATCTTTAGTGTCAACAATTCAACAGTGAAAATTTCACATATCTAAGATACCACAATGTATTCTGAGAATCGACTCAGAACTGAGTTTTTCTTATTTTCAGTAACCGAAACTTGAACTAACAACATGGTTCCGAGTGAATTTTTGCGATCATCGATTGATACAGGAAGATCAAGACTCACAGCCACAATCTTTAATACAAAATCATTTTAAATTATTTACTGATCAGAAAATATATTTTACTGAAAAAAGTTTATAAATTTTTTTTTCGAGTTTTTTATATTATTTAATAGAGCATGAGCTGCTGATCACGAAGATCTACTTTTAACTTTAGCAAATGCTTCCTTCCGATAGAAAAATACGAATTACTCAAAAAGTGTCGTTTTTCGAAAAAAACACATATTTTCCAAAATAAGCAAAATTTTTCCAGATTCATCATCAAAATCTAAGTATAAAAAAGTTGTTAAATTGATTCCAGACCGAAAACTCTATCGGTAATAGCACTTCGAATTATGCCGAGTCTATAAGTTATGGATAGATTGATTTTGTAAATCTATTTATCAAGTCAAATATTTTATCTCATTCGACTCATCATACTCGTAGTCAAAAAAAGTACGACCTACTTTTTTCTATTCCCTTGTTTTGTCGAGAAAATTTACATTTAGTGATACCAATGTCATTTTAGACGGTACTCAACGGTTCTGATTTCAAATAAGACTTCGAGTCACAAACCAAACACAGATCCGGAATCAGCACAAAAGAAACTAACTAAATAAAGTATCTTTCGAGTTAATTCAACAACTTTCATTTTTTGATCGGAAGGAAGCATTTGCTAAGATTAAGAGTAGATTTTCGTGATTGGCAGCTCACGCTCTACCAAACAATCTAAAAAAAGCTCGGAAAAAAAATTGACTTGAATTTTTTATATATATTCATAGAACTGTAGTAATAAACTTTTCCCCACAGAGTTAATTAGTTACTTGATATACTAAACAAATCATTTTTTTATATTGATTAACGAACATAATAGAATGACTCATTTCGTTTATTCTTTCTTTTCTTTCGTTCTGTTTATTTTCTTATATGAATTATTTATAGATACAAAAGAATGAACGTGTATTTAAAGATTGGTTTGACAAAGAATCAACTGATTTATCACCATTACCTGAAACATATGAAAATTTACTTATTTTTCATCGATTTTTATTTGTACGATGTATATCACCAGATCGAACAATATCCGAAGCACGAAATTATATTCAAGATAGTCTTGGAGTCAAATATTCGGAAATTCCTGTACTTAGTTTAGAATTAATATGGGAAGAAAGTGATTATAAAACTCCATTACTTGGTTTACTTTCATCTGGTGCTGATCCAACATCAAATATTCAAACATTAGCAAAAAAGAAGAATATTGAATTATTTATTGTATCTATGGGACAAGGACAAGAAATACTTGCTCGACGTTATCTTCAACAAACAATTACATCAGGTGGATGGATTTTATTACAAAATGCACATTTAGGATTAGATTATCTTGAAGAATTTCATGAAAGTAAATTAGGAAAAATTTAATTTAAAATAAAATATTCAATCATTATTTATAGCTCTTACTGCAACGGATACATTTGATCCATCATTTCGTGCGTATGTATTATTTTTATTTTCTTCAGAGAAATTGAAAAAAATGTTTTTAGATGGTTAACTACTGAAACTCATCCACAATTTCCAATTCAAATTCTTCATTCATCAATTAAGTTTACTAATGAACCACCACAAGGCGTTCGTGCTGGTCTTAAACGTACTTATGGATTAATTAATCAAGATAAACTTGAATATATTGAAACAATATATTGGCGTCCCATGCTATATGCTACTTCATTTCTTCATAGTATCGTACAAGTAAATTTTATTAATGAAAAATTCGAAAATTTTTTTTTCAAAATATATTTATATAGGAACGTCGAAAATTCGGTCCATTAGGATGGAATATTCCTTATGGTAAATGATTCTTTTTTTATTTAAACATGATTAAATATAATTTTATAGAATTCAATCAAACTGATTGGGAAGCATCTGTACAATATATTCAAAATCATTTAGATGATATAAATCCTAAAATAGTATGAAGATTTTCTACAAAAAAAAAGCCGTTAATTATTATTATTATTAAAGGGTATTTCATGGAAAGCTCTTCGATATATGATATCAGAAATTCAATATGGTGGAAGAATAACTGATGATCGTGATCGTCGTTTAATGATTACCTATGCTAAAGTATAATGTTATATCTTTTATTTGTTTTTAAAATATTATTTTTTTTCTAAAGAATTGGTTTTCTGATTTCTTATTTTCATCTGAATTTAAATTTTATGATGGTTATTCAATACCAAAAGTCAAACGTCTTGATGAATGTATTGATTATATTGATAAACTTCCAATAATTGATCCACCACAAATATTTGGTCTTCATTCAAATGCTGATATAACATATTCAACAAATCGAGCAAAATTTATGCTTGAAAAAATTGTTAATATTCAACCAAAAGAAGCAAGTTCAAATACATTTGGTGGTGAAACAAGAGATAAAATTGTTCATAATATTGCAAGTGATATGTTATCAAAATTACCAGAGAATTTTATTCAACATGAAGTATATTTGATAAGAGGATTTTTTTTTTAGAAATAATATATTTTGTTTTTGTTGAATAGATACGAGAGAAATTACGAAATATGGGTATATTAAATCCAATGATTATATTTTTACGTCAAGAAATTCATCGAATTGATCGTGTTATACGTACTGTACGAAATTCTTTGACTGATTTACAATTAGCTATTGATGGGATAATTATATTAAATGATGTAAGATGAAGAATTGCAATAAAATTATTAAAAAAAAAATTATTTTATAGTCACTTCGTCAAATACTTGATTCAATTTATGATGGTCGTGTTCCAATGGATTGGGTTTGTTTGTTTTTTGGTATTATTAAAATTATGAATTGATTTTTATTCTAGACAAGATATTCATGGGAAAGTAGTACACTTGGTTTTTGGTTTTCTGAATTACTTGATCGATATACTCAATATAATAATTGGTTAAATTATGGTTAATCAAAAAACTTTAACTTTTTTTTAAAATTATTTCAATAGTTTTTTTTTTAAATAGGTCGACCAAAATGCTTTTGGATAACAGGTTTTTTTAATCCAAATGGTAAATAATATGTAAATGAAATTGATCGAAACTTTTAACGGGATTATTATAGGTTTTCTAACAGCAATGAGACAAGAAGTAACACGAATGCATAAAGGATGGTCACTTGATACTGTAACAATTGATAATATTGTACTTCGTTCATATAAAGATGATATTCGAGAAGCACCAATTGAAGTAAAATAAATTTTATACTAGAAAAATTCTATAATAATTTTTCTTTTTTAAAGGGTGTTTATGTTTACGGTCTTTATTTGGAAGGTGCTGGTTGGGATCGAAAAAATATTCGTTTACAAGAATCACAAAATAAAGTTGTTTATGTACAAATGCCAGTTATTCATATATTTGCTATAAATCCATCTATAATTAATCAACAAAATGGTATAAATATAAATAAAAAAATTCGATTAAATCAAATATCATTTCGAAATAAACGAAATGATCAAATTTCTATTGCACCACATGTTTATATATGTCCGGTATATAAAAAACCTATGCGTACTGATCTTCATTTTATAACAATGCTTAAATTAGCATCAAATGATAGTCCTGAACATTGGATTTTACGTGGTGTCGCTTTACTTTGTGATATTAAATAAATAAATAAAAACAAAAATAACAGTTTTATTTCTTTTATTTTCTTTTTTAATGAATAAAAATATAAAGAATTTTTTTCTTCTTTTTTCTTTTTACATATGCTAAAACATGAATCAGCTTTTGATCTTTTTCAACGTATTAATATTAAAAATGAAAATAAATATGATATAATTATTGAACGTCTTAATCATTATCATAAAATATTATTTCCAAATGGTTTTAATAATCAAGGTCAATTAATTGAATTACTTGATGATAATCGAATAATAACAAAAACATTTCTACATGGGTTTTTATCTGATTATATTGAATATATGAAATATCGAAATGAATTACTTAATTTACCTTTTAAATCAGAAGATGAGATTTTATTAAATTCACCTCAAGCATATAAAGATTCAAATGATTCTGAAATCCCAACATTACAATTAAAATGTAATTATAATCAATCTATTATATTTCTTTATATTGATACAGAATATAAAGAATGTTCATTTAATAGTGAATTTATTCAATGGTATGATTGTGAAACATCAAGTGAACTTATTAGTACATTACTTCGTTTTGAACAATCATGTTTTATTACAAATCCTAATCAACAATATATTCTTATTATTGATTCTAGTACACAAGTATATTCTATTTTTGAAATAAAATAAAAAAACTGTTAGATTGAAAGTTTTCGGACAAAATATTCGTTCATTTTTTGATTTGTTTGAAAATACTTCTAATAGATTAGAATGTGAATTTTGCGCTCCTTTCAGATTGAGGGAGATGTTAAAAAATTTTAAAAATGATCGCAAAGGCTCGTGGTTTTATAGAATAAATATTTTGTCCAAAAAATGTTCAATCTACTCATTAATTATAATTATTTTATTATTTTAATTAGGTGCCTAATAATGATTATTTTAATATGACAACATTAACACATGTTATGCCAATTGAAGAAAATAAATTATTAACTGTACAATGGCATAATATTCTTTGTCATTTACTAATGAAATATAAATTACCATGTATTATTATTGAACATCTTGATATTGATATACCAATGTTTGATAGAATTATTAGTAAACGTGATGAAAAATTAATAAAACGAAATAGTAAAAATAAAGAACTTCATATTCCATTTTCAGAATTTGCTTTTGGACGTTTAATGAATAGTGAACATTATATGAATGACTGGAATAATCAATTAGAATATCGTCAAATACATTCTAATGATATGATTAATTTTCATTATGAACCAAAACATTCATCATCTTCAATATCTTTATCAAATGATGAAAAAATGGATGATAATGATGGAAATATGTCTTAGAAATTTACTTGTCCTTTATTCTTTTATTTTATTTTTTATCTGAAATAAATATATATAAGGTGTTACATATTTGATTAACATTCATTAGTCATTAACTGTTATTGACAAAAGATGATAGTGAATATGAAATTCTAGTTTAATGTCAAGTTTTAAAAGATAAACGATATTATGTCTGTATCGTCATAAACCATCTGTACGATCTACATTCCAATTCGGATATTGCCGTTTCTAGGGTATAAAAGCTGTTACGGAATTCTCTATAGTTATATGCTCATAATAATGAATTATACTTAATATATTTCTTCACTAAAAAAAAAAACTATAAGCTAGCTCTCGTATTTCATTGACACCATCAATCCAATCATTGTTTATCTATTTGATAGAAATTTTTATCGATAGGAGTAAAACATAATCGAATTTCATACTTAATCTTTATGTATTCGATTTTTATTTACACAAAATCATTATTCCTTTGTTTACTTGCAAGTAAAAATAACTATTCAAATTATTGTGATGCAATATCATGAAGCATGTGAAAATGTAGATATGATGGATAATATTGATATTCCTGCTGGTCAACCATTATTTGTGTCTGATCATTATCAAATTAATCAAATTCGACAATTTCTTATGATTTTACTTTGTATTTGCCTGGTAAACTTGTATTTCGAGAAAAAAAAATTTCGTAAAAGAAAGTCTTTGTTTTACTTTAAAAACCACGTATATAGTTTTAGTACAAAGAATCTATTCCCAGTGTTTTTTTTCTGCTAATATTAAGTAGATATATCCTATAGGGGTTTGCTGTGGTCTATTTAATAATATCCATTGTCGGCTGGGCAGTTACAGATGATTTCTATCGACGAGACGAACGTTTACAAGTTTTTGAAGCTACTATTTCAATTCTGTTTTATGGTTTTGGAATTCTTGTTACATACAAATATCATCAAAAAGGTTTACGAGTGGTATGTTTTTCCAATAATTTAATATAATTTGACGAAAAAAAATAATCGTTGTTTCATTTTTCCTAATGTTTAGTATGGATGGTTGGGTATCATTTTAGTTATTATTGCTACCATTGTAATTATTGGGTATCACTTGATTCGTAGCAGATTATTCTTTCGATACTCTGACAATTTTGTTTGGTTAGTATTTACATATGTGGGTTACATAATAAATGTTTGGTTTCATATATTTGCGATAACTGTAAGTTACTTTACTCATTCAATTTGTATGTTTTACTTGATTTTTTTCAGATAGTTAGCATCAAATTTGTATTTCAATTGGCACGACTCATAAATACCAATGGACACTTCATTGATAGAAAAGTCTAGTTTTTTCATTCACTGAACTGTTTAATTTCTTATTTAATCTTCAATGGTAATTTTTTGTGTTTTAAACACAATTAATGAAATAAGCGTAATTAAAAGTAATTCTAATTAAGTTGATCGTATGATGAATATAACTCCTGAGATATGTCTATTAAATAGATTTTTATACGTTATGTCTGCATCTATCAAAACAACATCATTTGACGTTTTCAAACGTGAATTTCATGTATTAGTAACAATGACAATTGTTTGATTGTATGAAACACTTTCTAGATATATACGAGAGCTTCATTGAATCGATCTGAGTCATCAAGGCTAAAGACAAGATTTTGATATATAGTACAAAACATCTTCTACCTAGGTAAATATTATCCTAAGTTTTCATAACTCTAGCGCAAGGTATAACCAATATGCATAACCTAGAACAAACGAAAGATTTTTTCGCATGATCGCATAAATTAACAGATGTTTGTATCTTATAATATCCGTCATTAAAAAAAAACAGAATGTACTATATAAGATGTAGCGTGAAAAACTCTACCTTCCTTTCAGAAAAAAAGAAAATACAACAGTTTTCGATGGCACGGACGCCAATTACTAGAGATGAAACGCGTCAACAAAATTAAAAACTTTACCTGTATTTTTATTTACAAACACATCACATATACTTAAAATTATTTCGACAAAGATCGATTGTTGAAAAGTAAAAGTTGAGAATAGCATATTGATTTATTTTTTATTCAAAAGATATACCAGTCTCTTTTCAATTGATCCTCAATATTTTCACCTCGATAATTCAGATTTATATCCCTTGCCTCTTTTCCTGGAGTATCTATAAGCTGAAACGATAGAAAGATGGTACACACAAGCCCAGTATACTCAACAGACGATCATGAATAAACTACATCTTACTCGTAAATGAAAAAGGTCAGGAATGAAATAGTTTATTAATAATGGAAAATTTTTTTAATGCTATTTTGATTTACGTTTTGTATTATCCTGAAGATAGGTGTGCCATTTCATACGAACTTTACTCAGATCGGCACTCGTCATGGTAGTTCTTTTTCATAATCAATCTCAAAATACACCAGTCGTGCTGTTGAACGATTGACTACTGTTCTCGACGCACACATTCTATTGGAATGCTTCAGAATACGAGATTAAACTACAAAATAGTTCCATTAATCCTTCGTTTGTGTCGTGGGGTCCGAAGGGACCCAACTAGGGATTATAACAAAAACTCAGTATTTTCTTTCTATTCAAGCTAGTCATTCATGCACTATCAGGCGGTAAAGACCATCATTATGCTGACTGATGTGTCTGGCTCCATCTTCACAGCATAAAGATGTAACATTTCTGAAACAAGCTGTGCAATTTTTTCACAAAAGTATTAAAGCGTAAAGCAGGAATCTTAGAATCACTCGCTTTAGTTTAGTGTAAGAGAAGCACTGATATCTTGGTATAGAAATGTTCTGTGAATGAAAACTCGTTATATAAGTAAAATGCCACCAAACTTTCTACCACGAGTTATGATCTTAAGATTATATAAATACAATATACCTGACATAATCGTCAATTACAACAAGAACCAGCACAGACCAGAAGTACTCTATAAAAAAAGAATCTCCCATACTGAAGCATAAAAGGTTCAAGATTTGGGTACCATTTTAAGAATCTTTTAAAGTTCGAGCAAAATCTGATCCTATCCAGAACTTTTGTTTTTTTTTCTTTTAAAAATGGTTCAAGCGCGCTAGAAACTAATTCATTCCAGACTCTTTTTTAGTGCTGCTGATCAATTCTACATCTGATGACCTATTCCTACCGCTAGTCCCTTATCTCTAACCTTAACTCTATTCTTATCCACCTATTTCTACCCTTAAACAAATCCTTACACTGTAAAAAAAAAATAGGTGTTCTACCGAACTTTGAAGGTTTTACACTGATTTACGAAACGATTTTATGTTCCATAGCATAAAAATCGTTTGATAGTTTTCATACAGAATCTTTTTACGTTCGGAAAATTACAGGGAGTTTCAAAGTTTTACTACGAAACTCTCTAGAAGTTCGGTAATCTCGGACTGAACTTTGAGTAGTTTCATATTCTTATGCGAAACTAGTCATGGTTTCGTAAAAGATATAGCAAACTATTCCATCATTAATGAGATTATGAACAGTTTCGTCCAATATATGCTGAACCTTTTGACGTTTTTACGAAATCGCTGATACTTTTGTGGAACAACTAAATGTTTCCTATATCTTTTACGAACCCATGACTAATTTCGCACATTGTGTCCGGAACTGTTAGAGCACTTACGAAACTATGAATGTTTTCCTAGAACCTATGCGGAACGCTTCCATGCTCTACGAAACTGTCACCGGTTTCGTACAAAAATACAAAACTATTCAAAGTTCAGTCCGAGATGAACCGAACTTCCAGAGGGTTTCGTAGTAAAACTTTGAAACTCCGTAATCTTTCGAACTCAAAAGGGTTCTGTATAAAAATTACAAAACGATTTTTATGCTATGGAACTTAACATCATTTCGTAAATCAGTATAAAACCTTCAAAATTCGGTAGAACGCTTATTTCTTTTACAGTATATAGGGACCAAAGGGCAAGAAAGCGTTAAGTAGAAATGAATGATATGGATATCAATGCGACAATGCACTGGAATCTACTAAAGAAACAAATATAACACTACAGACTATTTATGTACATTAAAATAATGATCAAGTACAGTTATGTTAGTATTTAATGACAAAACTACAGAGTCATTTACCGAAGTTGATAGCGTTGTACTCAATGATTGTTCATGTCACTCACAAACAAGAAAGTTTCGTCTAAACTCAATGCCACATTGGAAAGTGAATTGAGCAGCGTTGCATTAGTGCCGCTTATTCCACTAATACCAACGATAGTAAGTCCACTTGTGGCTCTACGACTCCATCGCTGAATTCGGTGATTGTTTGCATCGGCGATATAAATATCACCTGTCTGCTTAGAAACACATACAGAATAGAGTGTATTCAACCGTTGACTTGTTGATCCAGCTCCATTACCGCCTCCTACAGTAGTTCCATAAGTAGAATTACCGAGTAGATAACGTTGAATGCGATGATTCCTTTGATCAGCACTGTAAAGATAAAAATTATTTTCATCGAGATAGATTTCATAGGGTCAGTTAAGCAGTTGATTGGTATTACTAGCGACATCTATAGCTCCAGCTATAACAGTACTATGAGTAGCACTGAGCGCCCATTGCATAACTCGATGATTGGCAGTATCACTGACATAAATATTTCCTTGTGAATCAATAGTTAAACCTAGAGACTCGCCAATTTTTGTTATGGTAGATCCAGAAGAATCATTGCCTGCAATTACAACACCAGATGATGCGCTATTGTACCATAACATCACTCTGTAGGTAGAATTGTCGTTGACATAAAGATTCGAATTTGAATCAATCGAAATCTGTGCTGGAGTTCGAAATTGATTCGCATTATTACCCGATATTGTTGAACCAGCGACTCTAGATCCTATCAAGGATCCTTCTTATAATTTCATTACTCTAGCATTATTGAAATCAGCAACGTAAAGACTATTATTTACACCTACTGCTAAACCTCATGGATTGTTTAAAGCGTTGTTATCTGAACCAGAACTACCATTTCCATATCCAGCCATTGTTATACCGATTAATGGATACGATACTACAAAATTGTAAGCAAAGTTCTAGTAATACTATACTGACAATCCAAAATATTTTTTGATTACTTGTTGTTGTATTTGTTAATGTTGGTTGTCGTGTAAATATCAATGTCGAATTAAGGTTCATCCGTAACATTGATGATGATAAATAATTAGCGGTGAATAATGCACATGTCTTATTATTTTTATAGCAATTTAACCCTACATACGATAGAGAGGAATTTGAAAATAATCCTTGACAAATACATTCAGAACATGTATTCTTATAGTTTATACTAACACTGGTATCAATGGAGTCATACGATGCATTGTAAATATAAGCAATAGATCTCGTACAATCCATATTGATAATATTCATGGATAGAATTAATAAAAAAAACTGATACTATCATCTTTATCAAATGGTAAAAAGCAATTTGATAATATTATTTCTTCTCGCGAGAGAATAAAATAGAGATAGAAGTGCGATTACTTCAATTGCTTGTTTTTATTACTGATGTATTTTTAAGTGTCTTCTAATTTGACTGTCCATCATATTTAAAACACTTTAAGTATCTATTCAACTGACAAATTAATAGTTCATTGAGTATCTATTCAACTGACAAATTAATAGTTCATTGAGTATCTATTCAACTGACAAATTAATAGTTCATTGAGTATCTATCACATCTCTTTTATTTGTAATGAAAAAATAAACCATCAAAGAATACAGTATGTGAGTTAAGTACATTTGTTTATATTTATAGAAAATATCGCAAAACCGGATAAACAAATTTTCTTTTCTTTTCTTTCGTTCTTTTAACATGTAAGATAAAGGCGAACCATGCATGTATGTGTAGAATTTCAACCATACGAAAATGATATGAACAAATGCCATTGAATCATGGTCGAGTGCTACATGGTAATGTAGATGAACGTAGATTGATTAAGGCCCAGCCCCCAGCCAAAATTTTATTTTTGCCTTAGAGCATTCGATCTTAACGAATCTTTCAGAGTGGATGTATCTTGGGTTTGGCACCTTATTATAAAAATTTCAGCTTGAAACCTTGAACCTTTCAAGAAATAATCTAAGATTAATACTCAAAAACTGGGTCTTTGTGCGTTTCAGATTTCTCGGCCATTTTGAAAGCTAAAAGGCTCGGATTTGTTTTAAATCATAATTAAGATCTGACACTACAACTTAACAGAGTCCGACTTTTTAATTTTTCTGTAGTTTAGTTTTTAAAGAACTTTTACGTCATGGTATGAAATTATTAGGATGAAAGCTCTCAAATATGTTCTCCTCCTCTGACAACAATCATGAAATTGAAAAATCGAGCTCTGTTAAGTTGTAGTGTGAGACATTAGCTATGATTTAAAACAAATCCGAGCTCTTTAATTTTCAAAATAGCGAAGAAATCTGGAACGCACAAAAACGTAAAAGAGTGTGTTTTATGAATTTTCATCCAGTAAGAGTTTTTTTCTACCATCTTAAATAATAAAAGACACCTTGAACTCATTATGGTTGAAAATATCACGAAAAAATTTTATTAGCAGGTTCGTCTAAATGACCTAAAAAACCAGAATTTAGGAAATAACATGTGATTAGCGAATGATATGATAATAAAGTAACTAGTATTTTTAAAATCGGAAGTAAAGGCGATTATATTTCGATAATCAAACATAACCACCTGCTTCATATATATCAGTAATGTTCTCATCCGATAATTCTAATGCAATATCATCGAGATCTAATGTAAGATCGTTTACAATAGAATCAAGGTTTTCTTCATTCGAAGTATATGCAATTTCACCATCCCTTTTATCTCGCTAAGTGACAGAACCAAAGTCAAGATAAGATTTTGTACAATAGAAAGAAATATATTTTATCGTTACAAATTAAAATACGCAAAAACATTGAATTATTTGAAAGACGTCGTTTTTTTTGAATAATGATTATTAGAAAAATCTCTGGAAAACCCTTAAAATCCATCGTAAACAAAACAAACTATAGCGTATTCGATGGCGGACGCGACGCTCTATCACATACGCTCTTTTAAAAAATCGATAAATTTGATAAAAATCAACTTTTTTTTGGGTGGCGACTGGATCTTAACGACCTGAAATCAACTGTTTCAACATTTACCATCATCGGATGATTAATTTATGTCAGAAATAGTTGTAGAAGATTAATAATTTGAATATCAATTTATCTCATTACATAGTTTGCACATATCATGTATTAAATACTTAAACCAATATAGGAATTGAGAATAAAAATCAGACAATTTTTTATTATTTAGAAAATGATCTATTATTAGCAATCAGTCTTTTATCAAGATTAAATTGTAGGCTAATGTTCCTCATATGAAAGCTGTTAGTTTTCATTCATAAAAATAAATAATTCCTAAAGACTATCACTTCTGATTGCCATATAAAGATTCGGTAGTTTTTTCCATATCAGAAAATAACATATATTGTTCAAAATAACGAAGACAAAGTAAATATAAGTAATTGTAGTTCAGAAATTCATTATCTAGAATGATATAACATAGGTTTTGGTCATATATGTTCATCACCGTTATGGTGAATATTAATATCATTGTCATATATTCTATCTTCTTCATTTTTAATGTTCCGTATTATTTTTTGATATTAATTATATGTCAAATTTTTACACTATAACTACCGGTGATAACCTTTATAGAACATTTACAACCTTCACCTATATGAGAGAAGACTTACGTTTTTTTTCTCTGTTGAAAAAATTACTGGATTAAGTGTGATTAATAATAAAACTATATGCATTTAATAGATGATAATTCCTGTTTTCATCTACTATGCAACAAAATTTTGATTAATTGCAAATGATATTAGCTGAGTTATAATTTTCGCTTCTTTTTGCCAACTCAGTATAAGGCTTATTGTTTAAAAATACAAAAAAGATTAATTATAGGGGCAATAATAGATAAATCTACAAATTTTTGATAGAATTAAGAAAATTATGATATGTCGTTTAAATGTGATTTTCAAGATATTAGAAAAATATTATAATGAAAAGTTTTTATCTACAAATTTATAAAGAAAAAATTAATCGAACATCTAATCATAACGTGCACACTCAAGATTTTTGTATTCATTTGGGTACTCTATATAACTTAGCTTGCAAAAGAAGTAGATTAGCTTGTTTTTGTATTGAATTAAATATGAAATATAATCTCAATCGTACCATGTCTTATTTTTGTGCAATTGAAATAATTGAGATTGATAAATTTAAGTGATTTTATAGAAAATAAAAGGAAAAATAAATATTAATTTCTTGTTTTTGTCATTTTATCAAATATTTAATGGAATTTCTTTCGTTTTTTGAAGAAAAGAAGTATTAAGAAAAAAAGAAAAATTTTATTCAGTAATTACACCAAAAGAATTTTTTTGTTTTCTACATCGTAGTATATTAGGACTACAGTAAAAGCAACATTGAAGTGCTAAAAAAATATAAGTTAAAACTAAATATGCAAATGTAAATTTATATAATACAGGATGACAATAATTATATGAATAAAAATTAGTAAATGTATCATATTCATGTAGAACCGTATTACGTACACTAAATGTCCAAACACTTCCAATAATTAACCATATAAATGAAAAGATCGTACTAATAAAGATTGTTATAATTAGAATGATAACCAAAATGATCGAAGCTAATGAACTTTGATAAGCGAACCAAATTGTCATTATGGAAATAATAATAGTAAGAATTATAGATCCTAATGTCACACTTCCATTAACAATTAGGAAAAGACTAATACGAGGTTCAATAGGACAATAACGTGGATCACGATAAGTTCCACCAATAGCGAGAACAGTAATTGGTACAGCAAGAAGAAGAATAAGAACAATCAAACCAAAAATTGATGCTGTTGCAAGAGCAGCAACGATATAACGTACCCATGGATAAGATGTATTATCATTAGAGAGTTGAGGCGTAGATTTATTCGTTAAAAATGGATCAAGATCCGTTCCTTTCTTCATATTATGCTTATACTTTTACTTCACTTCTACGTTTGAAATGAAGTAAATCAACATCACTTTTCAATTGAAAGAACGAGAAAAAGAAAATAACGACCTATTCAATTAAGAACAGTACATATATATGAAGGTAAAGGACGAATAGAGTAGAAAATTTTTTTTTGTATCACTAATGTACAGTAGAGTAAGAGAACAAGTTGTCCTTGCTCACTTACCACATCAAATTTTATGCATCGAAAATCATTATTTATAGTCCAAAAAAAGTAAGCTTGGCACGTGAACTCGAAATTTCGTTATTACTTACAGATCTGTATGAATTTGACAGAAAGAAAAAATTGCCGCAAGAAAGAATATTAAAATCTTTTTAATCAAATGCCTGCATACATAATTCATATATAAGTGCAAGATGTGTATGCTTTTGTAGATTATTCACTGATGCCTAATAAAAGAGTGTGCTGATGTTGCATTAGTAACAATATGATATTTACTTTCTCGACAAGTTTTATTATCAACATCTTTCTCTTTCACTGAATTCATGCCAATCTACATATGCATCTACCTTTTACCAATAAAATTCTAATCTATACTTAGTGATAACAATTAAAAATAAATGTTTAAGTTTTTTTTTATTGAATTTAGTATCAACAACTTTTTAATATCATTGGTAGAAAGATTGCAAGGATAAATATTGAACGACAAGTATTGAAAAATAAATATCAAAGGAGAAAAATTTTGCAAGAAAGAAATGATGTCTATAGTAAATGCGCTTTTCTTCATAAAATTTCCTCAATGAGAAAAGAATTGTCCTCGTCATATATGTATTCGCTATGCTGTAGACTTTGATACAAGAGTGAAGCACATCGATGCAAGTCCAGTTCAACGCTGTAGAGTTAATCTCGGTTTACGATATTATGAAGGTCTCACAATTATAATGAAATATTTAGATGATTTATCATTTGCAGTTACAAAACGAAAACAACATGACATTTTATAACTATTTTCTTTTTCTCATCAGATATTTTTCATCTTTGATTTTTCTACAACATATTCTTTTTAAAGTATATTTGGGAATGTTACTTGTAACTTTCTGAAGTCTATCTGAACAAGCTACCGGTATCTTACAAAGGCTTTCCCAACATACTGCCAGTAAGTTTTGAAATCTTTTATGTAACCGTTTTAGAAACTATCCTAGATCTAAAAGTTAGGTGCAATTACTCATTGGACACCAATGAGAGCATCTGAGTAAATAATAATTAATCAATTAATTACTGTTTAACCCTTTACGGCCGGATATTGCCAAATGGCAAATTTTGCCAATATTATCTTAGGATTTATCACAAAGCGATCAGATATAGTTCCTGAAGCGGTTTGATAATTAGCTACATGCATTTTAGGCCAATTGTATGCCTTTTCAAGAAAGGAGAAAACTATTGAGAATTTGATGCGAAAAGTAACTAATGATTAATTTTCCTCTCCAAGCCCGTTATCTATTATATCAATAAGATGAATTATTCAGCTTATTCGAAGAACAGAGTGCAAGAATGTTGCCTTTTGGCAACATCCGACTGTAAGGGCACAAAAGGTAGGGAAAAGTGAATTATTTTTTCTCGATAGAAGTCCAATAATTTGCTGTTAACTTTAATCCAAATTGCCAAACAAAAGCATACTTTGTTCATCTGTCCATCTCTTACAGCCTTAATGTGAGATCTATTCCTATAATAATACTAAAGAACTTTCCAAACTAGTGCATTTCACTTGTTTTCCTTGAGATACAAAAGCATTTCGTTGACTGAATTATTTAGGATAATCCATGCGATTTCTTTTGTCCAATATTGTCAGTAACTCATTACAAACAATTGATACTGTGTTCATCAAAAAAAATCTTTGTAAATACCGTGACAAAATGCGACCTATGAAACCGAGATTTTAGCCGGTTTTTTCGATCACAGGAGTCAGAGTATCAATGTACCTTAGACTAACTAAAAAAATCGTGGTTTCCAAGAACCCCATTTTGTCGCTATTTTTTTGAAAAATTTCTTTCCGTCGGTATCTATCTGAGTACTTATCTAACTATCTACCTATATTGCCACCTAACTATCGCTAGCTATCTATTCACTTATCAAGCCTAAACAAAATCAAGAATCAAAATTAATTTCGAAAGATTTAAAGCAATAAAGTATACTACATCGAATAGTGACATAATTAAACACAGGTATACAATAAAAAAGGAAAATCAATACAAAATTCCGAAAGAAACTTAAATTAAAAACGCTCAATTACAAAGTGTAACAAGGTAATGAAAAATATCATCTTGTTCCATTTTGATATAGACATTACAGTTTAGCCAGACGACACAGCGAAAAAGTATATTTAGATAGTATATGCTAATTCTTTTCTCTTTCTTTCTTTTTCATACTATTATCGATTGCCAAAGTCGCGAATGAAAAAAATTTGAGTAAAGCACAATAAATTAAATATTATATCCTTGACATCAAGGACATGCTTTCAAATTTAGGGAAGAAAACAAAAAAATGTAGACATGATACTGATTTACTTGCATCATGTGTTCACAATAACGGACGTGGTTGACATCGCAGTTATCATCAAACATACCGCAATTTCGAAAACCACGACTGACCGCAATATTTAATACTGCGCCATGTGAAACCAATTACAACTGCTATATTTAATACCGCGGTAACACGTAATTGTACCGCAGTTCTTTTTGATGCAGTGCATAAAATCGTGGTTAACCATGATTTATAGTCCAAAAATTTTTTTCGTGGGTTCTTGCAATATTAGATGAATAACAAGCTGTGGTGCGAAAAAAAACAGATAATTATCGACCTATTTTAGAATGGAAATATTTTATTTTCTTGAGAACCAGCAAATCGTTCTTCTTTAGTGATTACGTTGTTCGAACGTCAGTATCACTAGCAAAGAAATAACCTTAGATTAGTCATATCCATAGGGAAAATATCAGGAAAAATAGTCAAAAGTCAGGAGCGTTCTTATTTATTTGGAACAATCTTTATTATAGAAATCAAAGAGGAACAATCCTCAATATGACAATCAATGCAGAGAAGGGAATATTTAGTTGAATAAAAAAATAGAATTGAATATAAAAGTTCAAGTATATGATTTTGACAGAGTTCATGCAGCCGTTTGTTATATGAAGTGAAGTGTAGAGAGAATAATTCCAAAACTAAAAGCTAATAGAACATACTTTGAATAGCTGCTATGAACTCTATTATTGCTACTAGTGATAGCATCTGTGTTACATAAATCTATTTGACAACATGCTGTGCCTATGCCGGCAAAAAACGGAACTGATACGCATGAAGGCGCACCATAACGATAAGTAACACCATTTAACTTCGATTTCTAAATAATAGGAACATATTACAGATAAAAATAAGCTAAATAAGAGTACATACCGCGCAGTAAGTAAAGTTGGCCAATGACACTATAGAAACGCCCGAACCTAGTGGATTAAATGGTTCATCACAGCCTGGCGAGCCACCAAGACAAACGTAACAACTGAGAGCCGTGCATACAGGCAAAAATGCTATCAAACGGGCAGGTTTAATCAGATCTATATCAAGAAAATAAACTTACTAAAAAGAAAAATTGCAATAAATTCTTTCATATTTTCTTCGTGTCAACGTTGCTTCTACTTGAGGAATAATGAGAATAAAAATGAAATTTCTTCTCCATTCTGTCACTTTTTATTATAGCTACTCATAAGTCTTGATTATTGACATTAACCAAAGAAACCTGCATAGAATTATATGTTATTTTTTTTTTTAGTCAATCAATGAAGTAAACAACGCTCGCATCTCTTCTATTTTCATGATTTCAAATTAATGTAAACTGAACGGTAGCAGTGTATTCCGTCGTTGAAATAATACTTTTGAAAATAGTTTAAATTAAAAATATCCCAAATAAATGTTCTCACATATGTCACGTTTTATTACACTCATCGTGTACAGACCGTACATGTTATTATGAAAGAAACGATTTTAATCGGCCGCATTCATACTCAAATATTCTGATATTTTGATTAAGAAAACAGAAAATATTAAAAAAAGAGATTAAATAACGAAATAAAATTCTTTATTTACTTTTATGTTAAAGTATTTTATTACAATTCTTTGATTGTACAACTCATGAAACGATTACAATCATGAATGAGTAATAAAATAGAATAATCAAAAAGCTTTTTTTCAAATTTTTATAATATAATCAATTGACATTTAAATCATTCTACATATATCTATGATTATTAGACTTTTCATCGATATATCATTATATTCTCTTTGATATAAAGCACATTTATGTTCACTGCTTTCTTTTTACACTAAATCAAGAAAATAATTGTATGTTTGTAAATATTTATAAATAATGATGAACTTTTGATTTAATCATTACATAAACTAATGCTAACGTGAGTGTGATAATGAAGATTTGATTGATTTGTCCTATTCACAAGCGCAGACTGTAACTAGTCATATTGGCCAAATCGTCTAAATTTGGACGATTAATCGCAATATCGAGAAAAAAATTGTCGATTTTTTTCACATATTCACGATGAATGCGACTAACTTTCAATTTCTTTTTCATTGAAGATCCAAATGCATTTTTTACAAGCTGATTAGTTTTGACGAACAAAAAAGAATGGCAATGGTTGTTGTTGTTCTATGCCTGCGTGTTCCTCCTTCGGCGACAGAAGCATAAACAAAAATAAAAAATGTTAAAAGAAAAAACATTGAAAGTATTATTAATGCATATTTAATTCTTTTCTTTTGATATTTTTTACTTTCGATCTTTTTTATTTCTACGAAATTTATACCATTCACAATCTAAGCAGTATAAAAAACGATAAAATAACGCATAGTAACGCGTTAAAATGTGTGCTTCTTACATTTTCAAACGAAAAAAATTTTTTGTGTTGCTGATTGTGTAAAAATCATTTCGCTTAAAAATGTGATGTGTCAGTAAATATCCATCGAAAATC
This sequence comes from Macrotrachela quadricornifera, assembly GCA_022393335.1. Taxonomy (NCBI): domain Eukaryota; kingdom Metazoa; phylum Rotifera; class Eurotatoria; order Philodinida; family Philodinidae; genus Macrotrachela; species Macrotrachela quadricornifera. Next base: position 71,001 of record JAJEKB010001158.1, on the reverse strand, counting down.
AAAATCTTTTGGAGGTTATGCTAATCTAGTATCCACCTATCTATACCTAAAATATGAACTCGAATCATTTGAATAACTATAGTGATTGATCATTGTCATAGTTGTTTCGACAAGTTAGCTTGAATTTCTACTATATCAGGTATAACCTTGGAATTTTTTTTGGCCAAAAATATTGTGTATTGACTATTTGCCTAACTAGCAGAAAAAAGATGATAAAAAAAACTTTTCCAAAAAAGTGATTTGGTCTCCATGGATTTACTCATAGTTAGTTTCTTAAAGACATTGAGTTATGGTAATAATATATTGAAAATACTGTATCCAACTATTTTTGTGCCAGGAAAATATATGGTTTACCTTACCCCAAAACAGCATTCCTCTGTTTTCTTATCAATTTGGCAGTTTCTCTATAAATAAACGCATACCTTTTAAACATCAAACTCCTTTTTCTATTTTTAATCTTTATTTGTAAATAGAAAAACATTCAATTACAATTTTTCTCTTACAACTTCAGTATTGTTCTTATATACTTAAAGATGAGGATGGTTTGGACGTAGTAAACTTTGTCCTATATCTAGAGCATGTTCATAGAAGAAAAGTGCTTTTCTATAATCACCCATGTTTTTATACACAGAATCAATATTATTATAATACATAGACATACCAGAATGATTTTGAAAAAGAGTTTTTTGTCGAATTTCAAGTATTTCATCGTAATATGAAAGTGCTTTTGAATATTCGCCCATTTTGGGAGACACCGAACCAATATTATTTTAAGAACCAGCCAAATGAGGATGATTTGGAGAAAGAGTTATTTGGAAGATTTCAAGTGCTTTTTCGTAAGATGAAAGTGCTTTTGAATACTCGAGCATTTTGGAACACACGAAAGCTAGGTTATTGTACGAAGCAGCCAATGTAGGATGATTTGAAGGAAGAATGTTTTGGTAGATTTTCAGTGCTTTTCCAAGAGACGAAAGTGCTTTCGAATACTTATCCATGTTGGAGCACACACTACCTTTATTACAGTAAGATATAGCCAAATCAGGATGTCTTGAAAGAAGACTTTTTTCGAAGATTTCAAGTGCTTTTTGTGAGACAAAAGTACTTTCGAATACTCGCCCATGTTGTTATACATCAAGTCAATATTACTGTAAAAAGCTACTAAGTCATAATGAATAGGAGAGAAAATCTCCTGTTTATTTTCAATTGATTTTTCATAATATGTAATTGTTTCTGCATACTCTCCTTGACCATCCTTAATCTGTCCGAGCATATGATCAATATCTGCTTTCTCATGATCATCAAGTTTTTGTTGAAGTAGGATTTCACATATTTGCTGAGCTTTATTAAACTGTCCAACCTTAATTAATAAATTACTCATTTGATACCATCCTTTTCTATCTAGACATGTCTCATTTCGTATATAATCCATCACAGCATATGAATCTGGATCAATATCATTCGTTAGTGTCAAGTCTACTTGCCAGAATCGATTATTGTTTTTATCTATTTGTTTAATATGTCCGATTCGAAATTTTGAATGCATAGAGAAAAGAATTTCATCTTCGCCTTGAAAATAACCAATCTCACGCATATTAGTGAAAGGTGTTGATGATATCGATGAATCGATAATTATTTCAAAAAGAACGCTTATCAAATCAGAATCATGGAAATCAGGAGAATTTTCACTTCTTTAATGTCACTGATAAAGTCAATACATTCATTAGCAATGGTGAATGTGTGTACTGTATTAATAACTTCCCGTAATTTGGAAATTGTATCAATAGTCATAATTTTTGTCTTCATTAATTTTGCTATCGAGCCAGATCAGCATGAAATTCTGAATTGCACAAAACGCTTGCATGTCGTATTGGCTCTGTATTTGTATAAGCATTCTTAGACAAAATAAATGTATCTATGGACTTCTTGCTATAAATGACACCCGTTGTTATTTTGTTCGATTCAGCCATATTGTTAATTAGATTAGAAAGATACTTTAGATTGTATGTGACATCAAGCTGTAATAGTTAGAAAAGTTCTATTAAAATTATAATAGTGAAATTGGTTTTCTAGTTTGAATCTTCTCAGTAGTTGTTACTAAAAAGTTGTTTTATTTTTCTATTGCGAACTATCACTTATTTCTCCATTCATCTCTTGTCATGCTTTAATAACTAAGCAATTTTCTCACCAAACTGATAAAAAAAAGTATGCATTTACGATATCACATGACACGCATGTATATTTCTTTCTTTTGTTTCTATTGATTGAGGACACATAGTAATGCGCTCATTGATAATATTATATGATAAAAAGAATGAAAATGTGATTGTTAATTATCATTCCAAAATTTCGATTTTTCAAATAGGATTGAGATATTCTTGAAATATTAATTTGAAATAATATGTATTACAAAACATTTATTATCATTATTAATCATTTTATAAGAAATTTTATTCTGCGTCGTCAATATATTACAGATGTTTACTATTACTTGCCCAGAAATATTAATTTATAGTGTTTGCTAAACGTGAACATTTATTAAATATTTGACAGTAAGCTAAAAATGTATAAATTTTCAACAGCAATCTTTGAACAAATTATTGAAACTTGTTTTCTGTATTTACCAAAGTAGCTTAGTCAAGAATTTGTATTTAATTAAAATTAAATAAAAGATAGTTTATTTTCTGTTTAGGTTCATTAACAAATATATACAGCCCATTAATTGAATCCGATAGTAAATTGCATAAATGAGTTTTCCTAAGAATCAAATATCTGATCAAATTTTTTGTTATATAGTGTAGAAATTAGCATCCAAGAAAATAGTTTTCCCTTATTTTTTGAATAAGATTTTGAGAGAAGATGAGTTGTTAACTAAGACATGTCGATACTCACTTAATATAGTATTATCAAGTTCTACATATAATAAAATTTGTCTTTTGAATTTTAAATATTTATACAAAAGTAAATTTATCGTAATTCAGACGAGTGCATATTATATGAAAGCAAAATACAATAAAGAAATTACAAAATAAATGACATTTTTTTATGTGCTTTATACGATAGGAAATAAAAAAAAATAAAAAGTCGCTGCCCTACGTAATACTCTATATTTCTGTTATATTTAAAGAAAATAATTTTATTTACATATTCAAATAAGATTATTTATTCGATATACAGTTGTAATAATGTTATTAATATACATGATAAAATCATATCTATGGAAAAAATTGAAAACATCATCTTAAAGACTAATAACAAATATCGAAAAGATGTTTTCTTATCGATTATTTGATGAATCTTGTCAATTTAAACAAAAGACTAATGAGAGTCACGATGCAGTTCTAATCAAAATAATAAGGCCAATATTATTGTTTCATTATTAATGTGTTAGACATTAATATAGAGGCAAAAACTGACACCAATATTCTTTAAGTACTGAAAAACATTCTTATGATATTATTTTTCGTTCAAACAAGTACTTTTATGGAAAATTTTACATCACTAATATGGTTAAAAGTTGTGGGCCAAAGGGATGTAATCAAGTTCTGAAGTGTATTGGTATATGTCCGCAAATACGATTTGACCTGCATTTCAAATATATAAGACATTTTTTGGTCACTGTATTATATGCTAAATATTAAAATTAACTTATAAAACTGCTCGTTATATACTTCCTATGCTACTATTTTTACTTATCAAATCATTATCTTAACATATATTATACTCACATGAAACTATTCATGTCTCACTACTACCTTCCTTTCATTAAGAGTTAAAAGAATTAAATGTTAATGAACGTCTCACTAATGATTTTGTACAAAACGAAGCAAACAAACGTGAATATTCCCTACATGATTCTAATCCTGCAGAGATTCCTTATTCCGGTACGATGATCATTATGTCTATTGCAAATAAACTTAGTAAACGTCTCGAAATTAGAAGACGATGTTAGATTACCTCGATATCAAGAATAACTATATGAAATCATTGTTAGATCAAGTTTGAAAAGTATTACACTCTATAAACGACATAATCAAAGAGGCGAATAATTAAACAATCGATGATTGCGTAGCATAGCAATATTACTCTTCAATCGACTACTATAACAACAAAGAACACGATCTTAATCGGATTTACATCTATTATTTATACATGCTAAACATAATCAATTGAATATGCTTTTTATAATACAAATTATTTCTAAAAATAAATTGATTGTTTCGATTTATTATAATTTTTAATTATTTCTACTGTATAACGAATAGAAAATATATATTTCTTTTTAGACTAAGTCTTCTGACTTTTGTTGAAGTGCGTCTGTATTCGTATAATGATAACTTCTTATAGCCGCAGAAGTACAAACACATCGTGGTCTCTGATAAAATATTTTTCGTATTTGAGGTGTAATAAATGCAAAACAAATTGCTGCAATAAATATTCCAATTGACATACTCAATCCTTGTATATGATAAGCCATTGGTATTAATTTACCCCAAATCATCCAAATAAAAAGAATTGAAATTGTTGGTAAACCAATACCAGTTATAACAAGTACAAAAATAGTAATACGTTTTAATATAAGTAAATCTCTTTCAATAGATTTTTGTCGGTTTTTTTGTATTTGATTTATTCGTCGAACATATCGAAATATATAAGTATAAGTAAAAAGTATAATAGATACAGGACAAGCATAGATAATTAATGCTGCTAATAGAAGTCCACGAGTATTTTTAAATGATATCCAACATCTATATTGTAGAGGAAGATATTGATAATCACCATTTAAAAGATTAAAAAGTATTAAAACAAATGATAAAAACCATTTAATGACAATTGAATTAGCAAAAATATGATATGATTGTAAAAATTTTGTTTTATAGAAAACAACTCGTAAAAGTCGAAAAGTTGATTGAAGAACACATGAATAATATAAAGCACAAAAACAAACATTAACAAAATAAGTACGTAATTGACACCACTTATCTTCAGCAGAGATAGATGGTTTAATATCACCATATAGATTATATATATATGTAATAGACATCATAATACAAGTTAAAGATAATGTACAATAAGTATTAAATGTTAATAGAATTGGAACATTTGATATAAATGGACGAAAATAAATAAAAATTGTTATTGACAATCCAATACAAATAAATAAAGATAAAGCAAGAAAAGTTAAAATAATACTATCCAGAAGTATTTCAATATTCATTATGTCAATTGATTAATATTAATATTTTAATCTAGATAACAATCAAAAATAATATTTATCTTGTGTAAATATACACTGTTCAGAATCAATATACACGAATAAAAACTTCATAAATAGAAAGAAATTCTGTAGAAATAAAATGTCACTTCCATTTGTATGAAAATAAGAGATAAATCTCGTGCAACAAAATTTACGTCCATATGGTTTGTTTTTTTTTTTGGTATTATTGTTTTAACTTCTCGTTTTTTCTCTAATAAAAATCAATATGATATAAGTGTTATTTTCTAAACATAATTGTCAAAACGTCAATGATATTTTTACTCTCCTACCATTTTTTTCCATCAGTGTTAATACGATAATATTTTTGTAGAATTCATTTTGAAATAAAAATTCTATCGTACCAAGATTTTTTTTATATATTCTTTTTAATTAGTGAAAAAAAAAGAATGTCGCCTGAAAGAGAGGATATATAATCGGCTGATATTAAAAAAAAAACTTTTCTGCTCGAAGAATTATACTTTTATTATGTAAATGAGGTTGCTCTTTAAAAGTAAATCATTCATATGTCAAATTTAATCTAATTCAGTTGAGCAAAATTTTCTACTATCTCTAATTAAAGTCTTCTATTCAATATATAATGTACTATGACACTATTCTAGTTTTGATGACAATGAAATCATTAAATAGTAATCATTCGAAAAAAAACGGAAGCGTTCGTTCCAATTGATTATGAAAAAAATCATGCATTCTTAAAAAAAAAAATTCAAAAATACATAATTTCTATTCCAATCAGCTGACTAGATTTTTATAGATAGATATATTATTCACCTATTATAGAATGATATTTTTATTACAAATTATCTTTTATGTGACTTTACGCATGTATAGACATCATCTTAAATTCATTCGTTCATTCATAATTAATCATAGAAACAAACGACATTCACATTTGTGTATAAAATATAAAGAATTTTCATTTCTCTTTCTGTGACATCCATGCATCTTTGTAATGACATAAAACATTTCTACTATCTAAACTTATTCTTACTCTTAGACAAGATGCAGTCGACGGAAAATATAAGCAAAATATTTTCTATTCAAAATATTTCAGCATGATTGAATAGAACTCGTTTAATTACTTCCAGAAATGTTATTTTCAATATGTTTGAACAATCTTTTTGTTATAAAATGTGCAGTAATTAAATAAAAAAAAATTAGTTTTTCTATACTTAGGTCGACCGTATTTTTCCGTAAATGGTCGTGCTTTGACCTAATATGACATAAACACGATCAGCTGTACTTTCTTTCTACTTCCTATCCGGTCTCTTTTCATCAAGTTTCTCTATTCAAAGAGTAATCTAAAATAAAAATACTAAAAATAAATTAAAAAAACATTATACTCACTGTTTATTGATGCATATATTATGAAAAATCTAAAATAATAAATTTAAAACTAGATATATTTACTGTTCATTGGACTGCACGTAGTCGCTTCTACAAAGATACTATAAAACGACGTCGATTTAATTGAACAATAAAATAATAAAAATGAGCAATAATGAAATTTAGCAATAATTATACTGAATGAGCAATAATTTATTACAATTAAAAGTAATTTTATATAAAAAGGGCAATATGAGCTCATTTATATTATAAATGGTATTCAATAAGTAACTCCTCCAAGAAAACATTTGAATATTTCCATTACGACTCGACCAAATGAACTCACTTTTTTTTTTACCAAGGATAGAGACATGCTCACACTTCAGATCCATACGAACACGGCTAGTGAGAAATTTTATAAAGTATCACTATTGATCTCAACAAGAAAATTTTACTTTTTTCACGGATAGAACAAAAAACAATATAGGCAATAGTGCAAAAGTAACGTTATCAAAAAATAAAATCTACTATCTCCATTATAGCTTGAGCGAAATAGCTGATTTTTTTATCAGTGATAAAAGCATATTTACACTCTGATTCCGTATGGACAAGATCAACAAGAAGCTTTGTTAAGTAGATTGTTTTTTCTCTTATCTCTGGAAAAGTAAAACTTTCTTGTTGAGATGAATATCGATACAAAACAAAGGTTCTTACCAATATTATCCATACGCATATGGAATGCAAATATACGTCTATCTTTGGTGAAAAATTGAGCTCGTTTGGTCAATCCATAATGACGATATTCAAATTTTTCTTTGTAGACTTACTTACTAGACACTCTATAATGTGATGCATTTTTGTTGAATAATGCTTTTCTTTTCTTTCCTTCTATGATGTCGTACAGATGACAAACGACATACATTTATGTTTTCTTTTCTTTTTTGCCTTTTAGATATTTTCCAAACGTTCACTTGCTCAGTTAGTTTTCCCTCTCTTTCTAGCTGCTTTCCAATTATCTTTATTTTTTCATATCGTGTTTACATATTTATTGTAGTCATTTACAAAATGAAGTGCGATGTTTCATATCGATTAGACAATTTATTGATAGAAACAAGTATTTAAAATGTTGGCAACCTTCATCACAGGCAAACAATTTAGAAATTGATGCAAAAAGAAAAAGGAATAGACTATTTAAAGCAAAAACAAGCTTTATTGGTTCAAGAATACATTGTTTGCTTATTTTTTTTTTATTTTTGATTCTGACTAAAAATATTATAGTTTTTCTCTTACTTGTTTCTATAATATAAAATTGCGCAAATAAAGTTTTCTTATTGCTCAAATAAACGCTAACCCTATAAAACTGAACAAATGATGACCGTATACGCCAGTTATTTTGCGCTTGCATACATTTATTGTGTACAGGATCTGTTTATTTTCATTTTTCTCCATAAACAATTGTTTATGATCGTGGAAATTCAATATAGATATAATGATAAAATATCATAAATATGGATTTATATGCAAAGATTTTCATGATCGAAATCTTATTTTTAAATAAAACGAATACCATATTCAGAATCATCAGAGAATGCTGCATCGAATGACATAATCAATATTTTTAAAAAAAAATTTCATTAAGTTTTTTACTGGTAATTCTCTCACTATTTTCTTTCAAATAATCCAAGCTGTATTTTTCCTCAGATTAATAATTCGACAAAATATATTTTGAAGTATTCATGTTATTATTCGATGCAATATTTGTTGTTGAATCTATTTTTATGGTATTTTATCGCCATATGGAATTTTAATTATTATACATGATTTTCCAAACAGGATGCACAGCATTTTTCCTAATCATATAACAAATAAAACAAAAAGAATAAGGTCAAATAAATATTAAAGCTAGTAAGTCTTGGTACATTCAGCACATTCGAGTTTTTATAACCTTTTTAATTTCTGTGAATCTCACAACAAAAAGATCGATTAAATATATTAAAAACAACATGTTTAGAGGCAACTCGATAGACTGTATTCAACCATATCAAAAAATCGTGAAAAAAATTCTGTTTAAATTTTGTATTGCCTGGACTCTATACTTGTCGATTGAGAAAGTATATTAGTTGTTGTAAAATAACTATATACCTTATATCGAATTGGCTATGAAAAGATCGTAGCAATTAGAATTTTGCTAAGTTTTCTAGTATAACAGCGGAACAAGTCAACTCTTTATTAATTGAAACATGAATGCAAGATTGAAAATAATATTTTGATAGAGGAGTACTGATATTATTTCAAAAAGAATAAGTAATGATTTGTGTACCAAGTGAAAGCTCGTTGAAAATGGGATTTATTGGTACTAAATAGTAACTATTACTATTTAGTGCCAATAAATCCAATTTTCGACGAGCTTTCATTTAGTATAAAATTCATTATTTACTCTTTTTGAAATTAGAGCAGTGTCCTTCTACGAAAATATTATTTCCAACCCTATACTATGCGTATAAATCAATAATTATATTAATGGTCAAGAAAACATTTGCTCGTCAGAGCATTTTGACAGTAGTAGAATATAACAAATAATTGATTATAACATAATCATCTATTGGTTTTATATAAAAAGACAATTTGTATAGTATTAATATTATACGAAAAGTTTATAGAAATCCTAAAACCTATCAACATACTTCAACTTCTGTGTTAATAGTGAAAAAACTAAGAAAAAGGAAATACACTTATCTGTTCACGACAAACTTACCATTTTATGAGTTTACAATAGTGCATTATATAACATAAAAGAGATTTTCTCTCATCTTATGATTAATTTGAACATCCGTTGAATTATTGCTGTTATTTCCTTTATCCATTAATATGTCAGTGTTACTAGTCATTCATTTCCGAAAGAGAATATTAACTTATGTCTACACTAACTATAGCATAAGAGAAATATAATTTATTTTTCCTTATTTACATACAATCCACGAAAATTGAAAATATACTCTTTAATTTTTATCTGTTAGTCTACTATATATCGAAAGAAAGTCCACAATGCACTGCATCTTTTGGGATATTTATATTGAGCATCAAATACAATTTAAAGTATAAATAGTGTATTGAAAGAAAAAGTGACATTTTTCTTTTTTTTCCAAATTTTTCATATTGTATTATTTTTTATTTCGCATATATGTCGACTTGAAAAAATGATGGGATATATAATTTTATTTTAAAAGATGTACCGTCGAAAGTTCTATAAAATTTTGTATAAACGAAATCTTATAGCAAATTGAAAAAGTCTTCGAAGTATTTTCAGAAATGATGGATAGAGGCATCGTCAAGAAAGTTGTTCATTTTGAGTGTAAGAAAAATTAACAGAACAGATACAAAGAAATTCGATCATATAACTTTTATAGAGCTTTTCACAGCGCATCTTTTAGAAAAAAAAATTCAAAATTTTCTCATTTACATAAGCTTAGATATATGTCAAATAAAAAAATGTTACAACATGATAGATGCTCGATATTTGGAAAAATTTATACTTTAAACTGCATTTGATGCTCAATGTATATATACGAAAATATGCAATATATTGTAGGTGTTTTTTCTACATATAAGAGGCTAAAAGATTGGAAAAACATTTAGTAATAATAAATCAAAGAATATACTTTCAATTTTCATGGATTGTATTTAATAGACGATTGCATTGTAAAAATTTTCATAATCATCGTTAGATCTATTAATTCTATTTATTAGAAATTTTCGTTCAGTATAAAATTTATTTTCATATTAACTAATGAAATATATTAGCGAAGTTTATATTTTTTTTATTTATCCATAATTTTCAATATTGCCTTATAAATAAGTAATATGAATCAAATTTTATAAATCTTCTATTAAAATAATTTTTAGAAACAAAATGAAATTGTTTTTTAGCGTTTTTTTTTTCATATATAAAGTCATTTTTCTTTTATCCACTTATATAATGGTAAAAGTTTGTTTTTGTCGACGAAAAATAATAATGGCACTCAATCAACATTATTATTTCGTTTCACATACTTATTTTCTTTTCTCTTGAAAAATAAGAAAAAAAAAATTAAGTAACCAAACATGTTTGTTGACTCTTTTATAAAACGCCTACTAGCATTTACTTTTTGCGACATAGTATTGTCATTTTATAGTGAAACATCAACATACCAACATTTCGATCATTTGATTAATTACAAACAAAAAATAAAGAAACTATGGCTAAAATATGTTCACAAGTTTTAACAATATGTCTTCTTTTACCTATTTTTTATTTTAATCTTGGTATAAAATTTTCTATGACTAATGTTAAGAAAAAAAGAAAATTTAATTAAATTTAGGTTCTGGTGAATTAACTTGTTGGCGATGTGATCCATGTCCAGATCCACATAGTAATACATCATCATCAGTTTCAACGGTTCCATGTACATCATCTCAAACTGTTTGTGTGGTAAGATTACTTATTAAAATATTTCAATTAATTTTTTTTTAATTTTATTATCTCTTAGAAAAATACTGTTAAAGTTCTTAATCGACAATCACAAATATCTAAAGGATGTGTTGAAAGTTGTACACCAAGTTCATCAAATTTTTTTGGTCAAGGTGCTTTTGTTGATTGTTGTAATACAAATTATTGCAATTTATCAATACGAAATCATTTATCATTATCAATATATTTACTTTCAATAATCGTATTTGCTTTTATTTTTTATCATCAAAACAATTGATGACTTTTTCAAAAATATTGCTGAAAGCTGCTTGATAAGATTTTGTTTTTTAAATTATGTATCATCAAATATTGACTTGTATTACGATCATTTTGAGAATAATATCTAGTACATATCCGCTCAAAATATATAACTTGCCATAATAAAGAAAAATTACCTGTAAGTTCAATAATTAAATTTTTTTGGGTAAAATGAATACACTGTCAAAAAAGGAGAGCAATTCCATGACAGCGTTCTTAATATTATTAGCTGATCATAGAATCGTTCTTCCTTTATTATACAGCTTTATACAAAAAGACAAAATAATAATTATAAAATATATTTAAATCATCGATGATATGAAAGCAAGAAAGAAGAGAGCAATCCCCATGACAATTTGTCTATAAAGTATTGTCTAATTATCAAGAAGAGCTCTCTCCTTTACTTTAAAACTTTTCAAATTCAATACATACCACCAATATTGTTCGAATGTAATGTCTATTCAACTAACATATAGGTATTGAGTATATATATATATGCCTAAATATAATGAGTAACATTGTCTATTGATATCTTTCTCATGTAAGATATATCTATTACATGTTATCATTTGATGAACTTATGTTCAATTGCGGAACGAATGATAGTTGATTTGCAAATAAAAAAAATCATATAGTACGAAGATTACCGATCATAAAATGAATGAAGAAGAAAATATTCACGAAAAGAACCTTTTGTATTCTCTTTCTCATTTTTACGCCTTCTCACTAACACATACTGACATTTTCAAACTAACTGACGAATAATAACATCCAATATGTTATTATTGATTTATCAAATCTATTGATAACAAAAAGAAAAAAAGAGAGAAGCTCTTTCATGGATGATGCCATTTTCAATTTGATGCCATTTGAACTTTATATGTAAAAGATAGATTACAATATATATATATATATATCTATTGAAATCATTTGTTTTACATTTAAGCATTTATTGAAATAAAAAACAAAACAAAAATTAATTATATAATAAATCGAATTAAAATTTCTAAATTACGTCAAGCAAAAAAAAAAAACGAAAGAAAACAAAAAGCATTCACACAAATCACTGTTATTTTGCCTCAAGAATATGCATACACCGAGTTTATGCAAAAAACAAGCATCTGACATTCTACGATTGCACAACTATCATTGAATTTGGACGTGATGTTGTTTGAGTGACAACCGATTGTTGTTGTTGTTGCTGTTGTTTTGTTGAAGAAAAGAATATATTTTGAAAAAATTCATCAAGATTATTATTTGTTCGATTTTGATATTTATCAATTATTTTTGTTATTCGACTTTTTCGAATAGAATAAGCAGTTTGAGAACTAAAATTAAAAATAATTCTTCTTTTTTTTTTTTTTCTTTTTCATCAATAAAATAAACCTTTGACTATCTTCTAATCGTTTTCGACGACTTAAATTATGTACAGCTTGTCGAAGAAAAAACGCTAATATATCTAATGGAATAACCATACCATCAATAAGTGGAATACTAGCACATGCTGATTGCATTCTTATTAAAAAGATAAATGAATAAAATAAATTATTGAAAACAAAAAAACGTATGTTAGATTTCTACCGTTGTGCATTTGAATTGAGTGAAATACGAAATAAACGATTTTTTAATGGATATATACCAATTATAGATATATCTCGACTTTTTAATTGTTGTTCTAAAATAATAATGAGAATATAAATTAAAGAATATCTTTTGTATAATAATGTTATAAAGCTATCTTAATTATATAGAACCTCAAAATCTTTTTATTATTAAAGCTAAATTTATATTGGATATAAAATAATGTCTCAAAATCTTTTAATGACGAAAATACGATAAAATAAATATTTATTTGATAAATATACAAACCAGGTAGAATTGAATCAAGATCATCACGATATTCTTCAAGCCAAACAATTAGTATTCGCATTTCTGAACTTTGACTATCAACTATAGTATATCAAATATATATATATGAATGAATTTAAATTAAAAATTTTTCCTAACTAGAAAAATGATGAGGTAAATAGAAAGCCATTTCAGTTGTTAAATCTACCCAATATAAAATACTATCATCTCCATCAATATCTGCTAAAGTTTTTGATATTTGAGTTTTATTTGATTGAGTAACTGAAACAGTTTTCCAACTTGTTTCAATATTTCCTGTCCAACCACAATGACGTTTTATTTCAACAACAGTACCAAATTGTGAAATCATTGTTAAAAATGATGGATTTAATTGTTCTGGTGTTTTCTATAGATAAATAAAAATTTATTCTTACATAAGATAAAAAAAAAACTATTTAACCATATTTAAAAATGATTCATTAATTAATAATTGATTTGGTTTTAAATAAAAAATTTGTCCTGTACAATAAAGTGTTGGTGAAATTTTATCAAGTTTTTTAATATCATCCATAAATGTTGAACTATTTGAATCAAGTAATTGAATTCTTGGTTGAAGATGATTGTATAACTGTGATTGATCCTATTAATATATATATCGAAAAATTTTTTTTTTAAATTAAATTTATTTATTTTACCCATTGTTTTCCATCCATTAAATGATACATTGAATCTAATGAACAAAATCCATAATGTGATAAAAATAAACGAATACTTTCGAAATGTTTTTGACATCTAAAAAATAAATTTTTTTCTTTTTTTGATAAAAAAATTTTGTTTTTTAAAAACTAAAATATACTCTGGTGGTTTGCATTCTGGTATGATTTTTTCATCAGCTACATAAGCACGTTGTACAGCATTTTCTTCAATTTTAATTTGTTTTGTTTTTAATGTTCGAAATAAATTTAATTTATCTTCATCACGTTTTACAATTGAATTCAATGTTGGAATACTTAATTCACTAGAAAAAATCAAACAAAAAAAATTTCTTTACTTTTATTGAATATATTAATCAAAAAATTAAATATTAGTTTAGAATGCAATAAAAAAAAAAAGTACCCCATAACATACAATAAATAAAGCAGAATAGAATAGTTATATTTAATTTACTTACGGTGGATGATAAAAACTGAAAAGAATTAGATAAATTTATGTTTTAGGATATTATAAATAGAGAGAAATTTGTTAGGTTAGTATATTATTATTATTACCAACCTGCTATGTCGAGAAGAATCACTAGAATTTTGTTTTTAGGTTTTTTTTAAAGAATTTATTCTTGTTTATAAATATAAGAAAATTTTTGGTAAAATATTTACCTTTTTGCTCGTTCATTTCGTGGATTATGTGGTGGAAAAAGTTTTTCTTTTTGATCATTCGGAGATGTGGTAATGATTGATGATGAAGTACTTCGATCAGTTTCATTTAATGTTCGTTCATTTGACTAAATATTGAAAATTTTAATTCTTGTTTAGTTTTATATAGGAAAAAATAGTATAATTACTTTATTTCGTTGAATGGGTGGATTTGATAAAGGATTGTGACGGAAATTTAATGTCCAAACATTTTTACCAAATAATCCACGACAAAGAAGAATAATTGCTGGCATTCCTTCAATAATATAATATTTAATATATTTAGTTCAGAATTGAATAAATTCGTATTCACACTAATTTATTTTGTACACTCAAAGGAGATCGAAAGTAATACAATATTCTTTTGGGATAAATATGATTAACTTATGTATGTATAATGCTAACATTGCAAAAATTTTAATTGTATCTTGTTTTAATAGATATATTTTCGCTATCAAGTAAACATAATTTCAAGGATTTAAACAAGATAATTTTGAAATCAAATTAGATCGATAATAGTTCAAACTCATAAGGATTCATTTTGTTTTTCATACATTATTTAAAATAAAAATATCTTTAACTTCTTTCAAATTCCGTAAAGTTTATTTATTAGATCATGTCAACATCGAATCTACGTTTTTGAAACAAAACTATTGAACAGCTTTTGAAATATATCTTACAGAGAAAATAATCATTCTTTTAATGATGAGCAACTGATTCATCAAAATTTTTTTTCCAAAAGAAAAACTTAATTTTAGTTTAATTACTGACAATGGAAGGATGTGTACTCTTGGGCAAAGAGATTGACTATGTTCGGGTCAAATGGTCACTTTCACCGAGAAACTAACAAATTTAAAATATGACGTGCTGATGGCATAGAAGTTGTTAGACTTGTTCTTCTTATTCAATTCAGGAAAAAAAATCTACAGTTATTAATTTTCGATTAAATTCCTAAATATTTCAATATTAAAACTTAAGGAAATTAAAAATAAATAAAAAAAAAACCAACCATTATTAATACTAATTGGTAATTCATTAATAGCAAATAAAGTATTTCCATTAATTGCAAGATATTTAAAACGTGTTGATGTTAATAAATTTGAAAATGTTGTTTCATCTAACCAATTTCTACATATATCATTTTTTAAATGTAATACAGCCTAAAATATAGAAAAAAAAACGACAATCGAATTATTTACTTATAAATAAATTTCAAAAAAAAAAAATAAAAAAAGAAGCAACAAAAAATGTCTTTATCGTTTTTATCAATATGATAAAAATAAAGCACAATCAAATAAAATCAATGTGAATATGTGTAACTAAATAAATTTGATCGAATATTAGAGCAGCATTTTTAAAAACCTCTTCATTTAATATATCACCAGCAAGTTCAGCATGTAAACATGCTCCTGACACAGAACGCTGTGAAACATTTGTTATTCGATTTATATTCTATATGGGGAATTAATCATATGTTAATATATAAATAAATAATCTTACTTTATGTTCAAATAAAACACACATTAAATATTCAGCAGCTTCAGCAACACGTTGTGATGCTGGACGATATTCTTTATATTTTTTATAAACAATTTTTTCCGATGACTAAATTAATAAAATAAAAAAAAAGTAAACATATGATTTATTTCAATAAAAAAATAAATTAATAATATTATACTTGAGCTTTTTCGCCTGATGTTCCTAATTCAATTATTTCACATAATTCATATAAATTTTCTGGATCATCAAGTAATGTTGGACGTTCAATAATTAATGTTATTAATGTATTATATGTTGCAACACATGTTGAATGCATTTCACGTGTATGATTTTTTGGAGCAAGATGCAATTGTGTATCAATAAATGTACATAAACGTTTAAGAACTTTTTTCCATATTTCAATTGCTAAATAAGAAAAAAAAAGAAGAAATTATTTTAATTTTTGTTTAGTTTTTTTCAATTATATTAATATATACGTATTTGACATATAGGATCAGTTACAAATGATATAAGTGTATCGAGTGCAGCCAAAAATAATTGAGAATCATTTGTACCTTTATCGCAGATTAATATTACTGCATGACTTAAATATTCTGATGTTGAATCTATAGCAAAAAAAAAAGGAAAATTGTTTTAGATTTAAATTTATCAATTAATGTAAAAACAATTTTAGATAAAAAAAAATAGTTGTGATCAATAAACGGTTATTTTTTTATCGTTACAGTTATTATCATTATAATGTTTTATGATTTCATGAACATGCAATTCTGACTGAACATACTTGTAGAAGATTGCTAATATCTTTTCGAAATGTTTATAATAAGGTTGATACCAATGATCATATCTATCATTTTTCGTTCGTATAACTCGATTTTCATATTTAGATACATCGGTAAATGATTTAAGGAATTGATATAAAAAAGTAATAATTATAATATTTATGGAGACACTTAAGATCAGAATTGCCAGAACTTTTAAAATTCTAGTTTATAATTTTTTAGAATATCATTGATATTACCTTTATAAGCCTTATCTTCTCCTTGTTCTTGTTGTCGTTCATAATGAGATGCTAATGAACAGGCTAGACGAATAGTACCTATAAAATAAGAAATTTTTCAATTTTCTAATGAATTTATTTATAAAATTTCTCTCACCAAATAATAATTGAACATTAGTTAGATCTTGTTCAGATTGTAAAGCATTTAATAATAATGGAAGAATTTTATATCGATATTGTGAAAATGTTTTACTTGTTATTTGTATATTATGTGATTTTTCCAAATAATTTTCAAATAAATTTTGTTGAAGATTTTCATAATAAAATGGTAAACTAACAATTGACATAAGTATTTGAATAGATTTTGAACGTATACGAATAAAATGATCATAAATTAATGATGGATTTGTTATTCCTTTCATTCCAGAATAATTATTATTAATATATGTTTGAAAATCATTTTGTAAATAATATTCTATTGCATCTAAATAAAGTGGTAATAATATATTAATACCACGTAAATTAATACGAAATAAATCAGCACTATTTAATAATATTGATTCAATTATTGTTTGGGAACGTTGCTAAAATAAAATAAAATAAAATTTTATAAATAATAGTTTGTTTTTTCTACTTCATCTCCTTGATAAAATCGAAGACCTTGTTGTAAAACATAATAAAATCTACTTAAATAATTTGAATGAATATATTCATCACAGTGTACACTACTAAATATAGTACATAATGTAGCAAATGATTTAGCAAATGCTTCATCCATTAAACGTTCATTCTATTTAATTATATAAATAAGATTTATTTATTAAAAAAACTTAATAAATTACTTGATTATCTAATGTTTTATCAATTTCATTGATTCGAGGAGCTAAAAATATATTTTATTGTATTAATTAGAATAGATAAAAGAAAAAAATAATAATATTTACAATCGTTTGCATTTATTACTGTTGATGAACGTGGATACTGATCTTTTGTTTGTAATAAACAAGCATCTAATATCCATGGACCATATAGATGCATTAAACTATTTACAGTAGGACGATTTGTTCGTAAAATTTTTGATAATTGTTCAGAACGATTTTGTTGAGGAATTGATGGTAATAAATTTGTACTAATTGGTGAAGTTATTTGACCAGAAGGAATACTAACTGAAAATAAAAATAAAAAATATTAAATTGAATATAGAAATACAAAACACAAAAAGAAAATTAATGGAAGCAATAAAGAGATAAATTGTCAAAGGTTAAATAGGAGTTTAAACTAGATGTTTATTAATTATACCTGATCTCTTAGCACTAACTGAAAACAAATAGGATGTGCTATATTAAATTATATTAATTTAACATTACTTCTTCGACTCTCAGCTTGTGTTTTATTAGATTTTAATGTTCCAGTTGCTGGTAATGGCTGTTGTTGTGGTTGTTGTTGTTGTTGTTGTTGTTGTGGTAAAACTGTTGAATTTCCACGAGTAGATTGAGTAAAAGGACGTGTTTGTGATAATAAATTAGCATTTGTTGTTATATTTTCATTCATTATTGTTGTTGAATTGCTAGAAGGTTTAGGACTATATAAACAAGTTGGATCAATATCTTTTCCTAAAAATAAAAACAAAATAATTATTTCATTTGAAAAGAATAAAATAATATTTATTTAATCATACCTAACCATATATCAACAAACATACCAATTGCTTTCGTAACATTAACAAAAATACGTGGTAATTCTTGTAATGATGTTAAATCTTTTAGTTTTATATTTGAATTTATTTGTAATTGACCAGCATATTTTGGCATACGAAGAAAAACCTAAGATATATATATATTTTATCTTATCTTGTGATTATTAATTATTTTTTTTTTGCTTTCAATATACCGAAACATCGCCACATTCCGATGGATTTTGTAAAATAGTAAGAAATTGAATCCATGTTATAACAAGTAAATCTAATGGAAGAGAATCGATTATCTTTTGCACGTAATCACCTTGATCAGTTTCAGTGCCTATAAAAAAAAAACGAAACAATAAGAGAAAGGAAAAAAAAAGAATTAATCATTTCCTTACAAACATATTGAATTGGGGTTAAATCTGACCACCATAATTTATGCACAACAGTTGATGTAAGAACACATGTTAGTTGAGCCCAATCTAAAGAAAAAGAAACTTTATTTGAATTGAATTATATAATTCATTGAGATGCAACGCAAGAAATAAGTGTAGTCAAATTTTTTAACAAGTTTATCTGAAGATTAAAATTAGTTTATGGTAAATTTTCTCTTATTAACGTTAAAAAAAAAAGAAAACTTTTATCTAACCATAAACAACAGCAGGTCGATGTCGCCAAGTTACTGCATAATCACGAAATGTTCTCCATAGACCAGGTGGAATATATACTTTATCAACAGCAACCATGAATACTTGATAAATTGATGGTACAAGTCGATGACTCATAACAGCACTACTTTCTTCATTTGCTATTAATTTCATAATAATAAAATTGAAAATATTTATTTAAAAAGAAAACAATAAATACATACTTCGATAAGATGGTGATAATACAGTATCACCAATAGCTAAAAATACTTGAAGTAAAATAGGCCATAAATCGACACTTAATTCTGTTTGACTAATCATTGTTTGTAATTGACGAAGAACTTTATGAGTATACATACGTTTTGTTAATAAATCAGCTGATTTTTCTTTTGTTTTTAATGAAATAAATTAAAAATAATAATTTAAAAAAAAAATTAAATCAAATTAATTAATTCTCTTTACCATCATGAATAACAAAAAGATGATATAAATGCCAAAACATTTGTGACCAATAAAATTCTGTTTTTTCTTTTAATATCAATGGTATTGAATAAGAATTTATTGATGTTCCTTCAAAAACTTTAAGCCATTCAACATATATATTTGCACATAATTGATATATTGAACTGTCTTCACTTGTAAAACCAAATGCAAATATTTCAAGTATCCATTTAAAATCTTTATCGGTTGCAATTGAAACTAATCGATTACTTGTAATTAATTCATTCATATGTGATAAATATGGTTTAGCAATATCCTCTGCCACTGGTAATGGCATAGTGGATGATAATGATGAATTGCATATAATATGCCTTTGGATTTCACTATCATAAGAGGAATAACCATTATACATATACATCTGAAAGAAATTCTATATACATATGAAATTGAAGCACATAATAATTATCATGATGGTATTTTAAAAGAATCAGATATAATAAGATTAATGTTATTGCAAAGAAATTATTACTGGTTGTAAAAAAAAACGAAGAAAAAGAAGAAGAAGAAGAAGGAAAAAGACTCACGTCCTTAGTGGATTGAAGTATAATATCAAGAGAAAAAAAAAAGCAATAAACATGGACTACTTCATCATTTTCTATGTAAAAGAAACACATCTATTACCAAACATATACACTGGCCCATATGTAAGTTCTTTTACTCCGAAGAATTATTAACAATAAATACAAGAAATTAATCACACACATATAATTAAAACAACGCGCGTTTGGTATTTTCAACTATCAATGCAGAATTATATATATATGTATATAAAAATCATAAACAACGAGAACAGAAACCACAAAAAAAACAAAAAAAACAACTTTCAAAATTATGTATATAAAGACATAAAAAAATAATAATTAAGGATTAGATTTCAATGCATTCATTGATCGTTCGCACACTTTACATACACGTACTGGTGTTAACCAATCTCTTTCCGGTACAGGACGTTGATTGGGCGAACAATTCTCACAAACACCATCGCCACAATTTCGACTAAGAAAAAAAAAAGAAGGGAATAAATAAAATCTTAATTAAAATTTATTCGTAAACAAAAACTTACCAATGATGTAAACGATTTGTTGTACTATTAAATGCTTGTTTACAAATATAACAAGCACGGCATTCACTATCTGGTTTCCAATAACTTGGTCGAGTACTTTCTTTAATAAGTTCTATACAAAAGAAAAAAAACTCTAATACATTCAAAATTCGATATTATTGAATTCTTACCAATAGGATAATTAACTCCCATTTTTTCCAGTCCATTTATAACAGTTTCATAAACACGTCTTGATGTTGGAATATCAACTACAACTGGACCTTTATCATATTCAAGAAAAAAAAGAAACATGAAAAAATAAAAATCATGAATGTATTTAAAAAAAAATAAAGTTTTTCTATATTAATAAAATGGCATGCACAATGGAGCATACATTTAAGAAAATATACCTGCTCCTGGCTGTTCGATATCGAAAATATCAACTGGAGATAAACACAGTTCATTGAGATGCTCACCGGATGAAACAGTACTTGCTGAATCACCACTACTACCATTTTCATATATTTTTTGACTAAATTTTTTATTTGTTGTTTCAGATGATACTGATGGTTTAGATTTTGGATTATTATTACAATTATTACATACACGTACTGGCTTTTCTGGATCAATCCATGGAACAATACGTCGGTATATTGTACATGTGTCACAAAATACTTGACCACATGCTTAATAAAACAAAAATTAATAGAGAAAATTGAATTGGTTTAATTTTTACCACGACAATGATGTTTGGAATATTCAGTTCCAAAAAGAAGTTTACAAGAAGAACATACCTAAATAAATAAAAAAAAAAATTTTATTTCTATTTATTTTAATAATAAAATTACTTAGGAGTATCCAAAAGTAGTGACAGAAGTATCTAAAAATTGTTTTTTGAGACAGAAAACTGATGGCATAAAGTTTTACTTTTTCAAAATCAAGAAATGAACAGTTACAATAAGCTTTGCTTTGTGGATTATAGAGCTTTTCGCATTGCATATTATGATATATTTTATTTTCTGATAGAACATGTTAAGTGATTGAAAACTGAAATGCCGAGCATAGCCATTTAGTTCATCTCAACCGATAGTTAAGTGTTCAACATAAATATTTTCCATCTTCTATTTCATTATTATGCTATTAGTTAAAAAGTGGTCAAATAACAAAAAAAATAGAGCGTCATTTTCTCTATCATATCATAATAAAAAAAAAGAAATTTTTCTCAAGATTTCTAGAAGGAAATAAGATACCTATGCCACTACTTATGGATACCCTTAAGTATTTCTTACAATAACATCTTTATTTGGAACCCAATAAGATGGTGCTACTTGATCAGCAACTAATTCTGTTATCATTTTCGTTGGTGCTGATAAATAACTAAAATAAAATAAATTTATTTGAAATTATTTTTATTATTTCAAAATAAACCTGCTAGCATAAACAATTAATTCAACAAATTTTCTTGGTGTTACATCACTAGCTAATCGAGTATTATCATCACCAGACCATACATGAATAATTTCTGAACGTGTTACATCTTTTGGTTCATTATTTCCATACCAATGTTTTCTTGAACGATAAATTTCACCATGATATGGACATTCAATAACACAACCTGACCAAACATATTTAAGTAAACCTTGTACAAGACCATCATTTTTTGTTATTAATTTTCCATAAACAATTGTATCACGTCTATTACGTTGACATTGTAAACATTTCCACACTTCATTATCTAATTCTCTATTATATGAACAACGTTTATTACATTCATGTGGTAAATTATCTTTTTGATGATTTGCTGTCATTGTACATTTTATTCTAAAAAAATTAATTTTAAAAAAATATATAAAATAAAATTAAAAAAAAATACATACCCACAAGAAAGACATTTTGCACAACATGCAAAAAAATCATCAGGTAATGTTGATGGTATTGATGGAGGAATAGCATGATTAAATTTTTCATTTAAGGCCTAAAAATATCTCAAAAGTTCATATGTAAAATAAATTGTTATAACTCTACTATTCATTAAACAATTTTTTTTTCAAATGATACGTATCACTATGAAATTTTTATCTATGCAGACAAATTTTGTTATCAATATTTGACTTGAATAGATTTGTTCTAATATATATTATTACAAAAAGATATACAATGGTATATAAGTCTGATAAATAGGAAGGTTATGAGATCGATTTACTAGTCATCGTTCAAAAACATAAATTCATATCATGAGCTTCAGACTTAGTATCATTTGTCAATATAAATCAAATAATAATTATTTTTTCTTATACTTGTAAAGAACAATGACAGAAATACAGTTACTCGTACATATGATATAATCATTTTAGTATATATACATCAATTATATCACGCTTTACTGTTAGATATAACAGTGATTATCTTTCTCATTATTAAAATTTACATACTTTTAATGCTTTAAAAATAACTGATAAACGTCTTCGAGAACGTATATTATTATTATCAAGTATTGCTGTAATAGTTGCTGTGATTGTACTAAAATCTGATGGTTGATCACCTCGTGTTTGAATACCAACATATTCAATTGAACTATATATATATATATATATAAAAAGAATCAAATAATAATATAAAAATTGAAATAATAAACCTATAAGCATCATAAGATAATTTCATTATTTCAAATCGTTCTTTTAATTGTTCAACAGCTGTTTTTTGACATTGAAAATGATCTAAATAGAAAATTTTTATTTTTTTAATTATTATTATTAATTAAAAACCTTTTAATATTCCTGTATGTTGTGTTTCATGAAATATAATTAATGTTGGTCCCATAGTTGATATCGGACCATCAGTTTGACAATTTTTCATAACATTTTCTAATTCTTTTCGAAAATATTTTAAAAAAGCATTTGATGCATCAGATAAAAATTGAAACATATCATTTGGTAATTTAGATGCACGTGTACGATAAATAACAATATCACTTATACAAAGAATTTTAAGTAATAATCTATTACGTATATTATCATTTTCTGATAATCCAAGACGACCTTCAGTATCAAGTATAAGTGTATGATGATTTTCATCAACAGTTGACCATACACCTATTGTACATGAATCAGATGTTGCTGATGTACGAAATATTTCTTGTCCATTAAAAAATACTTGATTGAGAGTATAAGATTTACCATCACCAGTATTACCAATTATGGATATACATTTTACATTTTCATCTTTTTCACATTGTAAACGATGTAAAAATTCCGATTCATGATTGATCTAAAGAAATATTTAAAATTTTATTATTAAATTTTTTATAAATAAATTCAAACTTACAGTTAAATGTTCATTGGCATCGATAAGTAAAAATGCTTTATTTGATTCAATATTTGATTGATTTTGTGGCAAAAGATTATTATCTTGTTGATCATTCTCATTATCATCAAGCATTGATTCAAGTAACATTTGTTCATTAAAATTATCTCGTTCTGGAATATGATTTAATTTATTATTTATTAGATGTTCTTTTTGATTAGATGTTGTTAGATAATTTTCATCATTATCATCGACTTGAACATCTTCAAATGAAGATGCTGTAGGTTTCAGATTTTTACTATTTACATTAGAAGATGAAATAATTTTAATCGGTTTACTTTCAGTTCGATGTTGATTACTGAAAAAAAGAATATATTTATAAAATGGTTATTTAAATTATGAAAAAGGTATTCTATTATGTTTGAGAATTAAGATCGTTCTAGATTAGAATTTCAAATATTAAAAACTTTTCATAATTTTAATTCTCATGGATTAAAACTTCCTAGATTTCATTTCGAATTCCACAAGAGATTCTTGATGGTATACAAAAACAATGAATTTTAGATACATTTTCATGTTACTAATAATCATTTGAAAAAATAGAAGTGTTATCGATAGAGGATATTTCATAAAGTCTGAAGAAAGAAAGAAGACGTGATAGTTTGATAGGTCATGTCAGTATTTCTATCAATAGGATTTTAAAGTGTATTGAAAAATGAAGGAGAATTACCGTTTTATTCTTTCATAATATATATCACTTTTCAAAGAACGACTAATTTTTAACAGACTATTGAAAGAAAATTTGAAATCTACTGTCGTATTTTAAAAAATTGTTCAGTTTTTCAAAGATGACTACCAGTATGTGTTCGTTCGAAAAAGAGGAGAGCGAAACTATCTAAGTACGTCATATAGTGTTTGCCTACGTTTTTAAAAAAAAGGTACGCTTACATGCCTTGTAAATACGCCATTTTGATGTTTTTTTTCAGTTCTGATTAAAAGATTTCGTTTTTAAATTTGCCTATCGTTTTTCTCAGAACATAACTTTCAATCAGAAAATGGCTCAAGTTATGATCAACGCTCTTTTTAAAGGTCTTAATGGAAAGAAAATTTTTGTCCAATCTCATCTTTTATATTTACTTTCTAGATTGAGAATGGTGAAACTTACTGTTGTGAAGCTAACAAAGAAGAGGTAGATCATAATTCCAAATGATTTCTGTTAGGCTTTAGAACTATTTTGTTAGATTGCGTTGAAATCCATTAAAAATCATTAAGATGAAAGTGAACTTACCGTAGTTCCTATGCTCTGTAAGAAAATGATTCTACCAGAATTCTCCGAAATAGTCATACTTTGAATTTACTCTTTTTTTCCTTGATTAGTATTCTGCACTCAAACTTTCACTTTTATTGAGTACTTTCTTCGATTCACTTTTTTCACTCTGACTAAGAATTATAATCTGTTACACAATCTTCAAAAAGTGAATTTTTTCATATACAATTCAATGACATTTTTTAATATTTTGGTTGCCTCAACTCTTTTTTTCTGATTGAAATCTATCCTTATTAAATTTATATTACTTCATCTTTTTAGTTGATAATTTTTGTCCTTCTGGACATTTTTGTGGTTTATGTTTTCGTCCATCTGAATGTTGATGTTGATTTTCATAACATGTATAACAAAATGATGCTGCACATGTCGGACAATAAAAAACTGCTTGATGTCGTCGATCATTTAAACAATATTCATCATCTATTTCATCTAAATTTAATCGTTCATGTTTAGTATAATTATTATCATTTGAATTATTATGAATATCTTTTTCACATAAAGTACATTGTAAAGAATTACATTGTATACAATAAAATGTTGCTTTTGATGACATTTCATTTTGACATGATAAACGTTCTGTACAAGTTAAATAATGTGTATTATCAATAGAAGCTTTTTTTGATGATTGATTATTTGTTGGTGATGGTGGAGAATTATTTTTAAATTGATAATTCCATAAACATACACTCTCAGCTGTTTGCATTTTTTTTTTTTAAAAAATTTTTTTCGTTGTTGAAAATAAATGACTTAATTTACTATTTGACTGTTAGTAACGTGATTCATTATATTAGCCAATAAAATTTTTTAATAGATGACCTTGTATGATAAAAATATTTTTCAAATTAATGTCTTATTTCATAAAAATAGTTGATATTATCTAGAATTTGAATATACAATTAAATAGATCTAGATGTCACTGAATATTTGAAAGATATTATGATTGGTTAAATAGTTTATGACATTCTAGAGAAAAGGATTAGTATTTCCCTCAGGTGATCGGAATTGATAAATATAAATTTTTCATTTTTATTATATTAAATAAAACTATGACGGATAAAAATCTTGCATCAATTCATGATATGACACAAAGTATATCAATTGATTCAGCAGCACTATTAACAACATCAACAATAAATGCTTTACATTTTCCTGATTTAACAACATCAGGTATATCTGATTCCGGTGGTGGTGGACGTACAACAAATTTAAATCTTGAAGGTGTTGGTATGTGTGAATCAATGACTGAAAGTTTTTGTTCAATACCAGGTCAAGATGATTCATTATTATTAAATACTACAAATGGCCTTCAACAAGATAATTCATTAACATCAAATAGTTTGAAAAATATTGGAAAGAAAGAATCACTTAATACATTAAAAAAACGACGTTCACGTAAAGCACAACATGAAGCATCAGTTGATGGATTAGCATTAGATAAAATCGAAACTGTAAATATTAATGAAGAACCAAATGAATCTGATGATACTTGGTAAAAAAAAAATAATCTTTATTATTGTTATTTTTTTAATACGAAAAAAAAATCCTTTTTCTTTTTTTTTTATTTAAGGTTATTTCAAATACCAGGAAATGGAAATAAAAATAATGCAACAGCAGATAATATTTTTTCCTGGGTACATAAAGAATTTAAAGAAAATGATATTAATGCAACTAAACATAGACTTCTTTGTAAACTTGATGATATGTCACATGGTAAGATCTCGTTTTTGTTTTTTCAAGGATAAATATTTCGAATTATTAGTTTTTTCATCATTTGTATACATAACATATTATATCAAAATCTTATCCTTGAGAATAAGGACATTTACATACTTAAGAACTTATATAATATACTAGTGTTCATTTTCAAAAAGGAAATATTCAAGTAGTTTATAAATAAATGTTTGAAAGAATGAAATGAACTAAATCTTAACGATTCTATCTCGAGTTGTGTCATATATCTTGTTTATTCAGTCTATCAATTCAATTTCGATGATCATTGAGAGTATCTAAATTGATTTGAATATATATTTTAAATTTTCTTTTAGCTCGTACAATACGAAGTATTTCATGTCATAATTTTGCTGATAATCAAAGATCGGATAGTGTAAAACGAAGTTCAACAGAACAACAAGTTAATCCAGGTATAGATTTTGATAAAAATCAATTTATTCTTCATCCTCAAATATCTTCAACTGATTTACTTGAAAATGCTCTTTATTTAACTGAAATTTTTACATTATCACCAATAAAAAATTTTCGTATATCAACATTAAGTTTGGATAGTATTGAAAAAGATAATGAACAATTTGATTTATTTCTTTATGATTCACTTAATGATGAATCATCTGATGAAAATGAACAATTTTATGATTGTTCAAATGATACAATTTTATTACAAACAATTGCAAATGAACGTCAATTAATTGAACAACTAACACGTCGTTGTTCATCATTGGATAGTCTTGATAATTATGATAATAAATTATCTAAGAGTAGTAAGATATTTAGCATGGTATGGATACCAAAAGAGCATGTTATAATGGAATTATCCTTTTCTTTTTTTCTTTGAATATACATTTTTCCTTTGTTTGATGTGTGATAGAATTAATTTTGAAATTTTGAAATTTTTTTTTTTAATTCGATTTTATATCTTATAGAATCAATAACAAATGGTCGACTAAGCTCTCCATTACGTACAGCAACTCCTTTATCCAATGGAAATGGAAATGGAAATACTCGACCAACATCACCAGCTAATGCATCATCACATGGATATACTATTGTTGGTGCAAATACTAATATTAATTACACAAATAATACTGTCCGATCAAGAGAAGTTTCAAGAGAACGTGAAAAAGAACCATTAGATTATACTGATCTTGAAGGTAATTATCTTAAATATATGTTACAAAATAGAAATGTAAAATTATTTTAATATTTGGTTTAATTGTTAAGAGAAAATATATATATATATATCGATTGTTTCTTTATATTTTTTGAATTAATCTAAATAGAAAAATTCTAATTGTTTTTTTTCCTATTTAGTAATGGCTAAAGTACAACTTGAAAGTAAGAATTTATAACTATTCAAGCATAAAATAAATCTATTACTCTCTCTTAACTAGATTTACGTCAATCGGAACGACAAGGTCCATTATCAAAACGTTTCGGTATGTTAATATAATCAATTAAATGCATGTTGTTTGCTCTTTATATTATAAGTTTGAGTCTATATAAAGAGAAAAAAAGACCGATTTATTATTTCTATGTTTGCTATTTATATGTGCACATATCTTGTTGTTTTTGTTGTTAATCTATACATTTTCAGGAGGCAGTTCAAATACTTTATTAAGTACAGAATCCCGAGACGTTTCACCTTCATCCGTTTTTGGTGCTACACGTAATACAAGTCCTGTTGGAAGTAATAATGGTTATACGCCACCTCGACGTAGTTATTCACCAAGTCCGGCTGGTATTGGACGTATTCCAATGCGAAAAAATTCATTTGTTGTAACAGATTCTCAATATTCTCATGTATTACCATCAGTTTCACCACGATCGGCATCTCCAGCTATAAGAACAGGTCATTGGAGTGGACGTGTGACACCATCTGCACTTGAAACTTGGATGGAAACATCATTTATATCATCAAATAATCCCTTTCAAGATTTTGTTTCGCCTAATAATGCTGATGATATCCTTGCCGATAGTGCACCAGGTCCATTATGGCATACTAATGCGTATTCCTTTGTTTTTTTTCTTACTACTTTGCACCTAGATGCTATACTAATTTCTTGTTGATTACATTTTATATTGTATGCTTTTATATATCTGCTTTATTGGCTTGCTTTTGCTTTGTGTGCTTGCAGGCGGTTCTAATGTTTCTCTTGCATCAACCAGCAGCGCAACCAGTCTAACTATGACAAGTGAGTTTGTTTATACATTTAACAAAAAAAAATCATATACGATTTATTTTTATTGAAAAAAAGTTATTTATTAGTATTAGTTTTGCTTTTGCACATATTAATAAAAAAAATGTTTTCTTGTTTATAAGAAGAATAATTTTTTTTTTTATTTCATAGAAAAAAAATTATTGTTTAGTATTAATGAATGAACCATAAGCTAGATTGTCAAATGCATAGGGACATTTTGATGGTTGTTGACAACATGTTTTTAGTGGCTCACATTGAGATTGATGTTTATCTAAACAAAAGAAAAACAAAAAAAAATTAATTATAAAAACTTATTTTCTTTATTATTTTTCAAGGATATACTTTTCGTTTCTTTATGTATATGAGATGAATTAATTGTTGTTTTTTCTTTATCCATATTCTATAAATAACACTTCAATAAATTTATTCAAATTAATGGATAAGAAACCATATAAAAAAATCGTAAAAAGAAAAAGTTTTTTATTTGACAATTGACCCTCATGTGTTCTTATCATATTTTTATTATCTATGATTATTATGTCATATTTACGCTGTAACCTTCTAACATACTTTCCCATTTATCCAAAGATAATATAATTTCTAATTGAATGAAAATGCTTTAAATATGCTTTTGATCACATTTGTAATAATAATGATACTAATAATAATAATAACTTGATTCCATCACTTTCTTTTTTTCTCTATTAGATCAACCTGGAACCAAACCTCCTGTTGTGCCTAAATCAACAACAGCGAAGTTTGTATAGTCAATAAATCTTCTTAATTGTATATATATATATATATATGTATTATTTAGAAATGGTGTTAGATTAAATAATAATCGTCGATCAACACAAGTAATTTCAACCAATGTATCAAGTAGTTATGATTTACCTGATGCTACTGAACCAAAACCACCAGCAACAACAAATCGTACTAATATTATCTCAACAAATAATAATCGAACACGTCCACCTGTATCTCGACCACTTCAAGCTTATCGTGGTTCTCAAACAACATTTTCTAATAATACAAAAACTCAACCAACATCATCACTAGTTCAAAAAAATGGTAAAAAACTAACAAATGATTTAGGTACAACATTTACAGCAAAACAATTTACACCAAATGAAAATGGTTTACTCAATGATGTAAGTAATAAACCATTAACAACACCGGTTCGTTCACAAATCGGTTTCCAACGACGTACTCCAACACAATCAACTAATGAACAAATTCCACCATCATCATCTTCCGTTGATATAACAACAACTACAGCAACACCAAATGGACAATCGTCAATTCCACGTAGTTCATCATCATTAAGTCAAGGTAGAAAAAGTGGAATACCAACCATAGGTACAAAACCAAGACAAAGTATTCCAACTGCCACACGGTATGTTTAAACTAAAAAAACAAAAAAAAAATTAATTCTTTTGTGCTGTGCTTGCTATTTTTTGATTGATGGTTGTTTTCAGCCATCATTCTCTTTCATCACGACGGACAACGATCAATGGATTCTAATTAGGCATGAGTATATTAGGCATACTAACTAAAAAATTTTACTAATCGCATGATATTTTTTTTTACTCGTTTCAATTTTTTCTTCATAATGAAATATAATATTTGATTTCTTTTATTAGACAAACACCATCAAATGTAATTTCTTCATCGCAATCATCAGATAGTATGATGGTAACTAGAAATATTCGAACACCAGCATCAACAGCACGACCACAAATTCCCGATGCTATATCGCCAACATCATCATGGAATGAAGGATGTTATTGATTAATCTCATTATTATTATTATTTTTTGATCTGTATCTTATCATATATATGCACATTTTTTTTTCTATAGATCTGCTCAACAACGGTGACCTAATCCTTCTTTTTTAAATTTCTCTTCCTTTGTGGCTATAATAACAAGTTATTTTTTTTCTCTTTTTAATGTATAAAGATATATTTGTTTTCTTCGTTTTTTTTATTATTATTATAACATATATACATATATATATTCATAGTGTGTATTTGTCACAGTTGAATCAATTCGAGTTTCTGTGTGGTATCTCTATGGGGTTTATTGTCTAGTTGTTTTGCAGTAATTGTGCCTTTATGTCTTTTTTTTCTTGCTTTGTATACATTCTTATATTGTATTGAATCTCTTTTAACCTTCCAAATAAGTATGACAGCGATATAAACAGACAGAAGAGAAAAAAAAAATTTTTAATTAATTATTAAATAAATAAAGAAGACAAAGCATTTGTATTCATTAAAATTTTTTTCTATATTGAAATATAGATGAAGGACTTTTTATTTTTAGTCGATATATTAATTATAATTCTTCTCAAAAACAAAAAAGGAAATTTTCTACTATCGAAATTATTTGTTGATTAAGATATATGTTATATTAAAAGAGAATAAGAGAATTTTAATTATTTTGTTTTTTTTAATTTTATTGATCAAAGATGAGAGAGAAAGAAATAGTTATCGTCGACCAGCCCATGCATTAAAACGTCGTTTGGTAAAGAGACTACGTTTACCAGCCCAAGCATTGAAACGACGTTTTTCAAGTTCATGTTCACCATAATTCTCCATCATTGAATTATCATCTGGATAGATGAATGATGAATATTTATTTGGTAAAACTACCAATGGATGTTCAATAATTAAATGATGTCCATCATCAGTTGTTTTATCAGATAATGTAAATGAATGTGTTACAGTTAACTATTAATAAAATTTATAATAAATGTAGAAAAAAAAAAGAGAATTTTCTTTTGAAAAATATTTACCATAAATAAAAGACAACTGAGAATACCAGTAAAAATAGTAATTGTATTCATAATTGTTCGTTTGTATATCGAAGGCTTATCTAAAGAAGAAAAAATTAAATCAATATCAATACTATTTCTCATTTATACAATAACAAAAAATAAGAAATTCATTAATATAAGAGACGATTTTTTTTTTCTGAAGGTTGTCATCTTTTATTACCTAGTTATTGTTCTAGAAGTAATGCACTTGAATTGTTCGTTTGCTGTCTACTTTTCTTATTGTTTAATAACACATGTAGATATACAATTGTTATTATTTGCCAATGTTTTCTTAATAAAAAATATTTTTTTTTCTTCCCACTTATTTCTTTCTCTCATTGATGATTTTCTTGTGTAGCAAAAAAATCTCTCTTAAGATATAACGAGTTTATTTTGACTCATATATGTATATGAACTAATCAAGAATTTGATCGATTGAGTATTCGAATAAGAAAATGAATTGATTGCTTACGGACATAAATCATTCATGCATTTATTATTTAATACTTATAATAATGAACGAGAATTTGCTTATTTAGTAATAAATATTTCATACGTCATTCAATGACAACTGATCAACCTACACAAAGAATTGTTATTCAAGCAATTAGTAGAGAGGAAAAAAAAGATCTATTTTTTTTTCGACAAAAAAAAAAAAACAAAAAATTTAAAATTTAGAGTTATTTTTTGTTTAGCAGAAACAAAAAGTCGAACACCGGGTCGGTCGGAAAAATTGATTTGTTTAATTAGCTCCAGGTTTTGTTCCAAATTGAACATTAGCTGGTTTTAATGTTTGACGAGATTTATTCGTTTCACGTGGTGTTACTGTAACTGATGAAGGTACAGGACGCCATGGTGTTTTATTATTTTTTGCTAATTGTTCAGCAAGTGATATTTTAAGACGTTCAATTTCGACATTTAAATCGTGATTAGTTCGAGTAAGTTCATCAATTTTTTCATCACGTAATTTTATCTCATTAGCATGATCACGATCTTGTTTTGATTGTAAAACATCTTTTGTACAAATTGTTGCTAATTCAATAACTTGATTAGAACCATAAAGACGTGTTAAAAGTTCATGAAATGGTTTATTTTTACGATCTTCTATTGGTAAATATCGACTTGTATAAATTGCTTCATATAATTCTTCTTTAAGTTTATCCGTACCTATTTAAAGAAAAATAATTTAAAATTTAAATAAAAATTTTTTTTTTACCAATTCCTTTTCCACGAAGTGATTCAATTTCTGTTGTATATCGTTTAAGTTTATTTTGTAATTGATCCATTGAATCTGATTCAATACCACTTTGTAAAATATTTGTTTTTAACATTTTATCTTTTAATGGCAAAATATGTTTTTTTTTTAATATTAAATATAAATATATATATATTTACCTAATGAACGAAGCCATTCAGTAAGCATAACCATTTTATCATGCATTTTAAATACACTTCGATTATTTGCATCAACCATTTTAATCTGACTTGTCCATTTTTGTTCAAAATCTGATTTAAGTCGACCAACTTCATTACGAAGTTCTCTCATTTCTTCATCCTAACAGAAAAAAAAAGACAAATAACTATTCAATAAATATTTATATTTTATAATAAAAATAACTTTTTGTTGTCGAGCAAATTGTTCGTCTCGAAGAGCATCTTTTAAAGTAATTATTTGACGTTTTTCTCTATATATATATATATATATATAATTGTATAATAAAATATTTTTATTAATTAAAAAATTGATTTACTCTTCTAATGTTTCAGTTAATCTTTGTTGAGTTTCATAATGTTGTCTTTTAAGATTGATTACTTCAACTGATTTACCTTGATTTTGAGATTTCCATGTATCGTTTAAATGTGCTTTTAGTAACTAAAAATAGACATATTTTTTTATATGAAATAAAAACATAACATTTGTTATTATTACTTGTTCTTGAAGATATGTTTTAAGTTTATCTCTTGTATCCGCTCGTAATTTATCTATACCAGGACATTTTTTAAGCATATCATCGTCAATAACAACTCGTTCAGATGCATCTGCTAATGTATCAGAGGCTTTTTTATCTTCATTTTCAAGTAGTTCACCTAAGAATGGTTGACCATTGGAAATTAAGCCTTCAGCTAATTTTGTAAAAGCTGCATCACCATTATCAATAATAATTGTTAAAAATTTTTTGTTTTTTTCAATGGATGATATTAAACCCTATTCAAAGAAGCAAACATAATGTTATCCAAAAAAAAAGAAACACGAAAATTTTCATACTTTAATATCATCAAAGACGAAATCAGGAAGAACTTTTTTATCTTTTAACCAACGAAGTAAATCATCTGTTAATACAAGATTACTTTCCAATAATGTACGATATCGTTCTAAAATATCTTTTTTTTTAGAATTTACCATGATATTTATCTAAGTAGCAACCAATCAACAATGGTATGTTTATGTTTAATGTGTCTCTTTCACAATCAATGACATTGAAAAAGCAATTCTATCGTTTTCTCCTTTTTTTTTGTCTGTTGCATTTTTTAAACATTTTTTTTGTCACATCATCCAATTTTCTCTTTTTTTTTTGTTCTATGTCGACTCACTTTTATGTATGTAAGAACAGAACAGTAGTCAGTCATATTTCTATAGGTATGTTTCATTTGTTCAGTATGTATGTTTACAAAACAAAAAATAATTCGAATAAATTGAAAAAAAAAAAAAGAAAAGAAAGAAGGACAAAAAAATGATTGGTAGATGAATAAATTGAATATTAAATATTCACATATTTTCATTCATGCAGTGG
>JAJEKB010001158.1:0-10843 GCA_022393335.1 Macrotrachela quadricornifera | reverse complement strand
TGCTTACGAAAATATTCATCCGTATGGAACAGATGTTCTTAACAAAAAAACGAAGTACTGTTTTAAATCATATCCTCATCATACATGAAATCTAGTAGCGAGGAGTGGCAATCTGTATAGAAATGCTGATGACCGGCTGGTGGTTGTTTTTCACAGTTCACCTTAAAAAAAATCTCAATAGAAAATTGACAGGCCCAGCTTTTTTACAAAATAGTCGTCGCTAGTAAGATTGTTGTGTTTTCTTTTGTATGTGCATGTGTGCTCAGCAATAGTTCTCAAAACAGAATTCAGCAAGCAATGGCTGATGATAATTAAGTTGAATACAGTCAAGAGCTAAGCAAGTCATAGCGATAAGCTTTACTTGTAGTAACTTATATTAAAGCTCAGGCAGATTAAATGATACGTTATATTAGAAATAATCATTAATTCATTGTCAATTTGGAATTACTCTGATATGCAACGCAATCTTCTATGATTCAAGACATTATACATCAATTGATTGTTTAATCAATTACTTCTTATGAAACATATTGGACCTGTCCTGCAATGAAAACTGCAATAGGATATTTATAAGATTTTCTAGATTCGGAAGCTGTATTAAGTAATTTAGGAGTCTTGAATATACGTGGTACTGTTTAGATTTCTATAAGCTCGGAAATCTAAAGACGGATTTCGAAATCAGCGTTGTGTTGATCATTAGAACTACGTATTTCAAAGTTTTTGACACTTCGGAATCTATTATTTGAAAACTGTCAGAAAGTTTCAGATAGTAACAAAATCATAAATCGACTAAGAGTCTTTAAGAGTATCCTCTGTTTCAATGTCGAAGGAAATGTATATTCTTTACTTTAATTCGATACAGAGAGACTCTTTATGTGTTGGGAATAGACAATGAAAAGACCTTTAAGCATGTACATTGTCTCACCAATGTCAGCCTCTCTGGTTTCACTCACGTATTCAAACATCAATCCATGTTCACTCTTTTATTTCTTTCGATGAAATTACAAATCAATCAACAAATTAATCAATAACTGAAATGAATAAGATTTATTCACCAGTTAAGTCCACCATTTCCATTTCCATTTCCATGGCATTTCAATTGTAAATCGTTGTACTCGTTTGTTTTCGTTATCGACAACATAGAGATTGCCATGTCGATCAAATGACAATCCCGTAGGTCCACGGAGTTGATTTGTTTGTGTTCCCCAACCATTTCCACCTATAATAACATTTCCTTGTTGTGCTCCTTTAAGCCAACGCATAACTCGATTATTTCCTTGATCAGCTACATAAACAGTATTCAATTGATCGACTAGGATTCCTCGAGGACCATATAATTGTGTCAGACTGTTTCCTTTTCCTTGACCACCAGCAACAACAATACCTTCTTTTGCACCTGCTATCCATTTCATCACACGATTATTCCAACAATCAGATACAAACACTGAATGTTCTTGATCAACGAATATACCAATGGGAGAATTGAGCTGATCGAGACGATCTCCTTGGCCATTTCCACCTGCTACTACTGATCCTTCTGATTCACCCATTCGATATTTTCGTACTTCATGCCTGACAATATCAGTGACGTAGAGAAATCCATTTTTGTCCATAGTCAAACCAAAAGAAATGATATTCGAAATAATTGTTTCTCCACTTGTTCCATTTTGACGAGGCCATCGAACTATTCTGTCATTTCCACGATCACAAATAATAAGACTATCTCTCTCCTTGTCTACAATCACATCTGTTGGCCAATGTAATTGATTAGCACAATTTCCTGGTCCATGTCCACCTGCCACTACTTGTCCATTAGTTTCACCAGATTTCCATGCAACAATACAATTATTGTTGAAATCAGCAACATAAACAGTTTGATCATCATCTACATATAAACCATGAGGGCTATAGAGTGTTGGATTTTTTCTTGCTATCGTATATCCATCCTTGTTCCACGTGGTATTTAAAGGAATATCTGTCAAACTTCTGCGGAGTGGCGCTAAAATAAAGAGAAAATATCATCATCAATATGAATTTTTCATTATTTTTGAATTACTAGAAACGAGTAGGAGTACAAAAAGAAAAAATTTCAGGCTGTTGTTTTTCTCTGTATGATATTTTTAAGAATTATGTACAGAATTCTCAGCTGGTGTAAAGCAAAATATTATTATAGCACACTTCATTAGTGTACACATCGATCATTTGGGTAAGAACAAAGAAAAAAATTGTTAATAAATTACCGCTTTAATATTCATTCTCAAGAGTATCCATTCCATCAGAACTGGTGATCAATTGCTAACGAACTCTTTCACGTAAACAGCCTAAAGTTCTCCTATAGCATATATGGAACATAATATTGTCAAATACCATGTATTGAAAAAGCTACAGAAAAAGTAAAATAGAAATGTTTCAACTTCATTCCGCTGTACGGTGTTAGATAGTAACGAGATATCTTTTAGCACTATACTTTTTTCTCTTATCTATTCTTCTGTTGTCTTTCATATGATTGAAAAATATGGATGGACCGTTGCTATGATATTTTTTTCATTCGAATAAAGAATAAATCCGAGAGAAGATAAGTTGTCCATACAGACTAACAATGGATGTTGTGATCCGCTTCGATCAATATTCATCGAAAATAAGAAAGTAAGGATTTTTTTCAATTCACATCTTGTATTCTATTAAAGGTATTTCTCTTAAATATTCTTTCTGATTCATTCGAGTTACTGAGAAGACAATAAAAAATATCTATATATTTTCGTTGTCTAATGCAGAACTAGTCTTGATCTGAGATAAAGACATCTAGGATTGAGTTGATTTGAAAGATGAAGAGATTCTTTAATATTCACTGAGAAATATTTTGCAAATAATGATAACTATATGAGATTATCACATTTTTACTACTCCAATAACAAATTGTGAGGAATTGCCAATTTAAAACTCTCATGCATACACTATGCTATACCTGCAGTGATATTCGAATTTGGTATAGATCTGTTAGTCGATAATTGGATTGCTGTCGGTTGTGTGATTGAAGGTAAATTTTGAAGCGATGAAGTAATGTCAGAAATAGACTGCAAGAAAGTGTAAAGGTGATAACATTTTTTTTAAATAGATCTTGCAACTATTAACTTACAGAAGTTGAAACAATTTCTCGAAGTAGAACAGCTGGTTGAACTTCTTTGAGATGAATTTCGTAAGAGTCTGATTCCGTTTGACAAATTTTAGTGATTTCAAATTGAATAGCAGGTAAAAGTAGTACTTCATCTTCATCAGGATAATAAGAATAATTTCGAATATCTTTTCCTGAGTTACAAGTAATGATAAACTTTGTTCTTTTGCCTGTTTTACCAAGAAATTCTTCTGACTCCAAAACATGTTCTGAAATAGTACATGATGAAAAACCCCACCATACGATAGGATTTTCCAATTTGTACTTATCACTCAAGTCTAACTTAACACCTCGAAAGAGAGTTAGACTAGTGCTTGATGGTAGGCGATCTAACGCAACAAAGAGCAGTTTCAAATACAAAAACCATGGTTTGAGTTTTGATCGATCCTTCATTCGAAGTGTACCGTTCAAAACAGAGAACAAACATGTAGGTTCCCATGACATAGTGTAGAGCATGATTGCAGCCGCTTCATCTTGTGTCAATTCATTTGTAAGATTGTGACACCTCATTTTTGCAATATATGCCTGGTTTTTTATAAAAGATACAACTGATTCTAATGATTCTACAGCTTTTTCAATTGAAACAATTGGCTTGTCTTGATAACCAGTGATAGCTGCCAGAAATTCAAGAGGTTCTTTTCCAACATCTGTAATTCGTCGAATTTTCTGTATCAACGCATCCTTATCTTCTATAGACATAAATCAGCAATTGTTCAAATTATCGATAAATAAGGACAAAAATATTTTAATAACTAAAAGGAAAAAAAGATTTAATCAATACAGTTATTAGTATTATTATTTGAAATGATTGTGTGTTGAATTGAGTTATTAGAAAAACCATTCTTTCTTTATTATTAGTTAGAATAATATCTCCACATCAATCATCAGTCAAATTTTTTGTTTTTATTATCTTACATAAACAAAGAAAAGATCAGAATCTTACTCCACTTCCATTACTTTACTTCTTGCGTAACTCTACCTTCTTTACTACTCTATAGTTGAAAATATAACGTAAAATTTTATTTACTTCTCTTATACATTAGATAAGAAAAAGCCAAAAAAACTGACTTCAACGTGAATAATAAGATAAGATATTTATGATTTCTCAATAGCTTGTAATATTTCATTCAAACCGTCTTATGTACAAATATTTGTATATGATAACATTACAAATTGATGAAATTGAAAAATATATTCGTTAGACACAACACAACGATTTATTCTTAATTTCATTGTCTATAAATTTTTACTAAATCATTTTTATGTTACATGGACAAAGGAACGAAAAGAAAATATCAGTTATTTTGTATCTAATGTTGTTAATACTACTTATATGACTTAAACTCAAATTATTTCCAAAAATTAATAAATATGGTAAGATTTTCAAATAAAAACAAGTCCGTATATATATTAAATACGTATCGTTCACATAAAAAAAAAAGTAAAACAATAAACAAACAAAACAACGTTAAAAAAGTCAAGAAAAAAAAATCTGACATCAAAGAATGGATAAAAGAAAAACAATAGTGATACAAAAGTATCGGACAGTTTTGCAGGATAAGAAAGTTTACATTATGATCATACAACAATTGACTGATTACGTTGTATAAACATTAACAAAAAACAAAAGCACCGAGAAATATCAATAAAGGTAATAAATTGCTTTATGTACATTAATATCAATTATTGTTCTGACCAAACTCCTTCAGTGCTTATATTATTGCAGATCATGATCTGTCTTCGATCTACAAAAATATAAATTTTATTTTTATTATAAATATGCATATAAAAGTCATACTTTTATCATCGATATCATTAGCAATTGGTTCAAGTTGAATTCGTTTTTGAATATCTGGATGAAGATACGATGGTGTCATTTGTACAGTTGGAGCAGTAGCATAACAAGCCAAAACGGGTCCAATTGCATATGGTGAATGATGGAAAACGATATAGCCTGAAACAAAATTATTAATGCAGTCTAATCTATTTCTATATTCCCTAGGAAATTTTATTTAAAATAAAAATATAATTTATACAAAACTCCAAACAGAAATTATCCAATCTTACCCAATATAAAAATCTTTATTTTTTTTAATTTACTATTATTATTCCAATATATTTGTATATATATAGTTTTATTTTCCAATAGATCGTCGAAATAAATAAATATTCCACAACCAGTAATTTAAATCTCTCTCTCTAAATTTTTGTTTATGTTTTTTTTTTTTTTTTTTGTTAAAATATATGAAAATCAAAAGAAAACAAAACATTTGTTATTTGTTTGGTGCCATATGGCAAAAAAAAATTTTTTTTCTTTTTTTTTATCGAGTGAAAGAGAAACGACGATAAACACTTTTGGTCCAAAAAGCAAAAAGCACAGAACAGAGAAAGAATGAATGATACAGAGACATAAACAAATGAATTAAGAAAAAGTCTTTTGTTTTTACTATACAAAAAACACTAATTTTCCTTTCTTAATTATTTTTGTTCTTTGCTAGTCGTTTTTTGGATAATAATCTTTAGAAACATTGATTAGAAAACAAAAAGAAAAACACGAAAAAAGAAGAAATCTATGTATGTATGTATGTGTGTGTGTGTGTGTGTGAAAAAAATTGGATTGTTTCTAATTTTTTTGTATAAGTTTAGGGAATCGGAGAGAGAGAGAGAATTGATTTTTTTCACCCACTGTCTTTTCGAAAAGTTCACCTCTCACACACACTGGATCATCTATAGACAAAGCTCAGTTCCAGCTATAGCTGGACTGTTGCTGTGAGCTGTTGTAGCCCTGATCTTGATACCAATTTCCACCGGCATTCTGTTGTTGTGGACCATTATTTGAATTATCATTACCATCACCACCCATGGCTCCCCACGATCCAGTATCTGGACGGGATCGTTTCGACATATTACCATCGTTCATCTGGTTCGGTGGTCGTTTCATACCTCCATATTGTTGATTTTGTTGCATTGGATTCATGCCAAAACCACTGTTGCCCATGCCCATCTGATTCGACGATCGACCGAATGATTGGCTGTTGTTGCTGTTGCTGTTGCTGTTGTTTGGTGGTGGACCACTAAATGCGCCAAAACCACCTAAATGTAAAAATTAATATTTTATTATATTTTTTATTATCATTAAAACCTTGATTATTGAATCCACTACCCATTGGATTGAAACCATTATTATTATTATTAAATCCACTCGAAGTGTTCTTTAAAAAAAAATAAATCATAATAAAAATAAAATAAATCTTTTTTGTTTGTCATTTACATTTTGTGGTGGTCCACCATAGCTTTCTCGATAATTATTATTATTATTATATCCTCCACGATTTCCTTGATTAAAATTACTATTTCCACCTCGATTACCTGAATTGAAGCCCCCTCCACGATTACCTGAAATGCCACCACGATCACTACCACTAGGACGCTAATAAAACCAAAAATAATTTATAAATAAACAAATATTTTTCATTACTTACACTTCCACCACGATTATTGCCTCGTTGTGATGATCCACCTCGTGATGGTGGTCCTCCCATTGAATTATCACCACCAAAAGCACCAAAATTATTTGCATCTAATAAAAGAAAAAACAAAATTCATTAATATTTATTTTTCTAAATAAATATATGACAAATACTAACTAAATGAATCGTCAAATCGTCCTCCACCACGTGATGGATTATTATTATTATTATTAAATCCTCCAAAACCTGATGGTGCTCCACGATTATTTCTACCATATGAATTATCATTGAAAGTAGGTCGTGAATCAAATGGTGCATCAAATGGTTTTCGTTGTTCACGTTTTGCTTGTGCTTGTTTTCGTTTATCACTTAATGGTTTGGCTAAACTAATTTCAATTATATTACGACCAAGAATCTAAAAACAAATAAAAAAGATTAAAATATTTTTTAATCATTATTATTATTATTATATTACTTTTTCATTAAGCGCACGCATAGCATTTAAAGCATCTTCTCGTTTATCAAAATGAACAAATGCATAATCCTAAAAGTAAATTTAAATAATTTGTTTAGTTTCTTTTTTAAATATAAAATATAACTTACTCGAACTTTTCGTACACGTTCAATATTTCCATATGGTAAAAAGAAATCTTTTACATCATTTTCTGATACTTCTGATGTTAAATTTCGTACGTATAAAACTTTAACTTGTGCCATTGTACCTTCATCAGGATCTTCATCTGGATCAGCCCAATCAACAGCAATATCACGATTAAATACCTAAAATTTTTCATAAAATATATTATAAAAGAGTTTTTTTTTTCTTTTTAAATTAATTTTTCTTACTCGAACACGACCATTTGCTAATTTTCTTTTAGCTGCTGATGCATTTTTATGTGTATCAAAATCAACAAAACAAAATCCACGATTTTTTTTCTTATCAATTTCATCAGCTGGTGTATAAACAATAACGTCTGTTACACCTTCAACTGCTTTAGCTAATTCTTCTTTTATTTCTTCTTTTGATTTTGTTTTTGGTATATTACCAATAAATAATCGAAGATTGGCAACACTGCTATTAGCTTTTATAGGTTTTCCAGGACGTATTTCATAACCATTTAACTATAAAGATAAAATTATGATTACAATCTGAGTTTAAATTTGCTTGACAATGTATATGTTTGTGTTTTAAATTAATAAGATTAGAATATTTGGGAAAAAAATAAAGATCTCAGCACCAAATTAACAAATTCACAATGTGAACTGTTTTTGATGGAAATGAACCAAGAGGTTTGAATTTTAAAATGTTTTCAGTATGTGAAAAGTGTCTACAATTCAATGTTTCAATAGAATTTATTTTTCTCTTCGTATGATAGTTAAATAGTTCTATCTAGCCATCACCAACGAAGAAAAATAAATTGTATTGAAATTTTGAATTGTAATCACTTTATATACACTGTAAAAATCTTGAAATTCGAATATCTCGGCTTGTGTACCGCAAGATCTTTATTTTGGCTCGAATATATTTAATCTAATTACTTTACAATACTAACATCTCATTTGTAAGCAGTATTCATAACAAATATGCATCAATCCCACTTCTGAGTCAATATTAATTTATCAGTTCAAAAGTGAGTATGATGTTGTATTAATAAAAATGAGAGTTAATATCTATAGAACAAGAATCAGTGCAAGAATACTAAATGTGCATCCATTCAATTTGATAACCAAATAAGATTGAGACTACTGCAAACTATGACCATAGAGCTAAGTTTGAAATATTAATCTTCGAAAAGGAAATCTTACTTGTTCATATGCTTTTGTTGATTCTCCTGGAGAACAATATGTAACAAAACAATAACCTTTATTAAAACCTGATACTGGATCAATCATTAAACGTAAATCCCATATTTTACCAGCTTTTTCACATAATGGAATTAATTCATCTTCAAATATTTCACGTGGAAGTTTACCAATAAAAACCTATAAAAGATTGTTTAATTAAAAAAAAAGCAAAGTTTTCTTTTATATATATCTGCGTACTTCACTATGATAAGCTGGTCGATCTGGTCCATCAGGTGGTGGTCCACCATATTTACGTTGACCAGCTGTAATTTCAATTTTATATCCAGTTCGTTCAGTAATTTGCTAAAATATAATTTTGTGAAAAAACATATATAATTTTATTTTTTTTATTGTTTTACTTTTAATTTCGCTTCATCTGGTCCAGGTTTATGTGTGCGAGAATTTTCACCAAAACCTTGTCCTACTTGTGAATCATTAGGTGAAGTTTTTGGTTGTTGTGGATTACGTGTTTTCCATTGTTTAATAAAATTACATAAAAATGCACCTTTATTAACTACACCGGTTAAATCAGATGTATTAAATTCATCAAATAATGAATCAATACTAGTTACATCATCAGGAAATGAACGTAATTGTTCACAAACACGATTGTCTATATCACTTGAATTTAATTTACCTATATCAATAAGAGAACGAATTTTTTGTACAATTTTTTCATTGATTCCTTGATCAGTATATGCTTTTTCAATTTGAGTGTCAGGAGAATCTTGAGGATTCGTAGAAGATGTTATTTCTTGTTGTGTAGTTCCATTTACAGTTGACATTATTAAAATGATGTCAGAAGTAATAATATCAATCTAAGAATGATAAAAACTTTTTTTTTGACATTATGTAATAAAAGATTGTTGGGAATAAAAAAGAGTTCGTCAATGAATAATAACAACGAAAAGAAAATGGTCTGTTCTCTATAGTGATTATATAATAGGTCATTAATGCACTTATGCATTTTGAATAAATGAAATTTTTATTCAGAAAATTTTTATAAAAATAAAATGAA
This sequence comes from Macrotrachela quadricornifera, assembly GCA_022393335.1. Lineage (NCBI taxonomy): Eukaryota > Metazoa > Rotifera > Eurotatoria > Philodinida > Philodinidae > Macrotrachela > Macrotrachela quadricornifera. The sequence continues at coordinate 1,338 of JAJEKB010001158.1, read as the reverse complement.
AACAAAAAAATTTTTTTATTATTTATAAAATAAATACAATAAAAATTGTTTGTATCGTTTGAAGAATTATCATCATCTAGGCACTAGATATTATTCCAATAACAGATCATTTTTGTTATATACTCAGGGAAAGGAAAAACAAAATGTTCGGTTTATGGATTATTATTTTAATAATTCATTTTCATTATTCTATTCAAACAATTGATAAAAGTAATTTAAAATCTTATTTAATTAACGTTAAATCTTCATTATGATTTAGATGATTTACTTGTTGTTGCTGTTGCTACAAATAAAACCGATAGTTATTATCGTTTTATTCGATCATTAGATATTTATGGTTATAAATATGAAGTAAATGAAAATTTATCAAAAAAAAAAATTTTAAAGATAAATTCTTTTTCTTATTATAGATTTATGGTCTTGATCAATCATGGAAAGATGAAAATGGAGAAAAAATGAAGATTCTTCGTGAAAATCTTCTTCATCATAAAGATGATAAGAAAAAAATTATTCTATTTACTAATCCATATAATGTAATATTTACACAACGACCAGAATTTTTACTTGAAAAATTTGAAAAATTTAAATCAGCTCGAATTATATTTAGTGCTGAAGATATTTGTTGGCCTGATGAAAATTTACAAGTATTCATTATATTTTATTTTTTCATTTTGAAATATTTGATTATTTTTTTCTTTTGGTTTTAGTATGATTATCCATTAGTTGAAAGTAACGAAAAACGTTTTTTAAATGGAGATAATTTTATAGGTTATGCATCGGATATTTATGAAATGATTTTAAATGAAATTAAAAATGAACAATTATATTTTACAAAAATATTTCTTGATAAAATAACTCGAGTAAAAATTTAAAAAAAAATAAATGAAAAATTTCTTAAATTTTATTTTTAGAATAAATGGTCAATTGTACTTGATAAACGTACAGAAATTTTTATGAATTTAAATGGAGCTATCGATGAAGTTAAATTACCGGTTAAAGATGATGAAGTTTATGTGCATAATTCATGGACTGATTCAATTCCAATTGTTATTCATGGAAATGGTCCTACTAAAGTAAAACAAAAGAAAAATTTGATCTTTTTTTATATTTACTTATTGTTGTTTTCTAGAAAAATTTGAATTACTTAAGTAATTATATTGCACATACATGGTCACCGACTACTGGATGTTTACAAAATAAAGAAAATCTATTTGATATAACTCAAATTGATGATGTAAGAGAATAATCTTTGTATATAAATATTTTTAATTATATATATATATATTGTTTAAAGCTTATGCAGTGGCCTATGGTTTATATTGCTTTATTTATTGAATA
>JAJEKB010001157.1:35837-147031 GCA_022393335.1 Macrotrachela quadricornifera | reverse complement strand
ACTTATACACGTTCGGCTGATATAGCTTTAGCTACAATATTTATTTTTAAAAAACTTATTGGAGAATCAAAATGGTCAAATGCAAGTGAACTTATTACACTTATACGTTCACAAGCTCATAGACTTAATGAAGGACAACCTGTTGATAGCATTACATTTAATATTACACGGTATGTTATTTAAATAGACACATCAAATAAATGATTAGTGTTTTATCTAAACAATCAATGACATTTTAATATCATTGGATATTGTATTTATAGAGAAAACATCAATACATATGAGTAATTGTCTTATTTTATTACGTTGAACCTTGAAGGCAACAGAGAATAGGAGAGATTAAGTTATATATATATATATTTATATATCATGTATGCAGTCTTATAGCAGTTGTCTTGATATTTCTTGAAGAGCAATCTCTTATATCTACGCTACTTAAAATAATCAATAAAATCTTATTGATATATTAAATAAATATAATAATTTTTTAAATTATTATTTAGGCGTATTTTAAAATTAATTCGTGAAACATCAGTTCGAATAATTCATGGTAAAAATGAAGGTGGTGATATATCTTTAACACTTCAAGCTGTTCTTAATGATCGTACAACAGCATCAACTATAAATGAAGATGATAATGAAAATATTCAAGAAAATCCTCAACAAATAAAACAACAAATTCAAACAAATAAAACTGAATCAACTACAATTAATAATATTGAAGGTGAAGTATCTGTACAACGACTTAAACCTGAATTAATGGATGATTTAAATTGGTATTCATCTGAAATTGAATTAAGTGTTAAAAATCTTGCTCAACAAGCTTTAGCACATATTCATGCTAATGAACTTATTTTAACATTAGGTTATTCATATACAGTTGAACAATTTTTTAAATATGCAGCTGGAAAAAAACGTCAATTTCATGTATTTATATTAGAACATGCACCATTTTTTACTGGACATAAAATGGCAATAAATTTATCACAATTAAATATTCCTGTTACTATTGTTACAGATTCAGCTGTATTTGCTATTATGGCAAGAGTTAATAAAATTGTTATTGGTACACGTAGTCTTCTTGCAAATGGAGGTTTAACAGCAAAATCTGGTACATATAATTTAGCATTAGCTGCAAAAAATTATAATGTACCATTACTTGTTTGTGCACCAACATATAAATTTTCTCCAACATATCTTCCATCATTTGATCCAGTTATGTGTAATAGTTTTCCATCACCAGAAAATATTCTTTCATATGAATCGATATTTCAATCATCATTAGATACTGTTGTACCTATGCATGATTATGTTCCACCTGAATTAGTTACATTAATTATTGGTAGTGGAATGGGTAATGCACCATCATATGTTTATCGAATTGTTAGTGAATTATATAGTGCAGAGGATAACGATCTTGAACGTTTACAAATATCATTGAGATAATTTCTTTTTTTTTTTTAATTTATTTATATTATTATTGTTATTTTTTTTTTGATAGTGATGATATAAAATAAACATCGATGTGTTTTTCTTTATTCTAGATAATGTAAAAAGAAAACGAAAAATATGGCATTAACGAGCAAAAATTTTTCACAAAAATCACTTGAAATAAAAACAAAATCAATTGAAACAACACTTGTACCACTTGTAACACAAATTTCAACATTAGTTAATTTTAAAGAAAAACCTCGATCATCATCAATAACTAATGAAAAAACATTACAAGCTATTAATAGAGTAGGAGATGCTGTACATATGGCTGTTGAACGTTTTGTTTCTGTCGGTAGGTAGAATGTTAGACATGTATATATTCTGTTTATTAAATAATTGCATTTGATGATATGTCAGACATGCAATCAGCTTTTTTTTTATTACGTAAGATTACTGATATTTAGAATAAAAGAAAAGATTAAATCTTTGATTTTTTTTTTCATTATTGTTTGATATGTATTTAATTGATTCTTGATCATTTTTATGATGAGTGAATATTCTCAGATATCCATTCATTTTTGGTCTGGCGTTTAGTGTATCTTAGTGAATTATATTTACAATATCAAGAGTTTATGTCTATGACATCAATTTCATAAAATATAAACATGATTCTTCATGTCATTAATTGTATAATAATTATTATAAAACTTTGAATACTTTATAATTATAGTTAGTCACAATAATATATTCATTTTTTGTTTTATTCCAATGTCTATACTAGTGCTAATAGTCGAAGGTCAAATATATGAAGATATCTTTTCTGTATAGATGAAAAGCTTCATAGATATAGTGCAGTTCTATTGTTTACTTTTGTCGGTATATAAAGCTTCCGACACATGTTGTTAATATCAAGGATGATGAAAGAATAAATATATTATTATGATAAGATATAATTATGGCGTATTTGAAATCATGTTACGATATTAATCTTCATTATTTTAATAGTTTTAACCTTATATGTTGTAATTCTCAAGAGCATCATAATTAATGACATTATGAATTAAATTAATATTTTGTATAGACAATCATTTCAAATTTTCGAGATCGTTTCAGGTGATTTCCTTATCAGTATACGTGAAAAAAAAGTGTTTTGACTGTGGTTTAAAACTTTAACGAATTTATTCAACTTTATCTTTTAGGAGAATCAATTGCTAATGAAAATCCCGAAATAAAATCCGATTTAATTGATGCCTGTCGTGAGGCACGATTAGCTGGTATATACAAGAATTTTTTCTTAAATTTTTCGAAACTAAATTTTTCTTTAAGGTGAAATTATAAAACGAATAACTTGTGTTGAATATGATACATATGGAAAACCATTATGTGTTACTGATAGACAAAGTATGGTACAAGCAGCTCGTGGTTTATTAAGTGCTGTTACACGCGTCTTATTACTTGCTGATACGGTTGTTGTAAAACAAATAATATCTATTAAGAAAAAAGTTTGATTAATTTTTATTAAATAGATTTTAATAAAATATATTATAGGTGATATCAACATTAAATCGACTTGAAATAGTAACATCTTTTTCTGAATTTGTTAAATTATTTGGAATTTATGGAAGTCAAATGGTTGAATTAGCACATTTAACAGGAGATCGACAAAATGTAAATAAAATAAAAAATTCTATTATATATATTTCTTTTTTATTTTTGTTTTTATTTAGGATTTAAAAGATGAACGACGTCGATCACAATTATCAGCTTGTCGAACTATTCTAGAAAAATCTACAATGCTTATATTAACATCATCAAAAGTATTTTAAAAAAAAACTAGTATTTATTATCCTCTAGAAAATTCGTTTTTTATTTAGTCATATCTTCGTCATATTGAATGTATTCATTCTCGTCAATGTAGAGATTTTGTTTATGATCAAATTCGTCGTGCACTTGATTTAGTTGGATTAATTGTTTATGATTCAGGTTCAACAACACAAACAAATATTTCAACATATACAATATTACTTACAAAAGATGAAATTAATTTTGTTAAATCTTTAAGACAATTTGAAGTAAAGAAAATAAAAAATAGAACATTTTTTTTTAAAATCTTTTCGTTTTTTAGTATGCTCTTGAAATGTTAAATGTTTCTGTAACATCATCAACTAAAGAACAACTTGAACAATTATGTAATAAAACTATTGATAATAGTCAAGATTTTACTGATTCAGTTTATATAAGTATTGAACAAAGAGAAAAAGTACTTGAATATCATAAAAAATTACAAGATCAATTGGGAGATATAATTACATTAATTCGAAATAATAGTGAAAATGATTTTTCATTAAAAACTGATGTACTTCCATTATCTATTCAAACAATTCAACAAGTAGCACGAGATTTTCGTAAACAAGTAAAATGAATTTTTTTTTTCTTTTGTTAATTTAATTTGAAATTTTTCATTCGTGTTTTTTTTAAAGCTAGAACAAATGGCTATGTATCGTGCATCAGAATTTTTTCGAACACATGATGAAAATATTTTACTTAATGAATTAAAAACATATGCATTAACAAATCGATTAGATTTATTACAAGAAGCAATTGATCGTTTTCGTGAACAAGCTGAAATTGCTATTGAGGTTAAATAATATATATTTTGGGTCTGTTCTTTTTTTTTATTTTGTATTTTTTGTTTTTAGTTAAGCAATCTTTTGAAACATATTAGTTCATGTGATCAATTACAAGTATCAAGTGAATATCATAATACATTATTTCAGAATTTATCGAATATGGTAGGTTTCTATCAATAGAATATGTAGTTTAGAAATTCGTTATACTCTACGACTTGATAGCCAATTTAATTGAGTAACAACTGTAATTCTAGTGTAGATCTTTACGGGTACTGAAACATTTGAATTTTTGATCTTTTCTCTTAAAGTAGGATACCAATTGTCGTAATAAGATAATGTAATTTGATTAACGAGCTTCATGTAATAATCTTACAAGGAAGGAGATGTAAGCATTATGTTACAACTAATTTTGAAAAGAAAATAGGATTTGATAAAATTTAACTGAAGCTATTTAAAATTGAAGAATTCAATTATTTAATAATTTTTCGAAATTTTCGAGTTCCACTTTCTCACTCGACAATGATTAATGGTCAATGATTGAAGTCAAGCCTTATAATCAATGGATTTTTTTATATGAGGCACTATTATTTCTACACAGGCCCAAATTCCTTTGCGAATAGTGAAAATTTAACTACAGTATAATGATTACTTCTCTTCATGATTATTATAATAGAATGTTTATTAATAAAGATAAACAATTTGTGTATAGTAATATTAATATGTAATTTTAGATTGTTTCATCATCACAATCTGTTGCTGCACATCCAAGCAGTCGAGTACCAAAAGAAAATCTTGATGTTCTCTGTCGTTTTTGGGAACAAGAACTTAATGATTTTTCAATTCTTGTTAAAGAAATTCAAGATTCTATTGAAGGTCGTGGTGAAAAAACAGTTTATTTATCATTACCAAGACCTGGTAAACATGGAACAACATCAAAAGGTATTATTCATTTGATTTCATTCAATTTGTTTTTTTTTATTTTATTTTTTTAAAATTTATCTTTAGTTAGTTTTAAACCAACAAAACTTGATTCAGATGAACAAGCTAAAATTGCTAAAGCTGGTCTTGAAATGAAATTAGTTACATCAGAAATGGATGCTGAAGCTGAAAAATGGGATGAACCACAAAATGAAATAGCTAAAGTTGATTAATTTCTTTATTTTTCTTCTTCTTTTAAATATTATTTTATATTAAATAGCGTGCAAAAAATATGTCATCAATGGCATTTTCTATGTATTTATTTACACGAGGCGAAGGAACATTACGTACAACACAAGATTTATTTACACAAGCATATTATTTTGTTGAAGAAGGTACTCGTTTATCAGCTATTATTTATGAATTTTCTAATCAAGTAAATTTAATATAAAATAAAAAAAGAAAAAGAATTTTGAAATTTTGAAATTTTAAGATACCAAATAAAACTGCAAGACAAGATATATTAATACAATTAGAAAAAATTCCATTAATGTGTCATCAATTAAAATTAAAATTAAAAACTCCTGTATCAGGAAAAAATTCAACATTTATAAAGGTTGATGCAGTTATATGTGAATCAAGAGATTTAATGAATGCAGTAACCCGTTTATGCACCAATGTTTTCGTTTGTCAAACAAAAGTAAATAAAAAAAAATAATATTAAAAATTTTTATCTAAATATTTTTAGTATAATATGGTTGATTATCATGCAATTTCAAGTAGTAATCATTATTCTCGACCATCATTATTATCTAACAAACCATATCGAACAGCATCAATGGAACAAGATGATCGTATAGATATAAGATCTGATCGTCCTATACGTTCATCATCATTACAACGACCTTCAAGCTATTTACCAGCATTTGATCACATATAATAATCATTTATTTGTTTTTAGTTTATTTTTTATCGTGATTAACTAATGTGTGATTAATCTTTTTATAAATCCGTGGTTTGTTTTTTCTTTCTGCGTGTGTGGAATATCATTTTATATACTAATATTAGTCAATCTTATTATCTCGGAATTGTATATTTTGTTTTCTCTTTTTTTTTTGTATAGTGATATGTTTTGAATTTTTTTTTCTTCGTACGAATCGGTTGGCATGTAAGAAACACATAAAGGATAAAATAGAATAGAAAGTAATAAAAAATTAATATTGATAAAAACATTATGGGGACTCTATGAGAAACGTACCACTATAAACGCAACTGTCTCAGGATCAGCTAAAACTTTCAGGGTTTATAGAGCTCAACGAGCTGATCATTTTGGTATCAAGTAATATTATGTTTGCATGTAATGTCACTTAAAATGAGTCGAAATATAGTTATATGAATTTATCATAAAATATGATAAAACTGAATCAAACCATATAGAACTCAAATAGTTCATGTTCCCACAGCAAATTTTTTAATGGTAACAAAATTGATTGACGACTACATAAACACTAACTCCCAATAGCAAGTTCCAGACAAATTTGGATGAATGGTGGTATGGTAGGTTTTGTAGAGCATTGCTTCCTCTATCTTCTGGTGTATAAAGCATTTCGTGCCTTCTTGTTGATTTTCATTGGCTAGAGAGCCTAAATGTTTATTTACCTACGTTATAGGACAAATTTGAGATCTTACACAAGGATTTTCAAAGATTACTATTAGAGAAGTGCTTAACTATATTGGTGTGATAAAAGTAAACAAAAGTTTTCCATAAAAATATGTAAATTTTTAAGATTTGCACATTCTTATAATAAAATATACCAACAAGTCTCATCGAAGTGGAAGCGACAAATTTGAATATTAATGAGAGTAACATTTCTTTTGACAGATTACGACTATGAGATGGTATGAAAGAAAGCGAAATGACTTCTAATATCTGATAGGTTCTTTCCACTGCTAGTTGACACTTATTTGGATTGAAATTTTTAGATGATTTCATGGAGTCAATCTTTGGAAATCCTTGTGTAAAATCTCAAATTTGTCCTATAACGAAGATAGAGCAAGCGATGCTCTACAAAATCTACCATACCACCATTCATCTAAATTTGGTTGGGACTTGCTATTGAGAGACACTGCTTATGTAATTCTTAATCAATTGTCTTGCCATTAAAAAATTCGCTGTGCAAACCTGAACTATTTGAGTTCTATATGGCTTGATTCAGTTTTATCATATTTTATGCTAAATTCATATAACTATATTTTGGCTCATTTTAAGCGAAACTACATGCAAACCTAGTATTATTTAATACCAAAATGATCAGCATGTTGAGCTCTATAAATCCTGAAAGTTTTAGCTGATTCTGAGATAATCGTGTATATAATGGTACGTTTCCCATAGATTTCCTCATTGACTTTCAACACGAGTATCAAAACTATAGATAAAACGAGACTGATGACGTATTGATAAACTAAAGCGGTCTCTGTCTAACATTTTTTATTGGTCAAAATAATAATTGGTTGTTTGAAAAATAGCTAGTCGCTAGTTAATCATTACATTTTTTTTATCATTATTATTTTCTTTTAGTCTTTACACATAAAAAAAAAATAAATCATGAGTGATGTCACATGGGATGAAATACGTAGTTTACGTGCTGATTTTCTTAATTTACAATTAACAGAAACAGCTAATAAGTATATTAAGAAAATCTTATATATTCAATAGATTAAATATCTTATTAATTTATTTAGATTATCCGAACGAAATTGTGTTGAATTAATTGGTCTGTTAGTTAAAGAAGGTTTATTAAATGTAATTTATACAACTGATGGAAAAGATATTATTACTGAACAACGACTTATTCGAGAAATTCTCGATGAAATTTATGCCAATGACGGTATTAATGATTTTATTATCATAAATAAAAATATGATTATTATTTTTTTTTCTATTAAGGTCGTATAAATATTGTTGATTTGGCTCAACATCTTAAAATAGATTTAAATTATATTGAAAATAAAGTTGGTGATGTTTGTAAAGAAGATCCAACATTACAATTTACTTTGGGACAATTTATTTCTGCGTAAGTTTTAAACGTAAAAAAGAAAAGATCAATCGATTTATTTTTTTTTTTAAGTGACTATACAAATCGTTTAGTTGAAGAAATAAATGATATGTTAGTTGAACGTGGTCTTATACCATTTAGTGAATTAATTCGTCAATTTGATTTACCTACAGAATATTTAAATTCAATTGTTATAAATCGAATTATTGGCTCATCATTAAATGGTATTAAATTTGAATCTGGTACATTATATACAGAAAATTATGTTCGGTTACAACAAAATATTCTTATTGGACATCTTCAAGCAGCATTTTTACCTGTACGTGTTAGTGAAATAATGAAAACTACACGTGTTAATGAAAATCTTATTCAAAGTAATAAAATTCGAAAAAAAAAATTTATTATTTTTTTGTTTATTATAGGTATTATTGTTAATTTAATTCGTGATAATCGAATTAATGGAAATCTTATTGGAACAACAAAAGAAAATTCAATTTTTTATCCAAAAGTTTATATTGATGCCCAAGCTAAATATATAAAATCATTTTTTTCTCAAAATGGTTATATTGAATATTCACTTGTACGAAATCTTGGTATAAATGATCCTGAAGGACAAACAAAATTAGTATTAAAAGATCAAGATCATATACTTTTTTTAATATCTGGTTGTATTGATTCATTAAAATTTTTACCACAATTAGAAATGAATATTGAACAAGGTTTAGTTTCAAATGAATATGTTGATATAACAACAATCATGCCAAATAGTTTTAATGAAAATGATATTGAAAAATTATTTAAAAGTGAAGCATCAATTAAAGATGTTGTTAAATCATCAGGTGGAGAATTTATTTCAAATACATTTATTATTGGAAAAGAATTACAAGAAAAAATTGAGAAAAAATTAAATCAAATTTGTCAAGAATCTGCTGAAAAAGTAAAATATATTAAGATTTTTTTATAAAATATTAATTTATCTTTAGGAATCTGCTCAATGTACTCCACAAATGTATGCAGCTGTTCTTCAAGGTAATATTACATTAGCTAGTTCATCATCAGGAAAAGGCGCTGCGGGTAAAAAACCAGTAGCTGCTAGTGGTAAACGAAAAGGTGCATCAAAATTTGTTGAAGAAACAAATTCTAATCAAGAAACAATATCTTTTATAAGTAAAGATGAAATAAAATCTCATATTCGAACTGTTAATGAAGAATTACCTGATGAAATAATCGATTTATTAGCTGATAATCTTTATAGGTAAATTTTGTTTTTATTTAAAACAAAATAAACAAATTAATTAATATATTTTCTATTGTAAATTTAGTGTTAAAAGTCGTCAATATCTTGATTTATTTATACAACGTGTTAAAGAAAGTTTTACATTAAAAGAATCTGAAATGAATACTGATACAACACGTAAAAGTGAAATAAAAAATACTCAAGAAACAATCAAACAATTACATGGACAGATTTGTATATTTTCACATTCAATTGAACAATTAGTTGCAGAAAATGAAACTAATCTTGGTAGAAAAAAAATTCTATAAATAAGTATATGTATATAATTAGTTTTATTTTAGCTGATACTTTACAACGACATTTAATTCGTTCAATTTGTACTGATATATGTGACATTATTATACGAGAAATTGATACATCAGCAAGTGGTAAAACAGGACAAATGAGTATTGAAGTAAGAATAATTTTTAATGATCTATTAGAGTTTAGGAGAAAAAAAAAACTCATTTCTTTTTTATTCAAGGAACGAACTAAAATTATTCAAAAAATGTCCGAACCAAATCGAAGTCAATTATCAAAACTTAATGAATCACTTAATGGAAAAGTAAAATAAAAATTTCAAATTATTTTCTATTTAATTTAATTTTTTTTTTTATTATTTATTTATAAAGAATATTGAAACAACTTTAACTCGACTTGAAGATGCCGCTAATACAGTACTTCAAATAACATTAAAACGTCCAAATAAAAAATCTGAAAAGTTTCTATTTAAATTTTAATTGAAATTATATTTATTTTTTTATTTTATTCTAGAGATTTAACATTAGATATTCGTGAAAAACTTAAAGCAAAATTAACAGATGAACAAGATCCTGCAATGATTCTTCATTTAACAGTAACACTTATTTTTTATGCTGTACATAATGGTAAATTTGCTCATGCACCTGGCAAAGCAGTACCATTATTAGTTAAATATTTATCGAAAAATCTTCCGAATAATATTAATCAACGATTACATGAAATGCAAGGTTAATAAATATTTTTTTCATAAATAAAAAAAAAATTTTATATTTAAAATAGAGTTTGTTATTCAACAATCAACAACACCAACAACAACACCTTTATCAAATGAAAAAATTGAATTTATTAAAAAATTAGGTTTAAGTGCAAAAGAAAATATGTTATTTACGTCATTTTCAAGTGATGCTAATGAAACACAATAGAGTTTTTGTTATTGACCTTTCTTTTTTGAAAACCGTTAAATATACACATACGAACATGGGCTATTGGTATTCGTTCTTCTAAACATATTTTAAGAATAAAAATGAATGTTTAAACGTAACTAATTTGTTTTTATTAATAATCAAATAATCTATACTTATATTGGTGAATTATTCAGAAAAATCAAATGAGTATGAATAGTAAACACTTATTAAATTGAGTTAGAAGAGATAATAGGTATCGTTATTATATTACTCGATCAACTTACTTTATTTTTCAAATTCGACTTGAAATATACTGTTTGTTGACTTTTGTCGACTTATGTATAATAGAAGGACAACTGAGTGATCAACTTCAAAACTATTGTAAAGTATGTTATTTTTGGTTGATGTGTATAATAAAAATGTTTTATATTATTTCATTGCATGAATTAAAAGATGTTTAAGCAGCCCTAGTTTGACCATAACAGAATATGAATCACTTTAGTTTCTCTTTGTTTGTCATTTATAACGATTGGTTTGGTCTGTATACTTATTTTTATAGACTAATATTGTAATATAATTGAATGACAACGATATTAAAATGATATGACTATGTGTAGCATTTTCCGATGTACTAGAGTGTGTAACTGAAGAGAAAGAACAAATAAAAAAAAGGAAAGAATATGTTACAACAAGTCTATTTTCGAGTAGGAATCTTTTGAATGATAGAGTAATTGATTGAAATCTACGACTAGTAATCTACTGAAACGAATAAATAGACAGACAACAATATAGTCACAATCTATCATTAGTCATGATTGTATTAAATCAAAAGGATTAAAGAAAGACTCATTTCGTACGAGGAGACATTTCTAACTGTCAAGTTGCTTTTCGCATGAGACTATTACTATTCGATCGGTCTTACTGAGTAGTGGAAAAGTCTATTTGAGTCTAATTTTTCGATCTTCTCTTACAGCATTATGATCATTTTATTTAGTTTTTGTCCATATGCTCGTAGGATGTGTGAACGGATGAACAATAAAATTTTGAGCTGAAGTTTTACCCGTAGTTAGACTTTATAGTTACTAGAAATTCTTCAACGTTTACCCTCAAAAGTCAATATATTAATGAGATATGAGCTAATCATGAAAATGTCCTCAGTGTGAAATATTATAAAGCCTAACTACGGATGAAACTTCGTCATTCAATCGTTCACAGATCTTACGATCATATGCCAAAAGTCAAATAAAATCATCATAATTCGGTAAGAGTAGATCAGAAAATCAAACTCAAATCGAGTTTTTCGCTACTCATCAAGACCGATTGTTTGGCAATGGTCTCTTGCGGAACTTTATGAAAAACGAGAAATATTTTTTTTACAGAAAGTATGACCTGTACTTGTTTCAAACAGTTAGACGAGCAGATCTGATGATATATTTGATCCTCTGATAGGTCAAAACATACTATTTATTATATTTTAATATTGACATATAACTAATCTCTTGTTTTTTTTTACTTTTTCTTCACTTTAACGAGTTGCTAATGAAATGAAAACTTTGATATAGACCCATTTGATAAATTAAACCGTTTTTTTTTAATATCCAAATCTTAACGCTGTAATCATAGTACAACTTTTTGAATTGCTAAAAGAAATCTATTGAAAAATTTCATCATCGAAAATAAGAACATTTTCACCCGTTTACTATAAGTATTAGTCATATGATGTGTTCTAAATTAAATCTAATATTACATTATACTAATTTTCAGATGGAAAACGATGATCGTGTAGGTAAATATTTAAAACGAATAGGATTAAATCATCCAACAAATGGACCTACTGAAGAATATCTTAATCAATTACATATTGCTCATTTAACACATATACCATTTGAAACATTTGATTTAATAGATTTTAAACAATTATATATTTCATTAGATTTTATATTTAATCAACTTGTAGAACAACAACGAGGTGGTGTTTGTTATCAAATGAATGGTCTTTTTGAATTTATTCTTAAAAAATTCAATTATAATGTTAAAATAATTGGTTGTGCTGTTCATCTTGCTGATAAAAATAAATATTGTGACGATTTATCTCATGCAGCATTATATGTTACATTAAATAATGATAAAAAATTTTTATGTGATGTTGGATTTTCACGAGATTTTCTTACACCATTAGTTTTTTCTATAGATTCAATTCAATATGCAACAAATGGTTTTTTTCGTATAATAAAAAGTGAAGATGGATTATATTATAAAGTTGAAAGAGGTTTTCTTAATAAAAATGAAAATATATCTTTACCAAATTCATCAATTCCTCAAACACATATTATTGATATTAATCCAGAATATTTCAAATGGGTAACATCATATAATTTTCCAATTGATTTTGATAAACAATCAATTCAACTCAAAGATTTTGAATGTAAATGTCCATATATAATTAATTCACCAGATTGTATTCTTAATCATTGTACAATATGTCATTTACATACATATAAACCTGTTATTGGTGCAATTAGTATTATTGGTAAAGAATTTTGGGAATGGATTATAGAAAATGGAATCGAAACTCGTCAAAATTATCCAATATTAAATAATGATGATGAAATAAAAAAATTATTAAAAGAAAAATTTAATTTAATAATTGAACGAAAGCTTACACTTATTCATGAATCAAAATAAATAATTAATAAATATTTATCTTTTCTTCTTTTTTCTTCTTATCTTTAACAGCTGTTATAAATATATTTTTCAAGATTGTCATTCAATCACTTAATCATATTTATAACCTTGATACCACTGCTGTGAAAATAAGAACATATAGATTATATCGATATTTATATTATTGATTGACAAAATAATTAGATTGAGACTATGATTAGTAAACGATTGAAACTATCATAAATAAAAATTTATTAATTAATAGTTAATCTTTTTTCTTTAGAAACAAAAAAAAAGAAGAAACTTATTTATTTTCCATATGTTTGTACATATTACTGAGATTATCGATACTGTTAAGGTCTTATCCTCGAAGCTTTAGTCAACATTTTATCAATAGACATAAAAAACACATCTGATCTTCATTTGCATTAAGAGTGCAAGTATCAATTGAATCAAGCGACGTTTTAGCTATCATCAGTTATTTATTACATAAACAATAGAATGTATCTAGAATGGAAGATATAGATAAATCATTAATATTTATCAATTCTGTCTATTTTCACCTGATCAAAGTAACACATATGCTTATTAGAATCTAAGCTTATCGATATATGATAAACTCAACCTTTTCTCTCATATATTATGAATCATATATGAAAAAAATTATGAATAATCTTTGAATGAAATCAAAGAATGCATTTTTAAAGATACTTATCTTCTTATTAACGTTTTATTATAAAATAAGAATATAAAATAAGAAAAAAAGGTCTATTATTGTTTTTTTATTTATTAGCTAAAGACATTTCGATTAAAAGAACTTGCTACACATTAATAACAAGTGCGTATGTTTATTAAAATACAATACTATACATGCTTTTGCTGTTTCTTTTCTCCTTCATGCATCTTCTACAATTGCAAATAATAATCATAATAACAACAAGTATAACCACAGCAAGATGTAAATTATATCGTATCGATCTTTTACTTTGTCGTCTTGTAATATATCTTATATACATAGGAATATATTAATTGAATATAAACGTCAACATATTATTTTCATCTAATAAAAACTTCTTTTTTTTTTGTAATATGTTGTTATGTGAGAAAGTGATGAAAGAAATGAAATCATTGCAGTTGTTATTTGATGACTAATCAATAGTTAGAAAGAGAAGAAACAAAAAAAAAAGGAATCATCATGGGATACATATGTATATATAATGATGAAACACCTGTATAGAAATATGAAATCTATATTTAAAAAGATTTATGTGTTTATGGTTAGTTTCCTTGCTTATTCAACACTTGCTTTTAGATGCTTATTTAAAAATATAGATTTAATCATTTATTCATATATTGATTCATATGAAATTAGATAGTATGAAAACATAAGATTTTTTTATGTTGATTTATACCATTAAAAAACTTATTGTCGTTTTATTTTTCGCTTATATTCCGCAAAACCAGACGTTGTCCTTCTATTGAATATAGTTTTCTTTTTGAAAAAAGATTAATTTCAGACTTGTCTTATGTAGTTAGATACCATTCAAACATATACGCAGTTTTGTCACAAGCACACACATGCACACATAAAAAAAAACGATCATCAACGGCAACAGCTTTCTGTGTATTCTCTCCCTCTCTTCCTTCCCTCTGTCTTTGTAGGTATTTCTTTTTTTTTTATTTTCTAGTTTTCTCTTCTTGTCTCTCTTCTCTCTTTCATACAAAATCATGTTGTTGTTTTCTTTTTTCTCTCTCATATCAGTGTTAGTGACGGTGATTGACTGATAGAATACTCTTCGAACTTATTAAAAATTTTTCATTTTTCTAGTTCAATAATGATAAAATTATTCTTATTCATAACTATTCATATATTATTATTAAATATAATCCATTGTCGTTATGCGGAATGGGAAGAAATAAAACCATATTGTTCTATACGTCCAAATCCTCAATGTTGTAGTAGTCGAAATGATAATTGTTTTATGCCATATTATGATTCTCGATGCTATTGCGATACATTTTGTTTTCGTGGTATTGATAATCATGATTGTTGTCCAGATCATGATTCTGTATGTGAAGGTAAAAATGTATCATTACCAACTACACCACCACCTAGACCGAGTACATGTCATGATTCAATAACAAATCGAGATTATTCATTAGGTGAATCATTTAAACGTGATTGTAATTTATGTCGTTGTACAACACTTGGTTTTCAAACAACATTATCATGTGAAGAAGATTTATGTGTGAATAATGACGAACTTATTGATTATATAAGTAAACAATATGGTTATAAAGCAGTAAAATATGATAAATTTAATGGTGTTAAAGTAAAAGATGCATTAAAACATTATCTTGGTACAATACCTGATCGAAGTTTAAATAATATGGTTGATAATGCACCAGATGATCCAAATGAATATTATCGTATGGATGAACGTAATTCGTTCGATATTCGTATAAATAAAAGTGCTAGTGGTAAAATTCGTGGTATTCGTGATCAAGGCAAATGTGGTATATCATGGGCATTATCAACAGTTGATGTTGCTGCTGATCGTTTATCACTTGTAGAAAATTTAAAATTAGAAGAATCATTAAGTGTACAAAATATATTATCATGTACAGATAAAGAAGCAAAAGATAATTGTCAAGGTGGTCGTGTTGCGTATGCATGGGGTTTTATAAAAGATCGTGGTGTTGTTACAGAAAATTGTTATCCATATGAAAGTGGTAATACAGGTAATATAGGAGAATGTAAACTTCATTTATCAAATATTGATTTACAAAATATTGCGCAACATCGTAAATTATCAAATATAAAATGTCCATCAAATATAAAAACTGGTGCACATTATAATTTTGGTCCAGCTTATCGTATACGTAATGAAGCACGTTCAATTAAATATGAAATATATTATCGTGGTCCTGTTCAAGCAACAATGCGTGTTACACCAGAATTTTTCTTATATAAATCTGGTGTTTATAGTTGTGGTGGTTCGAGTTATGCAAGTCGAAATCCTCGTTATGCTGATTTAGATGGATATCATTCAATTCGTTTACTTGGTTGGGGTACAAGTATTGATTCTCGTACAGGAAAAGAAGAAAATTATTGGATTGCAGCTAATTCATGGGGTACAGGATGGGGTGAAAATGGTTATTTTCATATTCGTTTCGAAAATTGTGAAATAGAAAATACAGTTATTGCAACTTATGGTAAATCAACTGATGTACTTAAGAAAAAGAACAGACGTCAATAAAAATTTATTTGAAATATTTTAAAGAAAAAAAAATGTGTGTTGTGTATTAGATTTTTTTTTTCTTCTTCTTTCCTATTTTAGTTTTTTTTTATATAAACAGAAATGATTCACTTTATCTTTTTTTTTTTTCATATGATATATATTTGTCAATTATGACGTTGATAAATGAGTAGGAGGAGAAATACAAGTGATCAGATTTCTTTTTTTTTTATATGTATGGTAAGATCAAAATAATAATGTCAAACAAACTTGCTGTTGTTGTTTGGTATGTCTATATATCCTGGCCTTCTCTTTTCTATGGGTAGATTTCTTTTTTTTTTTTATATTGATTTGATCGACCTTGTTAGAGTTGCTATTCATTCTTTGTGCTAATCTTCATTTTTTTTAACACGTACAGAAAGATTGACGACACATATATATACTCATATTCTCAATGACAAATTGACTGAATAATGTTGGATAAAATTGAATGACTTATGTATGAGTTCGATTATAAATTAAGAGTATATATATATCGAGAGAGAGAGAATACTATCAATTCAAGGTAAAATACAAACATTGTTTGCCAGTGATACTCGTGCATATAAATATATTCTTATAATAATTGAAAATAAAATTTTTAATTGAATTGAATTGATTATGTATAGATTTTCTTTTTTATTTAAAAAAAATAGAATTTTTGTTTGAAATGATGAAAACTAAAAAGAGGTGATGAATCTATTTTTGTTACTCGATTGAAATTTAATTAAAAAGAACAAGAAGCAAAACATGAATGTTAACAAAATATGGTATCAAGTATTTGTTATTCAATTTATTTTTGTTTTTATCATATTAATCAGATGTTAGAAAATCTAAATGAAAAGATAAAGAAGATAATTTGAAATTTATCTCGTTGAATTATTTTTATTTTTTATTTTTTTTTCAAAACAGAATAGTGCACAAATAATTAGTCCATTTTAACCAACTTGAGCCCATGATGGTCGTTTATTATTATTTAAAGTTGATCGTTTACCTACAGTTGCCCAACTTGGTCGCTTAAAAAGTTTATGATTTGTAGGTAAACTTTTTGCTTGTCGAAGTAATGGATAAATTGATGATCGATCTGATTGAGGTGTACCGGAAAATTGTTCAAGATAATCTTCAAGACTTTGATCATCGATTAATTGATTTGTTGTTGAATCTGTTATAGAATTTGGTGGATTATTTGATAAAGATTCATTAACAATCAATTCGCATGGGCATGGACTAGCCATTGTTATTGTTAAAATAGTAACTATGAATGATAAGAAAATGAATGATATATGAAACATTATTTTATTTTTTTCTCTCGTAAAGAAATAAGAACGTGAAATGATCTAAACTCTATTTAAATATTTTCACAAATGATAGAGAATCTATGATAGATATAACGAAGAAGAAAAAGAATAAGTTATATATAAATACAATAGGTGGACAGCTTGTCTGTTTAATGTATTTTACAAGTATAGAACATGTACTTTTTCTGTTATTTATTTTAATAGAATTAATTATCATTATTGAATACTTAATAAAATCGATTGAATTTATTTTATCAAGAAATATATTCAATAGACTAATATTTATGATAAATACCAGATACATTATCTTGTTTTTTTCAAATATTATGATGTTACTTTCTATCTTCATTTATCTCTAAGATAATGATTATATGTCTTACAAATGATTTTTCTCTAAAGAACATACTAGTATCAACGATGTTATGAGCTATAGAATCAAGAGTTCATTCAGTTTTAATCATATATGATGGTAAGAATGAAAGGACAGTTGTGAATATTATGTTGAAAGGAGAATGAGTATAGTACCATGACACGAACCAGAGATAAACTCAGTTAGAATATGATACAGAAACAGTTTCTTTTTTTTAAATTTCATTAGAAATATAATAATAATAAAATATCTTCCTAGACCATTTAATCGCTTGATTATAATATAAAATTTAGTGTATTTTATTATCGAAAAGGATAGAGTTTATAAGATATACATCTCAATTTATATTTTTTCTAATTATCAATTATTTTTAAACTTTAGTAAAAAATCGATGACGTGAAGAACTTGAATCATACTCATCTTTGGTATGAATTATTAATTAGAGGATAAACAGAATATTTTTTACTTCTTCATAGTTTTTTTTAAATACAAATAGTAGAACATGTGTATTTTGTAGAAATCTATGAAATCATTCATATGTAAGCGATATCAGTTACTTCTTATTGAAAATGTATCACAGAAATACTTCAATTGAAGATTTAGAATAATATATTATTGAAAACAAAAATTATGCTTTTAGATTTTTATTTTATTAAAAGAACAAGATTAAAATTAATATTGGTTAGCAACTACAATAAATACTCATTTTTTTCGTTTACATCGATAACTTCTTAATACATTCTTCTGCCAGTTCATTAGGTATTGTCACTTTAAGTTTTGATTCTTTAGCCATAGCTCGTTCTACTGTTTGACGAGCATTTTTATTGCCTGACCATGATCGACGACTAACACCATTTATGACATCCCAATATAACATTTCTCGAATATTTTCATCTACTTTTGTACTTCCATCAAGAAACATACCAAATCCACCTTAATAAAAATAAGATTATTTTAGAAAATAAAGAAAAATATAATTCTTTACCATTTATTACTTCACCAATACCTACTCCACCACCATTATGTAATGCAACCCATGTTGCACCACGAAATGAATCACCAATGACATTTTGAACAGACATATCTTAAAAAAATTAATATATTAAAATAACAAAATCTTTTCTTTTTTTTTTCAATATAAAACCTGCACAAAATGCAGATCCATCTTCAATATTTGATGTTTCACGAAAAGGTGAATCTGTTCCTGATACATCATGATGATCTCTTGCTAAAATAACTGGTCCTTTTAATCGTCCTGTTCGTACAGCTTCATTAAATGCTAATCCAATATTAATTCTACCCATTTGATCAGAATATAAAATTCTTGCTTGTGATCCAACAACTAATTTTGCATGTTCAGCTTCTTGAATCCATTTTAAGTTATTATTATATTGTTCAAGAACATTATCCGGAACTATTATTTCATTTAAAATTTACAAAAAAATAAAATAAAATAATATTTTAATACATACTATCTGCATCTAACATTAATTTTTTAATAACATCTTGAGCAATTGTATCCGTTTCATGTAAATCACTTGCTAAACCAGATGCACATACCCATCTAAATTAAAAGATAAATATAGAAAATTTTTATTTAAATATAAACCTAAATGGTCCAAAACCAAGAGAGAATATATCTCCCATAATGTCTTGAATATATGATGGATATTTAAAGCGAATAGTTTGTCGTTCATCATTACCACCAACTGGTGCACCTAAAAATAAGAAAGAGGATTTTAAACCATAAAAATAGTAAAATTTATATCATACCTGCATGTTTAGCTGTAAGTAAAAATGCATTACCATAATCAAAAAAATACATTCCACGTTCATGTAATTTATCAATAGCAGCAATTTGTCGTTTAATACTAAATAATCATTTTAAGAAACAATCAAATTTTATATTAAATAAATTAAACTAACCTTTCATGTACAAGTTTTTTAAATTTTTCTGGATCATTTTTCATACATTGACGAGCTTCATCATATGATAACTAATAATATTATATAAAAAGAAAAGGTAGAAGAAAAATCTATCATAGATCTTTACTTGAACTGGATAATATCCTCCTTGATATGCATTATGACATGATGTTTGGTCAGAACCAAGATCAACAAGTGCATCTTTTTCTTTTGCTAAAGCTTCCCTAGAAATAATTTTATATAAAATAAATTTCTTTCTAAAAGAAAATCAACTAACCAAAGATCAACAACATTACCAATATATCCAATTGATGTCGCAATTTTCTCTTCTCGGCATTGTCGAATACGATTAATTACTTGATTTAAATCATATATTAATTCTTGGCACCAACCTTGATTATGTCGTTTTTTAGCAGCTTCTTCACTTACTTCAGCAATAACACCAATACAACCAAGAAGTTGACATGCTTTTGGTTGAGCACCAGACATACCACCCATGCCTGATGAAAGAAATACTTTTCCACGAAGATCATATGTACCAAATTTCTTCATAGCTGCATTCATAATTGTAATCTATGATGAAAGAAAGAAACAAATTTTTCCTATTTAAATATTATTCATTTATTCTTGAAATAAATGTTTTCCAAAAAAAAAGTTAATTAAACTTATTAAATACTCTATATTCAATTAGTTAATATTAGTTATTTCTCTACATACATATGTTCCATGAACAATGCCCTGTGGACCAATATAACAATAAGATCCAGCTGTCATCTGACCATACCTATATATATATATATATGAATTTTTTTGTGAAACTAAATTGTCAATACTTACATTGTACAACCAAGTGCAAACAGTCGGCCATACTCATCAAGTGATGAATAATTTGGAATGACCTTAATATATAAAATTAATAATTAAATTTATTTTTTGAATTTATTAAACATACCAAACCATTAGTAATAACCACACGTGGTGAAAAATTATTTCTAGTTGGAAATAAACCTAATGGATGTCCAGAATACATAACAAGAACTTGTTCCTCTGTCATAATACTCAAATAATGCATAACTAAGAGAAACTAAAACATTTCAAATTTTTTCTTTTTTTTTAAATATTTTAGTTTTATTTAATTGATTTACTTGAGCCCAATTAGAAAATACTTGTCCATTAGTACCATATGTTACTAATTCATCAGGAAATTGAGCAACATTTTTATCCAAATTATTCATTATCATTAACATAATTGCTGCCGCTGTTTTACATTTACATGGATATTCATCAATTGGATATGCACGCATTTCAATATCTGGTTGAAATCGATACATATATATATGACCATAAGTATCTAATTCGTATTTAAATTCATCAATTAATTGAGGTTGAACATCTGATGGAAAATAACGAAGAGCATTTTTAACTGCTAACTAAAATCGAAAAATTTTTCAAGAAAATACATTTAGAAAAATGAAATAAATAACTTTTCGTTCTGCATTAGTTAATGATGGTTTTAAATCAGGTGCATGTGGTACATCTGTATTTCGAGATTGTTTTGGAGATGGTAAAGGATTTAATGGTAATCCTGAACAGATTTTTTTAAGGATTGCATTCGACATCTGAAAATAGAAAATAAATATTTAATAGTAATTTCTAGTTAGTATTGAAAATATTGTTTTATTTTTATTATGAACAATAATTTTTAATTAAATTTTAAAGATTTCGATTAGATTCGGATCGAGTATCATTACATCGAATTTCGATTGTAATGATCTTATAGTAGAAATTTTTTATTCGAATGGATCCAACTTGTGAAATTCACACTAGAGCCAAATGAATGAATGCGGATCATCGATAGACTAATCACGCTATCATATTTAATCCATGTTTTTCGCACATTAATACGCGTGAGGATGAAGACGAAGGTGTGCCTATTCTGTACGTATATCAAGCATCGCAATAAATATTTATTTTGCTATTGATTCGATGTTTTATCGATGTCCTTTCGTGACCTATTTCTTTCATAAAGGTGATAAGCAATCATTATAGGATTGGTTTAAGGGGTCGGTGCAAAACATGAGTAGATGACGCGTTCAAGCAAAACAAAATATATGAATCATAAAAGATATATATCGATATATTAGATATACTAATTGAGACAGATGTCCTCTCACTAACGTCCTCGTTAATCGATCCTTTAAAAAAATATCCTTGCACAATATTGTTTATAGAAAAAATGTTCTTCACATGACCATATCCTTTTAAGAGAGAACATCAATAAATTCTGATGATGATATTGATTTATTCTATAATTCTTTTTCTGTTATTAAATCATTAGTAAATCAAATTTTTCGTATACGTATTTTGAATTTATGATAGGATCAGTATAAAATACACGAACTCTACAAAAAGAATGGAGAATATATAACAAAATATATTTCATCTACTACCATCTATCCCAGTTCTCTTAAGTTTTTAGGTAGTAGAAATTTCTTTTAAGGGCATTTATTCTGTGGACATTTTTTCAACGATGGTTTTTACTTAGAGACATTTTTTCAAGGACACTTGTAAAAGGACATTGATTGATAAGGACAATTTTTCGAGGATCAATATATCTAAGAATATTTTCTTTTAATGCTATTTATGATCGTTACCAGACATACATATTCCAGACGAGAAAAGGATGAGTGAAAAGAATAGTCATTTTTCTAGTTATGACAGTACGTCTCGTCTAATCTGCTTCTAAAAAGTTTTAGTGCATGATTAGTCCGAAATTATATGTAGTGTGAAATTCTGATTTTGACCATTTAACTGATGAGTATCATGCTGTTAGTCATTTTTGCGAAAAATACCTGTCTAAGACTAATATGAAGACTATAGAGTTCAATAGTCATATACAAGGACTTTTTGAGAGAAAGACTAGACATGTTACATCCTCCTCTCACTCATCCAAAAAAAGATTTTAGATGAAAAATATTTGAACAATTGCGGCTCTGCATACGACGAGTTCTAGTCTTATGGAATGGTTGAGTTTAGATTCATCTAAATGGTAGAAACATAAGGATGAAGACTCGATTCGAACATGCATACAAAATGTGACTTACCCATCATTTAGTCAATTGAACTATAAGAACAAATGATCAATTTGTACATGTTAGTAAACATTCGTCAGATATGCTATTTAATACAAATTTATTTGGAGTTTTTTTAATTTTTGATATGAATGGAAAAAATTATTTCACAAAATGGAAATTACTTAGAAAAAATAAAATAGAATAAATATAGAGATTTTTTTCTTATCTTTTTTAAGAAATTGTTTTTCTGATCACTACAAAACTGTATGTAAACAATTTATATTAAAAATTGTTTAAAAACTAACAGAAAAAATATATTTTTATATTGCAGCTCGAGTTTAGTTTTTTTTATAATCGAAATCTCAAAACTAAAACTTTGTACTTTAATCGATGGTTTTCAAATATAAATTACCAGAGTTTCAATTTAAAATGAGATACTATTTTAATATAAACTATAATAATTAAATTATTTTTTATTTATTTTGCATAAATCAATCATTGTTGTAACTTTAATTAGAGAAAAATAAGAATAATAATGACAATCTATATGAAGATAAAGTATTTGTAATGTATATTATGTTTATAGAATACGCATTGCGCATCGATATTTATCAATATCATATTTTTGAAAATTCACCAAATTTTTCTGTCGATCAATGAGCATTTTCTTCATACTCTATTTTTAAAATATATTAATTAATTAGATAGAACAAAAACACAATCAAAAATGACTATCATAATAATTCATCTATAATACATTTCACATGAATTTATCGATGTTCATTATCTGATGTAGCTGGTGGGTACTATATTAAGCGTAACATGAAAAACTATCAATCACTATTTGATCCCATGTTTTAGCAAAGATTTCTTCAGCATACAATATTCAGCAAGATTATATAGGAGTCAGTCTCTTCGAACAACTGATGTTATTCATTACAACTACAAAATCAGATGATAATAATAGATAATGAATCACATAGATGATTAAACAATTAATGAATATTGTTCTTTTGAAATGTGCTCATAAAACTAAGCGAATGTCTTGTACTAATGAGTTTTAATATATCGGGGAATTGTAATTTTGACAATTGATGATTTTTGAAATGAATTGAGTTGTAACTCAAATATATTGCTCGATGTGTTAACTGTTTAAATTGAATCAATTACGATGTGCAGAAATACAATACTAAATTTACTATTGGCGAAATTACAGAGGCTCATAGAAAAGTATGAATATCTTTTTAAAAAAATCGTGTCATATTCAATCGTAGAAACAACTATGGGTGTTTCTATAGATTAATGACTTCTCGATAGTCAAATAAGACTTGAATGCCATCTAGATTTATAATATTATTAATCATTTTTAATCGTGAAAATTGTATCTACGAAATTTTATAATAAAAAAAGAGCGCTTGTAAATAAATGATAGTTTTTAACTATAAATGGCTAATACAGAAGGTATTATACAACCTGAAACAGAAATTAGTAATGTTCTTATCGAGCCAATCAATGAACAGCGTACAAATATTCAACCGACTATTGCCTCAGAAGAAATTGAGAAAGACAATCAAGATGAAATCATAATAATAAAAGAAAATGCTTTAAATAACATAATTAATTATATTCATACATATATCTTCGATATTTTAACATTTTTTTCTGATTTGGAATCAAATTTAATTGCTGAGTATTGTCAAGAAATAAACAATGTATATAGAGAATATTTCTTTTAAAAAAAAAATATCTATTATTTAGAATATTTATTTCAGTGGAATAATATTCAAGATTTTATTAATAATGAAAATATTCATATTCTACCTATATTTTTCTGTGATCCTCAAGAACGAAATCGTTTTAATGAAGGATCAAGTATTGGTAAATATTTTAAAGAAGTTTCAATATATCAAATAAAATCGATTTAATATAGGTCTATCACAATTGAATCAATCAATAAAAAATGATGAAAATTGTATTGGAGTATGTCATTAATTTCTTTCTTTTTAATCAAAAAAAAAAGAAAAATATTAGATTGGAATAGATAAATCATTTCAAGATGGTGGTATAATTTTTATAAAACCAAATAAAATAAAATTAACAGATAAAAATTTTAAAAATGTATGTTTAAATACTTACTAAAAATATTGTATATTTTATATTTTAATTCACTAGGAATTAGTTATTTTTTCAATGAATTTTGATCAAGAAAATTTTGATTTAATTATAAATCTTGAAACTATTTTACTTAGTTATTTACCAACAATAAAAAAAGCTGATGAATGGAATAAATTAAATTTATTAAATGAAAATATTGATCGAATTAAATTTAATTTAATATATCAAATTGAACAAAATGCAAATTTTTTTCGAATAATACATAAATCATTTATTGATTGTATACAATTATATAAAGTACCTATACGTTTAAGACATGATACACAAGAAATTCTTAATCCAAATTCACTTTTACGTTTTGCACAAGATACTGAATTAATTCAACAATCAGAACAAACTATTTTAGAATGGATAAAAGATATTCAAAATGTATTATTTAGATATTTTTATTTTTTTAATTAATTAATTGATTTTGTTTTTTAGTTTTATCGAACAAATACATTAGTTCGACAAATAATGTCTGATTCAGGTCCATTAAATGAATTAAATTATTGGAGAAAACAAATTGTACAAATACATTATATTATGACACAACTTCGATTACCTCGTCATCGAGCTGTTATTTATTTACTTAATATTGCTGCTAGTCCACGTTCAATTGTTTGTATAAGAATTAATTATAGAAAAATTTTTATTGAAAATTTCGTTTTTTATTTTGTTAAGGAATGGAGAGAAATTGATAAGAAATTAACAGAAAGTATTAATGAAGCACGTGATCATTATAAATTTTTAATGATTATTGCTAAACATATTGGACCACTTTATCGTAATGATCCGGTAAATTTAATATATAAGGAGAGAAATGTTAAATGAATTGACAAATTGAAGAAGTATATTGAAATGCTTAAATTGATTAAAAAAATGATGTGAATTAATCCTCTGTTTTAATAATAACGAGAATGAAATACAATCAATACATTTTAAAAGTGTTTTAATAAGCTAAATCAGTGAAAGTTTTCCCTTAAGTTACAGTAAAATTGTTAAGGACAAAGTAACAAATTCGTTCAGTAATACCTCATTTGCAGACTGGATATCAATCGATGGAACATTAAACATTGACTACCTACTGAAAAAAAACAAACAAAGATTATTAATAAGACTAATATAACACATTTTAATTCATGAAATGTCAGATGATGCCATCGTAGCACGAAACACGAACTAATTATTCGACAGTTATATTTGTATCAGACTAAGGTTATAGCACTAACCAATGTTGTTATACTAGATTATTGAAGTGATACATTTATCTTTGTGATTGGATGCATCAATTTAAATTTCCTTGAATATCGAATATCTGAAGTCGAATTGAATCCAACATTGATTACATAATAAAAGAATTTCAAACTTTTATTTCTTTTTAGCTTGAAATTCAAGAAAATCTTACTAATCTTCTTAATACTATTGTTCTTATTAATTCATGTTCAGAATTTTATTCTAAACCTGAAAAAATTGCTGGTTTACTTGTCTCTGTAAGTTTTTGTTTTCAAATAGATTACTTAATATTATTCAAATTTTAGATAAACAATCAAATAGTAATCAGTTGTAAAAATTATTTAACAAATAATCATACAATTGATATTCGAACACTTGATAGAAAAGAATTATTAAAACGTATTAATAATATAAATAATTTATATGAAATATATCGAGAAATATTTATAAAAATCAAACAAAAAATTGAAAATCATTATTCCAATAAAAATAATTCTTATCTTTCCGAACGTCATTTACTTGGTAAACTTAATTATCTTAATCAACGTTTAAATAAAGTATTAAAAAATAATTATTTATTAAAATAAATATAATATTCAATATATTTTAGTTTCGTGAAATAATTGAATCATTTGAAATCTATTCACTTTTATCACAATCTCAAATTGATAATCTTGAACAAATTATTCCTATTTATAATAAAATTCAAAATGAATTTATTTCATTTAAATTTGATTTATTCGATTCAAATGATCAACAATTTGATCTATTTTATAATCAATTATATCATGTTCTTTCAAATATTGATGTATTCATAAATCAATATATATATATATTTGTCACAGGCCAATCTAAGATTCGTCTAGGTCAAAGCAGGATAGAGTATTTAGTAACTCAAGCTACATCTGACTTTCATAAATAAATTGCGTATAAGAATAAAGAATAATATGAACATCGACAAAGCGGAGACTAAAGTCCTTTATTTCTTACATATTTCTACACTATATGAAGTTTTTATGAGCGTATATCGAGTAGAGAAATTCATTGCTTTTACCAAGCATCTAGATGAGTTTACATTGAAGGATGTATTTAAGAAAAAGCAGGGTTAGTGGCTTCGATGCATTCTTTCAAAAACTTTGCTGAGAATATTTTAGTTCCTTGTTCTTTAAGCTTCAAAATATTTTTTTAAAAGTTCGGTTTGAAATATCACAACAAAAAAGTTCAAATTACGTTCTTCTCTCATCAAAAAAGCAAGGTTTTTAAGTATAAACCTACATCTCATTCACAATATATGACTCTCATTTTTCATTCTCTCAAGTTGTTGTACATTTAAAACAGATATCATTCGATTGCTGAAATTCAGCTGTCTTCTTGAACAAATTTATCCGAGTTTGACCTAGGCGAATCTTAGATTGGACTGACAATTTTAGTGAGTTTTGAGATTGGACTAGGCCATTCTGGAATCCGAGATTGATCTGTGACATATATTCATATTTTCATTGATTGTAATTATTTTATAGGAAAAACTTTATCAAATATTTAATAAAGATCTTCATCGTATACTTCATTCACCGTCACATAATTCTTACAATGCATTGAAATTATTTATACGTTATGAACATTTACATATAAAATTTTTTGATCCAATGGAATTTTTAATTGATATTATTCAATGGTATGAAAAAGAAGAACTTGAAGTGATCAAAAAATAAATAATTTGATTTATTTAATTAAAAATTATTGATTTATTTAGAAAATAAAAAATATTTATAATCATTGTCGAAATACACCAAATATTGAAAGAGATCATTCACCAATTATTGGTAATACATAGCTTATCTTTTTTTGACAAAAAAAATTATTTTAGGTCGAATTCTATGGGCACGACGAATGTATAAACGTATACAAATTCCTTATGGAGAATTTATTAAACGAATTGAATTAAAAGATCATCCAATTATGAAAAAGATTACAGAAGATTTTATTATAATTGCTAATGGATTTTCAATTTATGAACTATTATATCATCGTCATTGGTATTTTTTTATTCATTT
The DNA here is from genome assembly GCA_022393335.1 of Macrotrachela quadricornifera. Lineage (NCBI taxonomy): Eukaryota > Metazoa > Rotifera > Eurotatoria > Philodinida > Philodinidae > Macrotrachela > Macrotrachela quadricornifera. The sequence goes on along the minus strand of JAJEKB010001157.1, from coordinate 118,497 downwards.
CTAAAATACATAAATTAAAATATTTTGGTTATTTAGGTATAATACATTAGATGATATTGTTAATATAATGTGTAAACCACTTCTTATTCGACAAAATCTTATTCGACAATTATATATTAATTATGATCCATTTATTGATGTTACTTTACGTGAATGTGAATTATTAGCAAGATATTCAATCACAATGCCAGATTTAGGATATAAATTATTGTTAGATAGAAACAGAATTCGATTATATTATGAAAGATTAAAGGTATGTTAAGAAAAACAAAAGGTAAAGATATATTTAAAGTTAAAATATTAAATTTTTTTAGAAATTACTTAAAGATCTTTCGACATTGTTAGCTAAAGCACATCCAACTAGTTATGAATTAGTGGAAAAAGTAATAATACAAGTAAGAGAATGATTTATCGATTTACGAGGAAACCTCGTCAGGTGCCTCCTTACGACTGCAAAGAATTTTTGTCTATAGATAGACTTTAGTACACTAGTAAAAACTCTAAAAGGATTTGGATTTCTAGCGCTTCCTTCAAAAGTTATGAATATTTTATTTTTACTACTATATAGCATAACATACAATATTTAAGGATGATCGACACCCTCATTTTCAGACACAAAGTACAAAAGAAATAGAAGTTTTTGTATGAAAAGATTTAGAGAGAAATTCTCTATCTAGTAGAACTTGAATGAAGTTGAAAATCGAAGTTTACTACATCATCGAATCTTGAATAAGCTGCTTCAAACAGGTATTTTTTGTACTCCAATGACTTTCAATCGAGTTATTATGGTTTGAGTAAAATTTAAATATATATTTTACATATAGATCGATAGAGAATTGTAAACTCTACAACTTTTCTATGGACCACATCAGCTGATTTGGCTTCTTGGAAAAAGATAAATGTTTTTTAGGGAAACATAGATGGTCCCTTAGTGAGTTCTTCATGGGCACTAACAGAAAACGGCTTCTATCTTTTCCCAACAAACCAAATCAGCTAATATGGTCTATAGAAAAGTTGTAGAGCTTACAATTCTCTATCGATCTATGTATAAAATATATATTTAAATTTTACTCAAACCATAATAACTCGATTGAAAGTCATTGGAGTACAAAAAATACCTGTTTGAAGCAGCTTATTCAAGATTCGATGATGTAGTAAGCTTCGATTTTCAACTTCATTCAAGTTCTACTAGATAGAGAATTTCTCTCTATATCTTTTCATATAAAAACTTCTATTTCTCTTATAGTTTGTGTTTGAAAGTGAGGGTGTCGATCATCCTTAAATATTGTATGTTATGGTGTATTAGGTCGAGCAAAAAGTTCGCGGTCCCTTTGTTAATCGTTTTCGCTAACAAAGGGATCGCGAACTTTTTTCTCAACCTAGCATATAACCACTTGATGCAGTGAAGTAAGCTCTACAAATTGATATATAATTCATTTAATTTCGAGTTGATTCCATATAGCAAAAATGATCTGCAATGGCTTGAAGGTATGAAAAACTGAGTTTTTCGACTAGTTTTCGGTGAGTTCTTACTACAAGAACTCAGGTTTTTATCAAAAAGAGTGTCATATTTAGTATCGGCATCTAAAACTGGGTTGATACATATTATTTACAAATATTTCTGAGAACTTTTACTTTTCTCGAAAAATTTACTCGGGGAACCCTCACGGATGGGTCAAAAAGACTCCAAAAGGAGTTTGATCAAAAAACTGCTTTTGTTTACTAATTAGTTGTCATTTTCAATTTTTTAAAACTATGCTGGCCTACAGAGGCTTCTCTTATACTCAGAGTGATATTTCTAATGAAATCCAGTTTTTAAGTCTTTTTGACTCATTTCTGAGGGGTCTCCAGGTAAATTTTTCGAGAAAAATAAAAGTTCTCAGAAACATTTGAAAATAATATGTATCAATCCAGTTTTGGATGCCGATCCTAAATATGACACTCCTTTCATGAAAAACTGAGTTTTTTTGTAGTAAAAAGTCACCGAAAACTAGTCGAAAAAATCAGTTTTTCATACCTTCAAGCCATTGCAGATCATTTTTGTTATATGGGATCAACTCAAAATTAAATGAATTATCTATCAATTTGTAGAGCTTTGTTCACTCTATTGAATGGTATATACTAGGTTGAACAAAAATATAATATCCATAACTTTTAAAGGAAGCGCTAGGAACTCAACTCATTTTAAGAATTTTACTAGTGCACTAAAGTGTATCTATAGACAAAAATTTTTTTGAAATAGGAACGAAGAACCTAGCCAGGTTCTCTCGTTAGTAGATTTTCTACTGCGAATACCTGCTGTGAAAACAATCATAACACCTATATCTCAATATGTGTATAACGTGCTGCATTTTATTTATTTTTTGAAGGTAGATTTTAGAGCTCTGAAAAGAATAGGACAATCCTATTGCATCAGGTGCGATGAGATAGGATAAAGTTTACTTTTTATAAAACTTTCTTCTTTTTTCACCAACAAGACATTTCATTTCATTCTTTCTTGTTGCATTCTTTTTCAAATAGAAAAAATTTACATGTTTTTCCAAATTTCAAACAAAAAAAAACATGTAACTGATTTCGTGAAGAACTATGTTCAAGATCGTTTCAAATTTCAAATACTCTTTCACTACAACTGTGGACTATTTAGATTAAATATCATGGTCATAAAGATTGTTTTCATGTTTACTCTCAATCAAGTTTCATTCAATTTCAGAACATTAATAGAATTTCAATCATTTTCTATGAATTCGCGGTGATATTCATTGAAATTCAATAAGATTGTTGTACCCTACATTATACACCATAGTAGATCCTAATTTGCTGATGTTTTTAAAAATCGGTCTGATTTTGTATAACTTTGATAAACAATTCTCTGATTTTACTTTCGAAACGTTTTGTGAAAAGATGTAAAAATCCAAAAAAACATAGTTTTTGAGACGATTATTGTAGATCTTCTAGATTGTTCTCGATCTCGAAGAAATAAGTGGGATTTATACAAATAATATTCAAAAAATACGAAATTAATTAATCCAGGCAGTATCAGATTTAGTGAAACCGAGATGATAGAACAAGAAAGACATACCAGCTCATCGAGGGCTTAAAAATCTTTACACTGAAACTATTGTCCCATAAAATGAGATGGAACCTTTTATTAGTTCCACCCCGCCTTATTCAAAGCTCGATTTAGTTTATTTTTTTACTATGTATCGTATTTTGTATGCAACGATATATGATGTGTGTTAGTGATCTATAAAAAATATTAGTTTTGTGTGAAAAATTGAATTATGTTTTAAAAACTTTATTGATAAATAAAAGTCTATTATTTATATTCGCGAGATTAACCAAAAGATAATATAAATTATCAACTACATCCAGTCTAACAATAATACTTTTCATCTTTTAACATAGAAAATTAACTTCAAAAATTTTATAGACAGGCTAAATATCTAGAAATTGTCAAAATAGTATTTTGGACACCACATACATTCGATCGTCTCCATGTTTTTTCTAAATTTGGACAATAACATATACTATCGAATAAATGCGGATAATCAAATGGTCTAGCGATTTCATGCGAATTACACGTATTTAAAATAGAAAGTGGAAGAAGATACATTTTAGGATTGGTTATGTTGATATCACATCCTTTTGATTTCCAATGGTCGAGATCTAATTCGTCATCGAAATAGTTAATACCCGTTTGATTACATTCACATAATATGCGAGCAGGCAAACCATTCGATTTATGATGACACCACTTTGACAAGCTCAGATCATTGTCAGAGTTATCTACAGGAACACATTTTAATGTGTAAGGATAGTTATATATAACTCCAAATTGACCTCGTCGATAATTGATTATAGCCTGTAATGTTAGATCAATATTATGATCCCATGTGTACGTATTAAGTACAAGTTTTTGTCCTAATGTAGCCCGTTTTTCACGTTCTTTATCATGTGTTATCCAATAATCAATGACAGATATGATTTCATTATCTGTCATGTTCATTGATATTTGTACAATATAACTACGAAATTCATTCTCTCGTTCAGCTGGAATATCTCCCAATATGAGACAACCACTTAATGGAACTTCACTATATTTACTAAGTGCATAACTATAACGAGATGAATCAACAACAACGATTTTTGCTCGTCGAAGTAAAGCTGCATAAGCTCGAGTTTGTCCTTCTGTTTGTTCAAGTGATTTATTCTTAAGCCAATATCCTGGATGATCATGCACATAACCATTTTTTATTAAACCTTTCTTAATCATTTCAGCAAGACGAGTACGAATAGGATAAACAAAATGATGACGAGCACCAACAACTAAAACATCAATATCACGTATTGGTGGTATATCACTGTTCAATACTAATGGAGGATAAAAAATAAGTGGCTCCGCAGATGTTGGCGAATGTGCAATAACACGATTATAGGAAAAAGATTTATGATATAGATCAATTTCATATGCATAAGTTTGCAGAAATATACTTAAGTTATTACCTACCATAAGTGGAACACAGCGATAACTCCAACATTCATGTCTACGCATCGTTGTTAGCGAATAATAACTTGCGGAACGCAAATCTTTAGGACTATAACCACCTAAAATATAAATAACATCAAAATATGCTGCCGAACCAAAATGAATTCGCACGTTGTCTTTAATCCGCATTGATGAATTATATCCTGAAAATTTGAAAAACAAAAACGTTTATTTAAGATTTTCACTTTCATAGTTATTCATTTTTCTTTGATTTATATTACGAAAATCTTTAAAAGACTAATCTTTTCTGAGAAAATAACCTATAGAAAATTTTCTCAACAGAAAAACTAACCAGAAAAACCAACACCCCAAAGAATAGCATTGATATTTGGATGTCGTTTGGCTGCATAATATTGAGCAAAATAATGTCGATCCATCATTGTTACATATAGTTCATATGTAGATAGAAAAAGCCATTTATAAGTAACTGTAGAAGGATAAATTGATGATCGTAACTTAGCTATTTGTTTCATAGATATTTCATAATCAATTCGTCTCAATGAATACAATGGAACAAGATTAACATTTCTTGTAGGCAAAAAACTATATTGAATAAATTGGCACAAGATGAATATCATACAAAGCTTCAAAATAATACGAGTGACAAACTTTATTTTCATAAATGCCAGTTTTTCATAAAGTACAGTAATATAGAATATCTAAAAATATATTATCATGGTAGATGAAAATTCACAGCACATCATTGTTTTTACAAATAAGCATAGCTGAGAATATGATTATATTGACGGTAGTATTCGGCGTTGCTCGGGAAATCTCCATACTGGAAACTTACCATGTCAGAAAGTGACAGAAAATGTATAGAAGACTTGTCTAAGGTCGTTTTATTTATTATAACTACATGTCCCGCCGTGGATACACTTACATTCATTTTTAAATCAGATAATACACCAAATAGTGTGGAGATGTGTCTGTCTTTTTCTTGACTGATGCGTATTCCCATACTTTATACCAACACCAAGTGCAAAAAGAATGCCATTAAAAGGTGAATATTCTAACAATGGCAGCAAATGCTCCGAGGTTTTTGAAAGATTGGAAAAATTGTGATGTATCATAAACCGTGTGAAGTTTCATCTCAACGCTGCCGCCAATCATCCTGAGCCCCTCTCGATCTTTCTCAGGGCCTAAGAGTATGCCATGAAGGGTTTGGCACCGCTAGCTCGTGCAGTGTCAAAATGCATAAAAAACAGACAGACAGACACAACTTCTTCTTTATATATATATATATATAGATTATGAGTTATGAGTAATGGAATTTTTGTCTCACTTGTTACTTTCTTCCTTCGATGGTTATTTTTATTCATATAGTTGCTCTTCATTTTACATATTCTGTCCGTTTTCTTCGAGTATCCTAAAGTGTCCTATGTGCAACGACAAAAACCACAGGCTTTTACACACTTTCGTTCTTGAATTATTGAGGAATGCGATATTCAAGAATCATATAATCACTTTTTTGATCATTCTGGACCCCTTATTGTGATCAACCCTGACTTCTGATGCATCTTCACCTCTCATTCCTATAAAACGGCTTATTTTCTAGTAAAAGTTGGAAAAATTCCTTATCAAATCCGGATTTTGCAACATATGATCAGTCACGTGACCGTCAAGTTTTTCTGCCCTTTCATCTCTCCCTTCCTCCCAATCTATACTAAAATGAATAATACCCAGAGAATTAATTGCAAAATCTGAGTTTATGGTCACGTGGTCAACACGTGACCAGTATGTGATAACGTCTTCCCGCCCCTCCCCTCACTCCCATTCGATCAAGTGATTTCGAAAGAGTCCTAAACCATTATACGTACAAATTCTCTGGAATAGGCATTTACTGTAGTAAATCCAACAATATGAGGAGGCAAACCCCCTCCCCCTCCAGGTGAAATTTTTAAGTCGAAAACCATCCGATGACCTTCCTCTGGACCTAGGAAAGTATTGTGAAAAATTTGGTGACGCTACCTTTTACCGGGACTGAGCTGTAAGCGAACAAATGAACAGACAAACTTTCTTCTTTATATATATAGTTATAGATATTTGCATTGAAATAAAATGCATCGAATAGTGAATTGGACCCTTTATTTGGGCATTAGTAATGAATTCTTGTTTAGCGAACGTCAAGTGTTTCTATATATAAAAATAATTAATTTTTTCAAATTGATATGTAAATATATAAAGTACCTGCTAAATCTGAATATGATAAAAGAGTTGACAATGTTTATAATGTTTTCATATGCTAAACAATTTCGAAAGATTTGTGAAGGATGATAGTCAATTGAACATCATCAAAATATATTATTTTTACATAAATATTCATCTCTAATTTACTCAAGTACAATATATTGATTGCCTTCAATGTATATGTCGTAAGATAGATTGAAATGTAATTCAATTCAAAATTGTCCTAGTTCAGATTAAAATATTGATTTAAACTTGCTCAAATTAAAATTTTTAATCTGAACTAGTTCAGTTGTCAATATTTTGATCTCAATTAGTTCAGACAAAAAAATTAAAATTTCAACTGGTTTCGATTAGAATGTCGACTTGAACTATTCAAAGTGAACCGGTTCAAATTAAAATATACTTTCAATGAGTACACGATCTCTTGATCACCTATTCTCAACACGTAGAAACGTTTTTCCATCTAAAATTTGAATTGTGATTCAACTTCGAGTTCTGCTCCATTTAAAATCTTGACTATCTGATTATACTTTTCAGATTTGATTACATATTTATCTTACTTTTTTGAATTGAATGCTTCCATATATGCTAGTACCTTTGTGTAGAAAGCTTGTTCCATTGTTTTTGATACAGATGTACTTTCAGAACGATTAGATTGTTGGTAAGTATGATCAACTTAGAGCCAACTAACTAGTAGATAGATACACACCTGTGAACTACGTTAAGTAATACCTCTTTATTGATGCTACACAAACAGCTATTTATCTGTAGTAAAATTATTTATTAAACTACCGTTTTATACATCAGCAGGAAGATAGTTATCCAAAAGATTGAGTCTGTATATAGCTAAAGGTTTAATTACTATTTACAAATAGGCTTTAGTTCTAGTGTATTATGGTAATAACGATAAGATAAATAATTCAATAGCAGATGGATAGGATGATTTATTAATAAAGCAACTGATTTTCACTGAACAAAATTCATAACTACAACAATTATCACTACGAAATTAGTGGTACGACTGAATTGAATTTGAAGAAAAATATATGAAAGAGAAAGAAAGGACGAAAAAAAGGAGAAATTGAATACAATAAACTATGTTGCTAGAAAAGAAAAGGCTGATGATCAAAGAATAGAATTAATGAAGTTAATGACAACATAGTGTTATCTGTTGACTCTAACACCTATATGCTTTAATAAAACAAGTAGCGCTGATCCTGTGGATTCGCTCACTCTTCTCTGAAACAATTATTGTACTCGTCTGTCATGAGGATATAATTATAATTTATTATTATTCATTTTTGAAACTATGTACAAAGAAATCTTACTTATAGTTCCAGTTATAGCAAATATTGAGTGTGATTGATTCAAACCCTTATCGATATTTGTAAATACGTATAAAAAGTAAACTGGTATGTGTTTACCTTGTAGTGAAATACACGCGTCACTAATGTTTTTAATGTTGTTTTTCTGCAGCTATTGCAGCCCTATCTATTAATAGCATGCATCACTGATTTTTTCTGTATTTTTTTCTTCTTGAAGGTGAATTGGAAAGATATGCGATTTATATCGATCACTTACTTTTTTTGACAACATATTATCGATTCTCAATAGTAATTACTCAAACACGGAAAGTTGAAAAAAAACCAACATGAGTCTATGGGAGAAAATCAATTGAACTTTCTTGAAAATTATCGAGCATGAACAGTAGCGTAATCAGAATGTTTCGACCAATGGGCGAACTTCTATTACGTAAAAAAACGACAATAGGCAAAATGAGGAAGCTTTTTTTTGGTGGGCCAAAATCTTTTGACTTAACAATAGGCTGAAAACGTAAAAATATATAAACATAATGAAATGAAATAAATTCCTTTTAACAAAAGAATTGCATTAAACAGAAATCTTTAGTCTAACGAGGCAACCTCGCCAGGTGTTCCCTTCTAATTTCAAATAATTTCTGTCTATGGAAACACTTTACTGCCCTAGTAAAAACCATAAATGGATTTGGATTCCTTGCGCTTCCTTCAAAAGTTAAGGATATTTTATTTTTACTCCTATATAGCATAACATACAATATTTAAGAATGATCGACACCCTCATTTTCAGACACAAACTGCAAGAGAAATAGAAGTTTTTGTATGAAAAGATAGAGAAAGAAATTCTCTATCTAGTAGAACTTGAATGAAGTTAAAAATCGAAGCTTACTACATCATCGAATCTTAAATAAGCTGTTTTAAACAGGTATTTTTTTGTACTCCAATGACTTTCAATAGTGTTATTATGATTTGAGTCAAATTTAAATATATATTTTACATATAGATCGATAGAGAATTGTAAGTTCTACAACTTTTCTATAGACCATATCAGCTGATTTGGCTTCTTTGGAAAAGATAGAAGCTGTTTTCTATTAATGCTTATGGAGAACTCAGTGTGGGACCATCTATGTTCCCCTAGGAAACATTTATCTTTTTCCAAAAAGCCAAATCAGCTAATATGGTCCATAGAAAAGTTGTAGAACTTACAATTCTCTATCGATCTATACGTAAAATATATATTTAAATTTTACTCAAATCATAATAACACGATGGAAAGTCCTTGGAGTACAAAAAATACCTGTTAGAAACAGCTTATTCAAGATTCGATGATGTAGTAAGCTTCGATTTTCAGCTTCATTCAAGTTCTACTAGATAGAGAATTTCTTTCTCTACCTTTTCATACAAAAAATTCTGTTTCTCTTGTAGTTTGTGTCTGAAAGTGAGGGTGCGGATCATCCTTAAATATTGTATGTTATGCTATATAGGAGTAAAAATAAAATATCCATAACTTTTGAAGGAAGCGCTAGAAATCCAAATCCTTTTAGAGTTTTTACTAGGACAGTAAAGTGTATCTATAGACAAAAATTCTTTGAAGTCGGAAGGAGGTACCTGGCGAGGTTCCCTCGTTAGTTTAATTTATAGATTTGAAGGTTAAACTGACTAATAACTAGAATTATGTTTGGAAATGATAAACCAAAAATGTTAATATATGAATAGTTTTAGAATTTTTAAAAATTTTATTAAGATCTCTTCTTGATTAAATATGTAAAATCAGTTAAGATAATTCTCTTGTTTCCATGAACGATTTCATTGTAAATAATCATCAGAGTTGGGCAAGTATAGACTTTTTCGAATATGAGCACTGTGAAAAGCCATATTCAAGTTCTATACATTTTGATAAAATGGTTCAAGTCTATTTTCAGTATGTCGAGCATTTTTTCTAAAAAGTCGGTTTGTATAGTAACATCCATTCTCGAAGTCCCACACAGTAAGTCATTAAAATATAGATGTTTTGAATCCATTTGATCTCGAATAGATCGATCTCTTTAAGCTAGTTTATTCACAGCTGATCTCATAGCATATTCTCGAACAATGGCTAATCGATGATGATATGTTGGTCGAAGGGAGGATTGCACTATTTGAGTATCAAAGAGAAAACTACTGTTCAAAATTCATAGGCTACGTTTGATTCGAATTTCAACTGAGATAACTTTGCAATCACTAGAAGATAAATTAGTCTATATGTCTCACCAAAATCTTGAATCATTTTCATTCTTAATTTCTTGATTGAACACTACTAGAAGGTTCTGTTTTCCTCAGTGAGTCTTTTTGTTAATTTATCCTTTGTAAGGAAGAAAAGGATATGATTTTTCATAAGTGTCTTGGTACTTTCCGACTAGTTTAAGTCTATCTTTTTATAATACATTCATCATGATTTTATCTGCATCATATAATTTCATAGATAAACATAAGTCTATATAATTTAGGTTGATAATACTCTTTCAATTGGTTTAAACCGTCTTAATTGGTTATCAAAAAATCTTGATGAATTATTTCTTCCAGCTGAAGAAAAAATTTCTTTAATGTCAGATTTTTTAAGTCAAATATCATCATTAATAATTCATCGTATAGAAGAACCAATAAATGAAATATCACGTTTTGAAATTCTTGAATTTCCCGATGAATCAATTGATCTTAAACAATTTATTCATGAAATTCGTCAACAAATTATTGTTAAAGCTGATAAACTTAATTCATTATCAATGCAAATTGAATCAACTGTTTTACATGTTATTAAAATGTTTTTTGATAAAATTGGTTATAAAACAAAAGTTTTTGAACAAAAAATTGGAGATATTGGTATTATTTATTGTCAGATAAAATAATGATTAATTAAGAAAAATACTTTTTTTTGTAGATTTCATGCAACTTTCAACAATACAAAAATTAGCAATACAAATGTTTGTTCAAGCAGAGAAAAAACCAAAAAATCAAACTCAATTAATGCTTGAACCATCAAATGAATGGGAACGTTTTAATGAACTTTGTAAGATAAAATTTTAAAGATTTATATAAGAAGATTTTTTTTAGGTAATGAATTTCTTAGTTCATTTGAAACTCGTTTAATTGAAGCATTAACATTATGTGCTAAAAATACATTTGAAATGATTAAAAATCGAACTAATCCAACATTGTAAACTAATTTTCAATTCTTATTTTTATCTTATCAAAAAATATATTTTGTTTTCCTATATAGAATTCAAATAAAACCTCGATTAAAAAAACTTCGATTATATCCTATTGATACAATCGATGCAAATATTAATAGAAATGATCATAGAAAACATCCATTAATATTAACCAATGTTGAATTACATTCATCTATGATTGTTTTAAATCCAAATATTGATGAAGTTCAACAATTAATGCATCAATTAGTTAATTATGTTTTAAATATATTTCATGGTGTACGAAAATGGGGAGAAGTACGACATGTTGATAGTAAACTTATACATAATTATCCAATGCATGATTTTTCGGAATTATTACCATCAAGTGGAAGTATAGAAATAGATAAGATATATGATGATGGAGAAGGAAATTTAAGACCAATTCAACAAGGTAATGAAGAATTCTTTTTGATAAATTATGCTTTGATGTTTTAGTTAGCATTAAAAACTAATGATCAGAAAGATTTACGATGCAAGTGTTTTCGAGTTTTCAATTGCACTAAACAATTTGAGTACTATTGAAGTAGACAAATACTAATAATAGATTAGAGTTAGTAACATCCACTAGGAGACATGAGCGGGACCAGCCTATTTTGGTTCCGATTTGCCCATCTCTATCCACTACATATACTAATTTATCTAACTCTTCATGCTTGATCTACTCCTGAGAAAATATTGCACACATCTTTGCACATAAATAGTTAAACTAGTAACGATTGTAGCCTTTTACGTGATCCAAATGCCTTTCCTAAATGACTGTACTTTCTCATAAAGTTATTAGCTTTACACACTATACAAAAAAAATATTTGTTTTTCTTTTAAAATCAAACCAGTATTTATTATTGTTCGAAATTTTGAACAAAGAAAACATTTGTAATACAATTGTTCTCTTTTGGTTCCAATTTAATGACATAATATCGTTTTTTTAGCTAAAACATATTATAATACAATAGCAAATAATAAAGAATTAATTAAATTATATCAAAATATTGGTAATTTCTTTGTTGAAAATAGTTTTCGGTAATAATAAATGTAATTTTTATCAAGATTTCTTTTTTTTTTATTATTATTATATAGATTTGAAAAAGAATTAGAAGAATATTATGAATTTCGTGATTTATGGGAAATAAATAAAGTAAATCAAGCAAAAAAATTTATTTTATCAAATCCTGGATATGCTATTATACGATCAATATTTGCTGATTTTGATAATACACGTGATTTAATTAAACGTATATCTGAATCAAAAGATATTGAACCATTTCGATATGTAACAAATAAATTAAAATTAAATTTATTTGATGAAATTCGACAAATTGAATTAATATTTGCTAAATATATTCGAATACATTATCGAATGAAATTTATCAGTATAAATGATTTTTTAAAAAAGAATGAACCACGTTTAAATCGACAATTACGAGATCTTGATGATGTACGATTTGTTATTAATGCACTTGATACATTAAAAGAAAATTTTGTATTTGTTGATCATACAATCGAACCATTAGAAGTAAGATATAAGAGAACATACCGTCTTCTATCAGCCTTATAAAATTTAATGCCTGATGGTCTATGAGATTAAAGCTTTATTAATATTCGTTGTTTCACAGGACAATAATGGCTCTACTATTTCATGTAACTTTTTCAGAATTCGATTAAAGTTCATGAAAATCGAATAGATTTTTGCAACTTCTGCAAAATTAAAATAAAAAAAATTATAATATGTGGAATAGCTTATAACGTATATGCACATTCTCTACTCTCAAAAGATTAAAATTTGTAATTTAAACTAGAACATGTCTAATCTTCTTTACTTCCAATACAACCTTTCTGATCCTAAGATCTAATTTTGTCATGTGTATTATATATCTTTTGATTTTTGTTTTCTTCATTAAATAAAGGAAGTTTATAATTTATTTAAACGTTATTCAATTGATATTCCACAAGAAGAACAACTAGCTATTGAAATGCTTCGTAATACTCATGAACGTCTACTTAAACGAGCTAAACATGTTACACATGAACTTGTTAATGCTCAACAATCATTTCTCGATCGTTTTCTCATTGATACTGAACAATTCAAAATTGATGTAGAAAATTTTGTTGAAGATTATAATCGAAATGGTCCAATGATTGAAGGTTTACCTGCACGAGAAGCAAGTGATCGTCTAACATATTTTGAATCACAATTTAATGATTTATGGAAACGTTATGAAACATTTTTATCTGGTGAAGAATTATTTGGTTTAGAAAAAACTGAATATATTCATTTACAAACAATTAAAAAACAACTTAATTATCTTAAACGTCTTTATGGTCTTTATAATAATGTTCTCAAAACAATGGAAATTTATTATGAAACTAATTGGAAAGATTTTCATATTGAACAAATTACAAATGAAATACAAGAATTTCAAAGTAAATAATAATTTTGTTCTGAAGATCCTGGCTTGATAGAATTTTTAGAAACAATTTTACCACTTTTTCGAACTAGATTTTGAAGAATTACTCGAAGAATCATAAACACGCCCAGGACGTCTATGAGTTCGCCTAGGTAGATGATGAAATAAAATTCGAATTCCAATGTTAAAATATACTACTATTTCGATAAATGAAAGTCAGACAGAGATCTCAAAGCTTCGAGTATTGGACACAATCCAAAATTCAACTGTGAAATGTATTAGTAATTTTCTTTTGCTCGAATTTCTCTCGAATATTGTTGATTAGTGAAATTCATTCATCTGAATTATATCATTTTTTTTCAGATAAATTGAAAAAATTACCAAAAGGTTTAAAAACATGGCCAGCTTATAGTGAATTAAAGAAAAAATTAGATAATTTTAATGAATGTTTACCATTACTTGAATTATTAATTAATCCAGCTATGCAAGTAAATAAATAAATTGATTTATTTTAAGAAAAAAAAAAACAGAAATTTTCTTCTTTCTCAATAGTCTCGTCATTGGGAACGAATAGAAAAGTTATCTAATATTCAAATACCATATAATGATCCATTAATATTTTCATTAAAACATGTTATGAATGTTCCATTAATAAAATTTCGTGAAGAAATTGAAGATATATCAATAACAGCACAAAAAGAACGTGATATTGAATCGAAATTATTATCAATTGAACTTGAATGGCGTCAAAGAGAATTTAAATTTGCTTCATTTAAAAATCGTGGTGAATTATTATTACGTGGACAAGAAACATCAGAAATACTTTCAGCTATTGATGATTCAAATTTAATTTTAGCTGCATTAGCATCAAATCGTTATAATATTTTTTTTAAAAATCAAATACAAAAATATATTGCCGATTTAGCTATTTGTGCTGAAATATTAACAAAATGGATGCAAGTACAAAATTTATGGATTTATTTAGGTAAATAAAAGTTCAAATAATTCCTATAATACTATGTTTTAATTAGTCGCTTTTCTTACAATTAAATTTTGCAAAATCTAGTACATTTAATATATCTTTCATCTACAAAATAAAAGATAATGTGTATTATTGGGAACAGAAGGGTTAATTCGGTATAGGATACAAACAATCTCTACACTGAAAATCTATCGTTTAATATATCGTAAATGTTGCAAAAAAAATAAAATCTGATTGAGTTCAAATTTCTGCCAAATAGTGCTGTATTTATATTAGAAAAACGATATCAACGTCAACTCATTAAATCTTATCTGAACCTTTATAGAAGATTATCAAAGAACCAAGGAGTCAGTTAGAAATCCGATTCTAGGCATCTATATTATACTTTTAAAAAATTAAGATGATATTCGAAATTAGTGCATTAAACTGTATAGAATGATATGAAGGTCCAAACATTATTCGAAGAAATAACTATGTGAAAAACATATAGGCAAGAATCTCTGTCCCACGATATATTTCATGGAAAAGAACTTGTACTTCACAAATATAGTTTCTTGACTGATACTACGCGTGCATTCCTAATCATATGACAATCATGTCCATGGAACAAAATCGCTCATCCATTCACATATATTTAATTAAATAAAATTTTTTTTTATATAGAAGCGGTATTTGTTAGTGGTGATATTGCTAAACAAATGCCACAAGAAGCACGTCGTTTTGCCAATGTAGATAAAACATGGATTAAATTAATGTCAAAAGCAAAAGTTAACTTTCAAATGATAATGAATGAATTACTATGATTTTGATTTTATTTATATAGGAAAATCCAAATGTATTATCATGTTGTACATCAGATGAAACATTATTTCCATTATTAAACAATATGCTTGAACAGTTAGAACTTTGTCAAAAAAGTCTTGCTGGTTATTTAGAAGCAAAACGTGGTGTATTTCCAAGATTTTATTTTTTATCTGATCCAGTTATGCTTGAAATTCTTGGTCAAGCATCAGATCCAACTAAAATTCAACCATATTTAAGTTCATTTACTGAAGCTGTAAAGAGTTTATTTAATATTATAATTCGATTATTTTTTTTCTTTCAATTGATTTAGATAAAATCTGTTGAATTTCATTCAAAAGAAACTGATCGTATTTTGTCTATGACAACAAGAGATGGTATCATATTCTTAATTTAAATCATAGAAATAATAGAATTTTTCTGTTAATTAGATGAGAAAATTTCATTTTATAAAGATGTAATAGCAAAAGGACAAGTAGAAGAATGGTTAAATGATTTTTTACGTACACATCAAAAAACTATTCATCAATATATTCGACGTAGTATTGAAAAGATGAGTTATGAAGATTTTGATTTATATAAATTTATCGAACAAGAAATAGCTCAATTAGGTCTTTTAATTATCCAAATTGTTTGGACAAAACGTTGTGAAAAAGCATTACAAGAAGCAATAATTAATAAAAATCTTATGAATGAAACAAATAAATATTTTTTAGATATGCTTAATCAATTTATTGATAAAACAACATGTATAAAAATTGATTTTTATTATCTTTTATTTCTAATTTTTTTTTTTTATTTAAAGTTGATCTAACAAAATATCAAAGATTAAAATATGAAACATTAATTACTATTCATCTTCATCAACGTGATATTTTTCAAGAACTTTATATAACAGGAATACGATCAGATTTAGATTTTGATTGGGCTAAACAATGTAGATTTTATTTTCGAGAAGATGAAGATTTACTTCTTGTTAAAATTACTGATGTTACTTTTATATATGATAATGAAGCATTAGGATGTCCTGAAAGACTTGTTATTACACCACTTACTGATCGGTAAAAATAAAAAATAAATCTCAAAAAAATTTTTTTTAATCATTTTTCTAGATGTTATATTTCGATTGCACAAGCATTAGGTATATACATTATAGAATCAATAATATATATTTGATTGTTCTTTAGCTATGTCATATGGAGCAAGTCCAGCAGGACCAGGTAATATTTTATATTTATTTTTGCATACCAATTATAAAAACAAATTATTTAAACTGTTTTTCAAGTCTTAATATGTCTATTCACTGTTTTTTACGTGAGATTTTAGATATATCTAAGCAGCTGATTTGTAAGAAAGTTTGAACTTATAATTATCCTTCATTATGATAGGAAATTCTACTATACAGAATTTGTTTATTTTTAGCTGGAACAGGCAAAACAGAAACAACAAAAGATATGGCTCGAACATTAGGAAAATATTGTATAGTACAAAATTGTTCTGATCAATTTGATTATCGTGGTCTTGGTAAAACATATAAAGGTTTAGCTATAAGTGGTTGTTGGGGATGTTTTGATGAGTAATTCAATTTGTTTTTTTCTTTCGTAATATGATTTTATATTTTTAATTATTATTTATAAATTAGATTTAATCGAATAAATCTACCTGTCTTATCCGTGGCAGCACAACAAATTCAATGTTTATTACAATCAAAACGTGAACAACGTAAAGAATTTCTTTTTACTGATGGTGATAAAGTTACATTAAATGATACATTTGCAATAATAATAACTATGAATCCTGGTTATGCTGGTCGACAAGAATTGCCAGAAAATTTAAAAATTAATTTTCGTAGTGTTGGTATGTACATAAACAAAAAATAATTTTTTTGTTACTATTATAACTCTCTAGCAATGATGGTACCTGATCGACAAATCATAATGCGTGTTAAATTAGCGAGTGGTGGCTTTTTGGATAATACAAATCTTGCGCAAAAATTCTTTACACTTTATAAATGTTGTGAAGATCAATTGAGTAAACAAGTAAGATTGAATAATCATCGGTAATTGATATAATAATGAAGAAGAATATATTATATTGCCCTATTCGAAGATAGTTTTTGATAAAATTGATATTTTTCTTACAACTTTTATTAGCTGTGGTTTCGAATAGAATCTCAGTTTATGATGCAGAATTCTTCTGCTTAATCACTGAAGCTTCGTATACTAGTTACCATTACTATTGCATTCCGACTTTGATTATTATTTAAAATAAGGTTCATTATGATTATGGTCTACGAAATATTACTGCTGTTCTTCGTACACTTGGAACAGTAAAACGTGTTCGATCAAAAGATCCTGAAGATACAATTGTAATGCGTGTATTACGTGATATGAATCTATCAAAATTAGTAAGATAAAATAAAATTTTAATAAAATATATTTCTATTAATTTTAGATTGATGAAGATGAACCATTATTTTTATCATTATTAGAAGATCTTTTTCCTGGAATTAAATTAGATAAAGAAAAATATGATGATTTACAAAAAGCTATTAGTCAAAAAACTATTGAATATGGTTTAATTAATTCTAATGATTGGAATTTAAAAGTTATTCAATTATTTGAAACACAACGTGTTAGACATGGAATCATGTTACTTGGACCATCAGGTGCTGGAAAAACAAAATCATGTCAAGTTTTAATGGGTAAAATATTGAAATTAAATATATTAATAGATAAATTTGTTTATTAGGAGCATTAACAATCTTAGGAACACATACAGTAAGAATTGATATTAGAATTAAACAAGAAAAAAAAACAACTAGAGATTATATTACTAGCGTGATTATCGAATGAATCCTAAATCGATTACAGCATCTCAAATGTTTGGTATTCTTGATGTTGCAACTAATGATTGGACAGATGGAATATTTTCTACTCTTTGGCGTCGTACTTTAAAAGCTTATGAAGTATCAACAAAATCAGGAATTCGTATATTTCTTTTTTTTCCAAATATTTATATAAATTCTTTTCTATATTCTATATAGAAGAAGCTTGGTGGATTATTCTTGATGGTCCTGTTGATGCTATATGGATAGAAAATCTTAATTCTGTTTTAGATGATAATAAATTATTAACATTAGCTAATGGTGATCGTATATCAATGGCACCTAATGTTAAACTTGTATTTGAAGTACATAATATTGATAATGCATCACCAGCAACTGTATCACGTTGTGGAATGATTTTTATGTCATCAACTGTACTTCCTTGGCGACCTATATTTCAAGCATGGATGAATAAACAAATAAAAAATATTGGAACTTATATATATGAAATACTTGAAAAATATTTTGATGAAATATTTAAATTACTTATTACAAAATGTTCACCAAAAATAAAAGTTTATGAATGTAATTATATAAAACAGGTGAATATTTTTTGTTTATATTTTTGTATAAATTTTAATATTATTTCTTATTAATAGATTATTGATTTACTTGATGGATTATTAAATAAAGAAATCGAATATACAAAAATTTATTTAGAAAGATTAACTATATTTTCATTAATGTGGAGGTATAATAATTTGATAATAATTTCAAATAAATTAATATTTGAATTTATAGTATGGGTGCATTATTAGAATTAAATGATCGAGCTAAACTTGAACAATACTTTTTAAATAGTAATGATATTGATATTCCAAAGAATATTTCACAAGGTGATTCAATGTTTGATTATTTAGTCAATGATAATGGTCAATGGGGTAAGTTTGAAACTATATTAAGAAAAAAAACTATTAACACTAGAGTTTGACAGTTTTAAGTAATAAAAATAAGAGAAAAAAAAACGATTTCAGTTTGAGTTTCGATCATAAATCTCGTATCTTACGAACTATAGAATTTACTTGAGCTTTTTCAAAAGTTAAATGAATAAACATTGATTTTTCTTTTCAGAACATTGGTCAACTCATGTTGAACCATGGGAATATCCTAAAGATGAAAAAATTGTTTTTGCATCTATTCTTGTTCCTAATATTGATAATGTACGTATAACATATTTAATTAATATACTTTCTAAACAAGAAAAATGTGTATTATTAATTGGTGAACCTGGTACAGCTAAAACTGTTATTATAACAAGTTATTTAAAACAGTATGATAGTGAACAACATTTAACACGTATATTAAATTTTTCTTCAATAACAACAAGTAATTTTATACAAAAAACAATTGAAAATTTTGTTGATAAACGTGTAGCAAATACATTTGGTCCATCATTTGGACGTAAAATGACAATATTTATTGATGATATTAATATGCCAATGATAAATTCATGGGGTGATCAAGAAGCAAATGAAATTCTTCGACAACTTATTGAACAAAAAGGTTTTTATTCATTAACAAAACCTGGAGATTTTCTTAATATTATTGATTTACAATTTCTTGCTGCTATGTGTCATCCTAGTGGTGGACGAAATGATATACCTGAAAGATTAAAACGTCATTTTTTTATATTAAATTGTACATTACCATCAAATAATGCTGTTGATCATATATTTGGTTCAATAGCAAAATATTTTTGTGTCGAAAGAAATTTTTCAAATGATATTATACAAATTGTTGAAAAATCTATATCAGCAACACGAATTTTATGGCAAACAGTTAAAGGAAAATGTTTACCAACCCCAGCTAAATTTCATTATATATTTAATTTAAGAGATTTATCACGTATATGGGAAGGTATATTACAAATTGATTCTGAACAATGTCAAAATGATATTGAACAATATCTTCAATTATGGAAACATGAATGTACAAGAGTATTAGCTGATCGTTTAGTTTTAAATACAGAAAAAGAATGGTTTAGAAAAGAACAATATAAAATTGCTAAACAAGCTTTTAGTGATGTTTATAAAATTCCTATACAAGAAGATTCTGAAGTTTATTTTGCAAAGTAATTTTATTTTACATTCAAATCATTATTAACTTATTAAGAATTGATATACATACTAATTTGAATCTTTCCAGAATCGAGTCATAATGAATTCATTGATAATTCCTGATAATTTGAAATATTTTTTAATGTGTTAGGCAGTTATAAGTATTATCAATATTGCAACAAATCTTTTTCTAATATCATGGAATACAAACGAAATACTTTTCTTATTGTGGTTTATTTTCTCAGATGATTAAACTTCTGAATGAAAATTAGGTTTATATCTCAGTATAGTTACTCAAGATACTATTTTTAATTTGATTTAGGAGTATTAAAATTGCAAGTTAGAAAGAAAGAAAGACCTTCATTTTTGACTAAATTTAAAGCTATATCAGAGGAGATATAAATACATTCTCTTCCTATAATCCAAGATCATAAACACTAAAGTCCATTTTCGTTCATAAATAATAAAAAAATTTAACGATGAATTTTCTATCGAAAGTAACAAACTTGCAAGTGTTATATTCCATATGAAAAATAATTTTATAATTAATGTCTTAGTTTTCTTCGTGAAGAACTCGAAGTAACTGACGAAATGGGTGATGATATTGATCTTGCTGATTTAATACCAAAAGTTTATGAACCAATATCATCATGGGATATCTTACAAACAAAATTACTTGCTAATATGAATAAAATGAATGAAGAAATTCGTGGTAATAACATGGATTTAGTATTTTTTAAAGATGCTATGATTCATTTATTACGTGTAAGATTTATTTGTATGTTTTTTTTAGAAATTATTGAATATAATTTATTTTTAGATATCACGTGTTATTAATATGCCAAAAGGACATTTATTATTAGTTAGATTTCTTTTAATAATAGAAAAGAATTTATTTTTATTCTTTTTATAGGTCGGTGTTGGTGGTAGTGGAAAACAATCTTTAACTAAATTAGCAGCTTATATTGCAGGTTAATGAAATATATAAATTTTTTTGTATATTCGAATAATTTTTTATTTATTTTAGGTTATAAATATTTTCAAATAAGTGTCTCTAGGTAATTGAATATTAATAAAAAATAAAATAATCTTTTTTATTTAAAGAGCATATACATTAAATAATTTTTTGGATGATTTACGAAATATATATCGACGTGCTGGTCGTGCTGGTCAAGGGATTGTATTTATTTTTACTGATAATGATATAAAAGATGATCAATTTCTTGAATATTTAAATAATATTCTTAGTTCGGGAGAAGTAATTTATTTTATTAAATAAAAATGATGAAATATTTCTTTTAAAAAAAAAGGTTTCAGGTTTAATTACACGTGAAGAAATGGATGAAACTTTATCGGAATTATCTGTTAAAATGAAAAAAGAATATCCAAAACGACCATTAACAAATGAAAATTTACAAAATTATTATCGTGAAAGATTACAAAAAAATCTTCATATTGTTTTATGTTTTTCTCCTGATAATCGAAAATTTCGTGAACGGGCATTAAAATTTCCTGCATTAGTTTCTGGTTGTACTATCGATTGGTTTGTATTCTTTAAAGAAAGAAATTTATTAATAAAATGCAAAAAGAAAAATATTTTTCTTATTAAATCAGGTTTCATCGTTGGCCACTTGATGCACTTATTGCTGTATCAAATATTTATTTAAATCGTTTTGATATTCTTGTTATATCGAATACAATAAAAAAAAATGTCATCGAATTAATGGCAGATATTCATGATGATGTTAGTCGAATATGTGAAAATTATTATGATAAATTTCGACGACGAACTTATGTTACACCTAAATCATTTCTATCGTAAAAAAAATTTTGCTATGTTGTTTTTTTTTTTTGAATTATTAAATTTGATTTATAGATTTATAAATGCATTTAAATTATATTACCAAAAACAACGTGACTATTTTGAAAAAGAAAAACAAAAAATGAAAACTGGTGTTCAAAAATTATTTGAAGCAGCGGAACAAGTTCAAGAAATTACACAAGAATTAGTTTCGAAAGAAAAAGATATGGCTATTGCTAATACAGAAGCAGCGAAAGTATATTCAATTTAGTTATTATTTATCACCGATAGATCAACTAATAAAGGATAGATCGGAAGTTCGGATTATATTTATATAACAGCTTTTTCTATACTGAATTCAATCTTTTAAGTATATAAAATCGAGATGAGAAAATGTACTTTAATTTTGGAATACTACAAAAAATGCAATCGTATAACCTATCAAGGTTTTGTGTGATGTAACAACAATTTCGATAGTGGAATAAACTATTTTAGTTCTTCTAAAAGAGGAAACCAATTTGCCGTTGAAGGGCAGAAAGTGACTGCAGATACTAAAGTCTATGAGAGTTCATGGCAATAAATATAAATTGGAAGAGACATTCTATGTAGCAATAGTAGATTTTTATCGTAGGATATTTGTCATGAAAAAAATACACTCTTAGTTGTTTAACTTAGTGCAGTGCATCGAGCAGGACAAAAACAACAAATTACCAGTTAAATTCAACTGCTTACAACTGACAATTAATTAGCTTTCTGTTTAAGATAAGCTTGACTCCATCCAAGTGATCAGGACCTGCTTCAATAATCGCGATAAGATATTCAGTTAAATAAACAATCTATCCAAACATAACAATAAGTAGACAGAAAAGATTACAAAACGGGAAGGAATAAAAAGCACTATAGTGAAGAAAAATACAAATAAAGGGAGTCGTTATAATGAGGCCTCGCTAGAAAAACTTTGGAATAATTTAAATCTCTTTCAAAAGAAATGTTAAGATAAATCCGTTTCTTTGAAAAGAACTATTGAATAGTTCTGAAGATCGAAACTAATATGGAACTGTCGTACCCCTACTTCATTGTAAGAGCACAATATCTTTGGATGGAAATAACTATTAAATGCGTTGTCATTAAATTCTTCTCAGTACTTTAAGAATGATTTTGAAAGATTTCACTTACATTACTTAAAATGAAGTCTTTGAATAATCTAAAGAATTCATATTTATTGATAATATATTATTATATTTTCTGTTTTATTATATTTGTAAAGCAAGTGGCTGAAATGGAAGTCTTACGTAGTGCAGCTGAAATAAAAACAAAAGAAGTTCAAGAATCAAAAGAAACAGCTGAAATACTTGTTAAACAAGTTAATGAAGAAAAAGCTATTGCTGAAGAAGAATTATCAGCTGCAGAAATTATTTTAAAAGAAGCTGATGAAGCTGTTAAAGTAAAATTTTTTTATTATTTATTTATTTGTTTTTTCTGGATTTCAAAAAAGAAACATAGTAAAAAAATTATGAATAGTTTTATGTTGTATTAATTACAATTAGCTTCAATAATTTTTTTCGTTCCATCGAATCGAACATAGATAAGAGTATGACATGATTTTAATTTAGTATCACTACCATTAACAGGTTCAGCAGTAAAATCTATTTTATAATTAAGACCAGCAACAAGTTGAGTTTGAACACGAGTAACAGTAAGATGATTAAGAACAAGATTTTGTGTTAAAGCCAAATGTTCGGCAGCAAAACTAGTTAAAGCTTTAACATTCGAATCTGTCAATAATTCTGGTCGATCTTGATAACCACCAACAGGAATACCAGGAAGTGTTTTAGCACTAATAACTACTAACATAGTAGCAAGAAAAACAGCAGCGAGTTTCAACATTTTTTTTTGTGTTTTAATAAAAGTCAGTTAAGAATATGAAATATATTTATCTTTATATGTTGATGCTTTATATAATTGCGATAAGATGAGTAAACTTTGGAACAAAACGAACAAGCGCAATAACAAAGATAACAATCTTTGTCATATGATATCGTAATCAACAATTAATATAGCAACAAGAAGATAATGATGAAAAAGATTAATGAGTTCAGAGTACTAATGTTTAATTTAGATCAAAAATAATATAAAAAAAAATCTAATAATATATTTTTATTCAAATAGCAAATTAAAGGAAATACAATATCTAATCTTCGTAAATTAGCTAAACCACCTGAAGCTATAATGATTGTACTTGATATGGCATTAATTTTAATGAAACGACGTATTGATCCAATACGTATTGATAATAATCTTGATGAACCATTTTATGCATCATCTAAAACAGAAATTTTACGACTTTTAAATTTTTCTGGTTTATTATCAACATTATTAACGATTCGTGAACTTAATGATGAAATTATTGAATTACTTGCACCATATACAGAAATAAAAGATTTATCAGAAAAAGCTCGAAAAGCTTATAAAGATTTAGCTACATTAAAAACTTGGACAGGTTAATTAATTTTATATATTCAAATTATTTATTTTTTTATTTAAATCATCATTTACAGATAAAATTCAATCATATCATACAATTAATAAAGAAGTTATACCAATAAAAGTAGAAATTTTGATAAAATAAAATAGGTTTTTTTCTTTTTATTGATCTAAATATAATCAGGATAAAGTACAAAAAGCAGAAAATTCACTTCGAAAAGCTTCAAAAAAATTATCACGAGCTGAACGTGAACTTGAAAGAACTCAAATTGGTTTAAATAAATGTCAACAAGATTTTGATTCAGCTATGCAAACAAAAAAAGTTTTTTTTTTATTATAATATTATATCAAATAATATCGATTTATAATCTAGGCATATCAAGCTGATTATGATGCTTTACTTAAACGACGTGATGATGCTAATACATTAATATCAGGATTAACAGGAGAAAAAATTCGTTGGAATGAACAAAATAAATCATTTGAACAAAGTATTGAAAAGTAAAAAAATAGTCTATTTCTTTTTTCATATAAAAATTTTAATTAATCATATATATATATAAGATTAATTGGAAATGCTATTCTAATAACAGCTTTTCTATCATATTGTGGTCCATTTAATCAAGAATTTCGACAACGTATGTTAAATGAATGGCAAAAACAAATACAACAAAGAACAATTCCATATTCGGATAATTTTAATATTATCGAACAATTAAATGATGAAGCAACAGTAAGATTTACTACGCCATTCAAATTAGATAAAAAATCTTTGATATATTACCAATAGAACGAATATACGTGGATTTGAAAAAGAAATAGATCAAACTTTTTAGTACAATTTATTCTGACAAAGTTATTCTTGATATTAGATCGGTGAATGGAATTTACAAGGTTTACCAAATGATGATCTATCAATTCAAAATGGTATAATAGCAACATCAAATTATCGTTATCCATTATTAATTGATCCGTAATTGATTTTCTATAAAATAAAATTAATTTTAAATATTAATTTTCTAGACAATTACAAGGAAAATCTTGGATAAAAAATATGGAACGTGATAATGATATATTAATAACAACATTGAATTCAAAAATGTTTCGACAACAACTTGAAGATTCTATATCACTTGGACGTCCATTATTAATTGAAGATATTGATGAAGAATTAGATCCAACTTTAGATAATATTTTAGAAAAAAATTATGTTAAAATAGGTCTTTCACTTCGAGTACGTTATTTTGTTTTTTTTTTCTTATTAAAAATAATATCAAATAAATCTTTAGGTTAAAATTGGTGATCGTGAAGTGGTTAGTTAATAAAAAAAAATTAATTAAAACAATCAAATAAAATAATATTTTAGGATATTAATCATGCATTTCGTTTATATATAACAACAAAATTATCTAATCCAAATTATTCACCAGAAATATGTGCACGAGTATCAATTATTGATTTTACTGTAACACAACGTGGATTAGAAGATCAATTACTTAGTCTTGTTATTGCTAATGAACGTGCTGTATGTTTTATTTAATATACAGAAAAAACAAATTAATTAAATATTTTTAATCATATATATATATATTAGGAACTTGAACGTGAACGTGTTACATTAGCACGTGAAACAACAAAAAATAAACGAATGTTAAAAGAACTTGAAGAAAATTTATTAATTAAATTAACAAGTATTGAAGTAAAAGAAAATATTTATTTTTGAAAATAAAATAATTAATATGAATTGAATTCATTTAGGGTTCAGTACTTGATGATCCATCACTTGTTGAAGTACTTAATGCAAATAAACGAATTGCTTCAGAAGTTAAAGAAAAAGTTTCTATTGCTGAAGATACAAAAATAAAAATTGGTACAGCAAGAGAAGAATATCGACCTGTTGCTATTCGTGGATCAATTATTTATTTTCTTATGTCAGAAATTGCAGTATGTTGTAATAGTTTTATAAATTAATTTTTATTTTTTTATTTAAAGTTAGTTAATCATATGTATCAAATATCATTACAACAATTTCTTGGTCTTTTTCATGAATCAATGATAAAGTCTTTTGAATTTTGATTTTTTTAAATAAATTCTTTGATTTTTTTTTCTTCTAAAGATCAAATAAAATTGCTGCAACACAAAAACGTATTCAAAATATTAATGATCATTTAACATATCGAACATGGTTTTATACAACACGTGGTTTATATGAAGACGATAGACTTATGTTTACATTACTTATGGCATTAAGAATTGATTTACGTCGAGGAAAAATACGTTATGATGAATTTGAAGTATTAATTAAAGGTGGAGCTTCATTAGATTTAAATACATGTCCAACAAAACCATTTCGTTGGTTAAATGATTTATCTTGGCTTAATTTACTTGAATTAAGTCGAGTTAAAGAATTTCATGATGTTATTGATCGAGTATGTTTATTAAAAAGTTTTTCATTCGGTATATTCATAGATTCTCTATAATCGTATTCAATTAATTTTAAATCGAAGAAATACAATCGGATGTTTTTATCCGACTTTAAGTCTTCATTGCATTTGTTAATAAATCAAATGATAACTAATAAAAATATAACACATTGATTAAAACATCTTATCGAACTGATTAGCCTTCGTCATAAAACATTTATCTATCATCAAAAGTTAAATTTGATCTAAACTAAAGACTCGCCATTTTCATAGAAAGATTCAGCTACAAATTAAATAGACCGTATCATTTCTCCATCAGTTCTACGTACAAAAATTTAGTGCTCGATAACTATCAGATTTGCTGAGAAAACTAATAGTTAGTGAGTATCGAATCAAATGTAGAGTGTAGTAGACGTAGCTGTAACCTCAACTGCTGGATGTAGATGCTACTATCAGAAAGGTAAAGTTCAGTGGTCTCAAAGAACAGGAATCGTGGGAAACCACTTTAGAGTCGTTAAAAACGTTAAGTCATCAATCTATATCAAGAAATTTACACTTTTCATTCTTCAGATAAAAAACTTCATTGTATCTATAATTTTGTACTGAAATATGCAGCATCTTTAGTGTCAACAATTCAACAGTGAAAATTTCGCATATCTAAAATATCACAATGTATTCTGAGAATCGACTCAGAACTGAGTTTTTCTTATTTTCAGTAACCGAAACTTGAGCTAACAACATGGTTCCGAGTGAATTTTTGCGATCATCGATTGATACAGGAAGATCAAGACTCACAGTCACAATCTTTAATACAAAATCATTTTAAATTATTTACTGATCAGAAAATATATTTTACTGAAAAAAGTTTATAAATTTTTTTTTTCGAGTTTTTTATATCATCTAATAGAGTATGAGCTGCTGATCACGAAGATCTACTTTTAACTTTAGCAAATGCTTCCTTCCAATAGAAAAATAAGAATTACTCGAAAAGTGTCGGTTTTCGAGAAAAACACATATTTTCCAAAATACGCAAAATTTTTCCAGATTCATCATCAAAAACTAAGTATAAAAAAGTTGTTAAATTGATTCCAGACCGAAATCTCTATCGGTAATAGCACTTCGAATTATGTCGAGTCTATAAGATATGGATAGATTGATTTTGTAAATCTATTTATGAAGTCAAATATTTTATCTCATTCGACTCATCATACTCGTAGTCAAAAAAAGTACGACCTACTTTTTTCTCTTCCCTTGTTTTGTCGAGAAAATTTACATTTAGTGATACCAATGTCATTTTAGACGGTACTCAACGGTTCTGACTTCAAATAAGACTTCGAGTCACAAACCAAACACAGATTCGGAATCAGAAAAAAAAAACCGAACTGCATAAAGTATCTTTCGAGTTAATTCAACAACTTTCATTTTTTGATCGGAAGGAAGCATTCGCTCAGATTAAAAATAGATTTTCGTGATTGGCAGCTCACGCTCTACCAAACAATATAAAAAAAGCTCGGAAAAAAAGTTGACTTAGTTACTTGATATACTAAACAAATCATTTTTTCATATTGATTAACGAACACAATAGAATGACTCATTTCGATTATTCTTTCTTTTCTTTCGTTCTGTTTATTTTCTTATATGAATTATTTATAGATACAAAAGAATGAACGTGTATTTAAAGATTGGTTTGACAAAGAATCAACTGATTTATCACCATTACCTGAAACATATGAAAATTTACTTATTTTTCATCGATTTTTATTTGTACGATGTATATCACCAGATCGAACAATATCCGAAGCACGAAATTATATTCAAGATAGTCTTGGAGTCAAATATTCTGAAATTCCTGTACTTAGTTTAGAATTAATATGGGAAGAAAGTGATTATAAAACGCCATTACTTGGTTTACTTTCATCTGGTGCTGATCCAACATCAAATATTCAAACATTAGCAAAAAAGAAGAATATTGAATTATTTATTGTATCTATGGGACAAGGACAAGAAATACTTGCTCGGCGTTATCTTCAACAAACAATTACATCAGGTGGATGGATTTTATTACAAAATGCACATTTAGGATTAGATTATCTTGAAGAATTTCATGAAAGTAAATTAAGAAAAATTTTATTTGAAATAAAATATTCAATCATTATTTATAGCTCTTACTGCAACGGATACATTTGATCCATCATTTCGTGCGTATGTATTATTTTTATTTTTTTCAGAAAAATTGAAAAGAATTATTTTTAGATGGTTAACTACTGAAACTCATCCACAATTTCCAATTCAAATTCTTCATTCATCAATTAAATTTACCAATGAACCACCACAAGGTGTTCGTGCTGGTCTTAAACGTACTTATGGATTAATTAATCAAGATAAACTTGAATATATTGAAACAATATATTGGCGTCCCATGCTATATGCTACTTCATTTCTTCATAGTATCGTACAAGTAAATTTTATTAATGAAAAATTTGGAGATTTTTTTGTTTTCAAAATATATTTATATAGGAACGTCGAAAATTCGGTCCATTAGGATGGAATATTCCTTATGGTAAATGATTCTTTTTTTGTTTAAACATGATTAAATATAATTTTATAGAATTCAATCAAACTGATTGGGAAGCATCTGTACAATATATTCAAAATCATTTAGATGATATAAATCCTAAAATAGTATGAAGATTTTCTACAGAAAAAAAAGCCGTTAATTATTATTATTATTATTAAAGGGTATTTCATGGAAAGCTCTTCGATATATGATATCAGAAATTCAATATGGTGGAAGAATAACTGATGATCGTGATCGTCGTTTAATGATTACCTATGCTAAAGTATAATATTATATCTTTTATTTGTTTTTTAAATATTATTTCTTTTTTAAAGAATTGGTTTTCTGATTTATTATTTTCATCTGAATTTAAATTTTATGATGGTTATTCAATACCAAAAGTCAAACGTCTTGATGAATGTATTGATTATATTGATAAACTTCCATTAATTGATCCACCACAAATATTTGGTCTTCATTCAAATGCTGATATAACATATTCAACAAATCGAGCTAAATTTATGCTTGAAAAAATAGTTAATATTCAACCAAAAGAAGCAAGTTCAAATACATTTGGTGGTGAAACAAGAGATAAAATTGTTCATAATATTGCAAGTGATATGTTATCAAAATTACCAGAGAATTTTATTCAACATGAAGTATATTTGAAAAGAGGATTTTTTTTTAGAAATAAAATATTTTGTTTTTGTTGAATAGGTACGAGAGAAATTACGAAATATGGGTATATTAAATCCAATGATTATATTTTTACGTCAAGAAATTCATCGAATTGATCGTGTTATACGTACTGTACGAAATTCTTTGACTGATTTACAATTAGCTATTGATGGGATAATTATATTAAATGATGTAAGATGAAGAATTTTAATAAAATTATTTAAAAAAAAATTTAATTTATAGTCACTTCGTCAAATACTTGATTCAATTTATGATGGTCGTGTTCCAATGGATTGGGTTTGTTTGTTTTTTGGTATTATTAAAATTATGAATTGATTTTTATTCTAGACAAGATATTCATGGGAAAGTAGTACACTTGGTTTTTGGTTTTCTGAATTACTTGATCGATATACTCAATATAATAATTGGTTAAATTATGGTTAATCAAAAAATTTTGACTTTTTTTAAAAATTATTTCAATAGTTTTTTTTTTTAATAGGTCGACCAAAATGCTTTTGGATAACCGGTTTTTTTAATCCAAATGGTAAATAATATGTAAATGAAATTGATCGAAACTTTTAACGGGATTATTATAGGTTTTCTAACAGCAATGAGACAAGAAGTAACACGAATGCATAAAGGATGGTCACTAGATACTGTAACAATTGATAATATTGTACTTCGTTCATATAAAGATGATATTCGAGAAGCACCAATTGAAGTAAAATAAATTTTATACTAGAAAAATTCTATGATAATTTTTTCTTTTTTAAAGGGTGTTTATGTTTATGGTCTTTATTTGGAAGGTGC
The DNA here is from genome assembly GCA_022393335.1 of Macrotrachela quadricornifera. NCBI lineage: Eukaryota > Metazoa > Rotifera > Eurotatoria > Philodinida > Philodinidae > Macrotrachela > Macrotrachela quadricornifera. Next base: position 87,330 of record JAJEKB010001157.1, on the reverse strand, counting down.
TGGTTGGGATCGAAAAAATATTCGTTTACAAGAATCACAAAATAAAGTTGTTTATGTACAAATGCCAGTTATTCATATATTTGCTATAAATCCATCTATAATTAATCAACAAAATGGTATAAATATAAATAAAAAAATTCGATTAAATCAAATATCATTTCGAAATAAACGAAATGATCAAATTTCTATTGCACCACATGTTTATATATGTCCTGTATATAAAAAACCTATGCGTACTGATCTTCATTTTATAACAATGCTTAAATTAGCATCAAATGATAGTCCTGAACATTGGATTTTACGTGGTGTCGCTTTACTTTGTGATATTAAATAAATAAATAAAAACAAAAATAACCGTTTTGTTTCTTTTATTTTCTTTTTTAATGAATAAAAATATAAAGAATTTTTTTCTTCTTTTTTCTTTTTACATATGATAAAACATGAATCAGCTTTTGATCTTTTTCAACGTATTAATATTAAAAATGAAAATAAATATGATATAATTATTGAACGTCTTAATCATTATCATAAAATATTATTTCCAAATGGTTTTAATAAACAAGGTCAATTAATTGAATTACTTGATGATAATCGAATAATAACAAAAACATTTCTACATGGGTTTTTATCTGATTATATTGAATATATGAAATATCGAAATGAATTACTTAATTTACCTTTTAAATCAGAAGACGAGATTTTATTAAATTCACCTCAAGCATATAAAGATTCAAATGATTCTGAAATTCCAACATTACAATTAAAATGTAATTATAATCAATCTATTATATTTCTTTATATTGATACAGAATATAAAGAATGTTCATTTAATAGTGAATTTATTCAATGGTATGATTGTGAAACATCAAGTGAACTTATTAGTACATTACTTCGTTTTGAACAATCGTGTTTTATTACAAATCCTAATCAACAATATATTCTTATTATTGATTCTAGTACACAAGTATATTCTAGTTTTGAAATAAAAAAAAACTGTTAGATTGAAAGTTTTCGGACAAAATATTGGTTCATTTTTTGATTTGTTTGAAAATATTTCTAATAGATTAGAATGTGAATTTTGCACTCCTTTCAAATTGAAGGAGATGTTAACAGATTTTAAAAATGATCGAAAAGGCTCGTGGTTTTATAGAATAAATATTTTGTCCAAAAAATGTTCAATCTACTCATTAATTATAATTATTTTATTATTTTAATTAGGTGCCTAATAATGATTATTTTAATATGACAACATTAACACATGTTATGTCAATTGAAGAAAATAAATTATTAACTGTACAATGGCATAATATTCTTTGTCATTTACTAATGAAATATAAATTACCATGTATTATTATTGAACATCTTGATATTGATATACCAATGTTTGATAGAATTATTAGTAAACGTGATGAAAAATTAATAAAACGAAATAGTAAAAATAAAGAACTTCATATTCCATTTTCAGAATTTGCTTTTGGACGTTTAATGAATAGTGAACATTATATGAATGATTGGAATAATCAATTAGAATATCGTCAAATACATTCTAATGATATGATTAATTTTCATTATGAACCAAAACATTCATCATCTTCAATATCTTTATCAAATGATGAAAAAATGGATGATAATGATGGAAATATTTCTTAGAAATTTACTTGTCCTTTATTCTTTTATTTTATTTTTTATCTGAAATAAATATATATAAGGTGTTACATATTTGATTAACATTCATTAGTCATTAACTGTTATTGACAAAAGATGATAGCGAATATGAAATTCTAGTTTAATGCCAAATTTTAAAAGATAAACGATATTATGTTCGTATCGTCATAAACCATCTGTACGATCTACATTCCAATTCGGATATTGCCGTTTCTAGGGTATAAAAGCTGTTACGAAATTCTCTGTAGTTATATGCACATAATAATGAATTATACGTAATATATTTCTTCACGAAAAAAAAAACTATAAGCTAGCTCTCGTATTTCATTGACACCATCAATCCAATCATTGTTTATCTATTTGATAGAAATTTTTATCGATAGGAGTAAAACATAATCGAATTTCATACTTAATCTTTATGTATTCGATTTTTATTTACACAAAATCATTATTCCTTTGTTTACTTGCAAGTAAAAATAACTATTCAAATTATTGTGATGCAATATCATGAAGCATGTGAAAATGTAGATATGATGGATAATATTGATATTCCTGCTGGTCAACCATTATTGGTGTCTGATCAATATCAAATCAATCAAATTCGACAATTTCTTATGATTTTACTTTGTATTTGCCTGGTAAACTTGTATTTCGAGAAAAAAATTTTTCGTAAAAGAAAGTCTTTGTTTTACTTTAAAAACCACGTATATAGTTTTAGTACAAAGAATCTATTTCCAGTGTTTTTTCTGCTAATATTAAGTAGATATATTCTATAGGGGTTTGCTGTGGTCTATTTAATAATATCCATTGTCGGCTGGGCAGTTACAGATGGTTTCTATCGACGAGACGAACGTATACAAGTTTTTGAAGCTACTATTTCAATTCTGTTTTATGGTTTTGGAATTCTTGTTACATACAAATATCATCAAAAAGGTTTACGAGTGGTATGTTTTTCCAATAATTTAATATAATTTGACGAAAAAAAAATAATCGTTGTTTCATTTTTCCTAATGTTTAGTATGGATGGTTGGGCATCATTTTAGTTATTATTGCTATTATTGTAATTATTGGGTATCACTTGATTCGTAGCAGATTATTCTTTCGATACTCTGACAATGTTGTTTGGTTAGTATTTACATATGTGGGTTACATAATAAATGTTTGGTTTCATATATTTGCGATAACTGTGAGTTACTTTACACATTCAATTTGTGTGTTTTACTTGATTTTTTTTCAGATAGTTATCATCATATTTGCATTTCAACTGGCACGACTCATAGATACCAATGGACACTTCATTGATGGAAAAGTCTAGTTTTTTTTTATTCACTGAACTGTTTAATTTCTTATTTAATCTTCAATGGTAATTTTTTGTGTTTTAAACACAATTAATGAAATAAGCGTAATTAAAAGTAATTCTAATTAAGTTGATCGTATGATGAATATAACTCTTGAGATATGTCTATTAAATAGATTTTTATACGTTATGTCTGCATTTATCAAAACAACATCATTTGACGTTTTCAAACGTAAATTCCATGTATTAGTAACAATGATGATTGTTCGATTGTATGAAACACTTTCTAGATATATACGAGAGCTTCATTGAATCGATCTGAGTCATCAAGGCTAAAGACAAGATTTTGATATATAGTGCAAAATATCTTCTAACTAGGTAAATATTATCCTAAATTTTCATAACTCTAGCACAAGGTATAACGAATATACATAACCTAGAACAAAGGAACGATTTTTTCGCATGATCGCATAAATTAACAGATGTTTGTATCTTATAATATCCGTCATTAAATAAAAAACAGAGTATACTATATAAGATACAGCGTGAAAAACTCTACCTTCTTTTCAGAAAAAAAGAAAATACAACAGTTTTCGATGACACGGACGCCAATTACTAAAGATGAAACGCGTCAACAAAATTAAAAACTTTATCTGTATTTTTATTTACAAACACATCACATATACTTAAAATTATTTCGACAAAGATCGATTGTTGAAAAGCAAAAGTTGAGAATAGCATATTGATTAATTTTTTATTCAAAAGATATACCAGTCTCTTTTCAATTGATCCTCAATATTTTCACCTCGATAATTCAGATTTATATCCCTTGCCTCTTTTCCTGGAGTATCCATAAGCTGAAACAATAGAAAGATGGTACACACAAGCCCAGTATACTCAACAGACGATCATGAATAAACTACATCTTACTCGTAAATGGAAAAGGTCAGGAATGAAATAGTTTATTAATATTAGAAAATATTTTTGTTTTTATGCTATTTTATTAATTTACGTTTTGTATTATCCTGAAGATAGGTATGCCATTTCATACGAACCTTAATTAGATCAGTACTCGTCATGGTAGTTCTTTTTCATAATCAATCTCAGAATATACCAGTCCTGCTGTTGAACGATTGACTACTGTTCTCGATGCACACATTCTATTGGAATGCTTCAGAATACGAGATTAAACTACAAAATAGTTCCATTAATCCTTCGTTTGTGTCGTGGGGTCCGAATGGACCCAACTAGGGATTATAACAAAAACTCAGTATTTTCTTTCTATTCAAGCTAATCATTCATGTACTATCAGGCGGTAAAGACCATCATTATGCTGACTGATGTGTCTAACTCCATCTTCACAGCATGAAGATGTAACATTTCTGAAACAAGCAGTGCAATTTTTTCACAAAAGTATTAAAGCGCAAAGCAGGGATCTTAGAATCACTCGCTTTAGTTTAGTGTAGGAGAAGCACACTGATATCTTGGTATAAAAATGTTCTGTGAATGAAAAAGAAATGAAAAGCATCTATTTTCAAATATCTTTATCTGTGTGTTCTTTTGTCTTCATCATGATTGTGAAGTTTGTGAATTAGTCGTTTCTTTTCGATGTAGTATAAATCTTGTGATACAACTTTGTCTGGCAAATTCAAAACATATTCTATCAAGTCCTTGTCTTTGCGTTGCTGATAAATTACTATCCTGATGGTGGACGAGTGAGAACAACATACACTCGACCCACAATCGTGCCAGATTTGTCGAATTTTTCTTCCAATCAGTGCTGGACATAGATAATATCTTTTTTTCTCGATTCGGATCCTTATTCACACTAAGTTCTTCGACATTATTTGATCGAAGACGATAACCAAGAGAAAGTAAAGCAAATTTCACTTTTGGCATAAGACGTGGTTCTTGACTACGACGTTGGTTTTGCAAAACTGTCAAATCCATCCTAAGTTGAGACAAGAAGATGCGATGAATATTTGTTCTTCTAACACCATCTCTGTCGTAGGATCCGTATGGACCCATAGACTGGTTTTCTCTATTTTAGCACCGTATATGAATGATGGTTTATGACATTAACCATCAACAATAGACTAGAGATTACACTAAAGAAGTGCCTCGAAATATCAAATCTAGAAGGAACACCGCATCAAAAACTGTAGAATGGGTCCACTCGGACTCCACAATACAAATGAAGGGTTAAACAAAAAAGGAGAATTCATTCACTCTTCAACTTATAATCATAAAACCGAATGCATCGTTATATAAGTAAAATGCCACCAAACTTTCTACCACGAGTTATGGTCTTAAAATTATATAAATACAACATACCTGACATAATCGCCAATTACATCAAGAACCGCCACAGACCAGAAGTACTCTATAAAAAAAGAATCTTTTAAAGTTCGAGCAAAATCTGATCCTATCCCGAACTTTTGTTTTTTTTCTTTTAAAAATGGTTCAAGCGCGCTAGAAACTAATTCATTCCAGACTCTTTTTTAGTGCTGCTGATCAATTCTACATCTGATGACCTATTTCTACCGCTAGTCCCTTATTTCTAACCTTAACTCTATTCTTAACCACCTGTTTCTACCCTTAAACAAATCCTTACACTGTAAAAGAAAATAGGTGTTCTACCAAACTTTGAAGGTTTTACACTGATTTACGAAACGATTTTATGTTCCATAGCATAAAAATCGTTTCATAGTTTTCATACAGAATCTTTTTACGTTCGGAAAATTACAGGGAGTTTCAAAGTTGTACTACGAAACTCTCTAGAAGTTCGGTAATCTCGGACTGAACTTTGAGTAGTTTCGTATTCTTATGCGAACCTAGTCATGGTTTCGTAAAAGACATACCAAACTATTTCATCATTAATGAGATTATGAACAGTTTCGTCCAATATATGCTGAACCTTTTGATGTTTTCGCGAAACCACTGATAGTTTCGTGGAACAACTAAATGTTTCCTATATCTAATATGAATCTATCAGAAGTTTCGTAAAACATCAAAAGATTCAGCATACATTGGACGAGACTGTTCATATTTTCATAAATGATGGAATGATCTGGTACATCTTTTACGAAACCATGACTAATTTCGCACATTGTGTCCGGAACTGTTAGAGCACTTACGAAACTATGAATGTTTTCCTAGAACCTATACGGAACCCTTCCATGCTCTACGAAACTGTCACCGGTTTCGTACAAAAATACGAAACTACTCAAAGTTCAGTCTGAGATGTACCGAACTTCCAGAGAGTTTCGTTGTAAAACCTTCAAAATTCGGTAGAACGCTTATTACTTTTACAGTGTATAGGGACCAAAGGGCAAGAAAGCGTTAAGTAGAAATGAATGATATGAATATCAATGCGACAATGCACTGGAATCTACTAAAGAAATAAATATAACACTACAGACGATTTATATACATTAAAATAATGATCAAGTACAGTTATGTTAGTATTTAATGACAAAACCACAGAGTCAATTACCGAAGTTGATAGCATTTTACTCTATGATTGTTCATATCACTCACAAACAAGAAAGTTTCGTCTAAACTCAATACCACATTGAAAGGTGAATTGATCAGCGTTGCATTAGTGCCGCTTATTCAACTAATACCAACGATAGTAACTCCACTTGTGGCTCTAGGACTCCATAGCTGAATTCGATGATTGTTTGCATCGGCGATATAAATATCACCTGTTTGCTTAGAAACACATACAGAATAGGGGTGTATTCAACTGTTGACTTGTTGATCCAGCTCCATTACCGCCTGCTACAGTAGTTCCATAAGTAGAATTACCGAGTAGATAACGTTGAATGCGATGATTCCTTTGATCAGCAATGTAAAGATAAAAATTATTTTCATTGAGATAGATTCCATAGGACTAGTTAAGCAGTTGATTGGTATTAACAGCGACACCTCCAGTTCCGGCTATAATAGTACCATGAGTAGCATTGGGAGCCCATTGCATAACTCGATGATTGGCAGTATCACTGACATAAATATTTCTTTGCGAATCGATAGCTAAACCTACAGACTCGCTAATTTGTGTTATGGTAGATCCAGAAGAACCATTACCTGTAATTACAACACCAGATGATGCACTATTGTACCATAACATCACTCTGTAGTTAGAATTATCGTTGACATAAAGATTCGAATTTGAATCAATCGAAATCTGTGCTGGATTACGAAATTGATTCGCATTATTACCCGATGTTGTTGAACCAGCGACTCGAGATCCTATCAAGGATCCTTCTTGTAATTTCATTACTCGAGCATTATTGAAATCAGCAACGTAAAGACTATTATTTTCACCTACTGCTAAACCTCATGGATTGTTTAAAGCGTTGTTATCTGAACCAGAACTACCATTTCCATATCCAGCCATTGTTATACCGATTAATGGATATGATACTACAAAATTGTAAGCAAAGTTTCAGTAATACTATACTAACAATCCAAAATATTTTTTGATTACTTGTTGTTGTATTTGTTAGTGTTGGTTGTTGTGTAAATATCAATGTCGAATTAAGATTCACCCGTATTATCGATGATGATGAATAATTAGTGGTGAATAATGCACATATCTTATTATTTTTATAGCAATTTAACCCTACATATGATAGAGACGAATTTGAAAATAATCCTTGACAAATACATTTAGAACATGTATTGTTATAGTATCAATGGAGTCATACGATGCATTGTAAATATGAGCAATAGATTTCGTACAATCCATATTGATAATATTCATGGATAGAATCAATAAGAAAACTGATACTATCATCTTTATCAAATGGTAAAAAGCAATTTGATAATATTATTTCTTCTCGCGAGAGAATAAAATAGAGATAGAAGTGCGATTACTTCAATTGCTTTTTTTTTTATTACTGATGTGTTTTTAAGTGTCTTCTAATTTAACTGTCCATTATATGTAAACACTTTAAGTATCTATTCAACTGACAGATTAATAGTTCATTGAGTATCTATCGCGTCTCTTTTATTTGTAATGAAAAAATAAACCATCAAATACAGTATGTGAGTTAAGTACATTTGTTTATATTTATAGAAAATATCGCAAAACCGGATAAACAAATTTTCTTTCTTTTTCATTCGTTCTTTTAACATGCAAGATAAAGGCGAACCACGCATGTATGTGTTGAATTTCAACCTTACGGAAATGACATGAACAAATACCATTGAATCATGGTCGAGTGCTATATGGTAATGTGGATGAACGTAGATTGATTAAGGCCCAGCCCCAGCCAAAATTTTATTTTTGTCTTAGAACATCCGATCTTAACGAATCTTTCAGAGTGGATGTATCTTGGGTTTGGCACCATATGATAAAAATTTCAGCTTGAAACCTTGAGCCTTTCAAGAAATAACCTAAGATTAATACTCAAAAGCTGGGTCTTTGTGTGTTTCAGACTTCTCGGCCATTTTGAAAGCTAATAGGCTCGGATTTGTTTTAAATCATAATTAAGATCTGACATTACAACTTAACAGAGTCCGATTTTTTAATTTTTCTGTAGGTTAGTTTTTAAAGAACTTTTACGTCATGGTATGAAATTATTAGGGTGAAAGCTCTGAAATATGTTCTCCTCATCTGACAACAATCATGAAATTGAAAAATTGGGCTTTGTTAAGTTGTAGTGTCAGACATTAGCTATGATTTAAAACAAATCCGAGCTCTTTAATTTTCAAAATAGCGGAGAAATCTGGGACGCACGAAAACACAAAAGAGTGTATTTTATGAATTTTGATCCAGTAATAGTGTTTTTCTATTATCTTAAATAATAAAAGACACCTTGAACTCGTTATGGTTGAAAATATCACGAAAAAATTTCATTAGCAGGTGTGCCTAAATGACCTAAAAAACTAGAATTTAGGTAATAACATGTGATTAGCGAGTGATATGATAATAAAGTAACTAGTATTTTTAAAATCTGAGATAAAGGTGATTATATTTCGATAATCAAACATAACCACCTGCTTCATATATCAGTAATGTTCTCATCCGATAATTCTAATACAATATCATCGAGATCTAATGTAAGATAGTTTACAATAGAATCAAGGTTTTCTTCATTTGGAGTATATACAATTTCACCATCACTTTTATTTCGCTAAGTGACAGAATCAAAGTCAAGATAAGATTTTGTACAATAGAAAGAAATACATTTTATCGTTACAAATTAAAATACGCAAAAACATTGAATTATTTGAAAGACGTCGTTTTTCTTGAATAAAGATTTTTAGAAAAATCTCTGGAAAACCCTTAAAATCCATCGTAAACAAAATAAACTATAGCGCATTCGATAGCGGACGCGATGCTCTATCACACACACTATTTAAAAAAAATCGATAAATTTGACAAAAATCAACTTTTTTTGGGTGGGGGCTAGGTCTTAACGACCTGAAATCAACTATTTCAACATTTACAATCATCGGATGATTAATTTGTGTCAGAAATAGTTGAAGAAGATTGATAATTTGAATATCAATTTACCTCATTACATAGTTTGCACATATCATATATTAAATACTTAAACCAATATAGGAATTGAGAATAAAAATCAGACAATTTTTTATTATTTAGAAAATGATCTATTATCAGCAATCAGTCTTTTATCAAGATTAACTTGTAGACTAATGTTCCTCATATGGAAGCTGTTGGTTTTCATTCATAAAAATAAATAATTCCCAAAGACTATCACTTCTGATTACCATATAAAGATTCGGTATTTTTTTCCATATCAGAAAATAACATATATTGTTCAAAATAACGAAGACAAAGTAAATATAAGTAATTGTAGTTCAGAAATTCATTATCTAGAATGATATAACATAGGTTTTGGTCATATATGTTCATTATCATTATGGTGAATATTAATATCATTGTCATATATTCTATCTTCTTCATTTTTAATGTTCCGTATTATTTTTTGATATTAATTATATGTCAAATTTTTACACTATAACTACCAGTGATAACCTTTATAGAACATTTACAACCTTCACCTATATGAGAAAAGATTTACGTTTTTTTTCTCTGTTGAAAAAATTACTGGATTAAGTGTGATTAATAATAAAACTGTATGCATTTAATAGATAATAATTCCTGTTTTTATCTACTATGCAACAAAATTTTGATTAATTGCAAATGATATTAGCTGAATTATAGGTTTTCGCTTCTTTTTGCCAACTTAGTATAAGGCTTATTGTTAAAAAATACAAAAAAGATTAATTATAGGGGCAATAATAGATAAATCTACAAATTTTTGATAGAATTAAGAAAATTATGATATGCCGTTTAAATGTGATTTTCAAGATATTAAAAAAATATTATAATGAAAAGTTTTTACCTACAAATTTATAAAGAAAAAATTAATCGAACATTTAATCATAACGTGTACAAATAATTTTTGTATTCATTTGGGTACTCTATATAACTCAGCTTGCAAAAGAAGTAGATTAGCTTGTTTTTTTATTGAATTAAATATGAAATATAATCTCAATCGTACCATGTCTTATTTATGTGCAATTGAAATAATTGAGATTGATAAACTTAAGTGTTTTTATAGAAAATAAAAAGAAAAATAAATATTAATTTCTTGTTTTCGTCAATTTGTCAAAAATTTGATAGAATTTCTTTTGTTTTTTTTGAAGAAAAGAAGTATTAAGAAAAAAAGAAAAATTTTATTGACTAATTACACCAAAAGAATTTTTTTGTTTTCTACATCGTAGTATATTAGGACTACAGTAAAAGCAACATTGAAGTGCTAAAAAAATATAAGTTAAAACTAAATATGCAAATGTAAATTTATATAATACAGGATGACAATAATTATATGAATAAAAATTAGTAAACGTATCATATTCATGTAGAACTGTATCACGTACACTAAATGTCCAAACACTTCCAATAATTAACCATATAAATGAAAAGATCATACTAATAAAAATTGTTATAATTAGAATGATAACCAAAATGATCGAAGCTAATGAACTTTGATAAGCGAACCAGATTGTCATTATGGAAATAATAATAGTAAGAACTATAGATCCTAATGTCACACTTCCATTAACAATTAGGAAAAGACTAATACGAGGTTCAATAGGACAATAACGTGGATCACGATAAGTTCCACCAATAGCGAGAACAGTAATTGGTATAGCAAGAAGAAGAATGAGAACAATCAAACCAAAAATTGATGCTGTTGCAAGAGCAGCAACGATATAACGTACCCATGAATAAGATGTATTATCATTAGAGGGTTGAGGCGTAGATTTATTCGTTAAAAATGGATCAAGATCCGTTCCTTTCTTCATATTATGCTTATACTTTTACTTCACTTCTACGTTTGAAATGAAGTAAATCAACATCACTTTTCAATTGAAAGAACGAGAAAAAGAAAATAACGACCTATTCAATTAAGAACAGTACATATATATGAAGGTAAAGGACGAATAGAGTAGAAAATTTTTTTTTGTATCGCTAATGTACAGTAGAGTAAGAGCACAAGTTGTCCTTGCTCACTTACAACATCAAATTTTATGCATCGAAAATCATTATTTATAGTCCAAAAAAAGTAAGCTCGGCACGTGAACTCGAAATTTCGTTATTACTTACAGATCTGTATGAATTTGACAGAAAGAAAAAAATGCCGAAAGAAAGAATATTAAAATCTTTTTAATCAAATGTCTGCATACATAATTCATATATAAGTGCAAGATGTGTATGCTTTTGTAGATTATTCACTGATGCCTAATAAAAGAGTGTGCTGATGTTGCATTAGTAACAATATGATATTTACTTTCTCGACAAGTTTTATCATCAACATCTTTCTCTTCACTAAATTCATGCTAATCTACATATGCATCTACCTTTTACCAATAAAATTCTAATCTATACTTAGTGACAACAATTAAAAATAAATGTTTAAGTTTTTTTTTATTGAATATAGTATCAACAACTTTTTAATATCATTGGTAGAAAGATTGCAAGGATAAATATTGAACGACAAGTATTGAAAAATAAATATCAAAGGAGAAAAATTTTGCAAGAAAGGAATGATGTCTATAGTAAATGCGTTTTTCTTCATAAAATTTGCTCAATGAGAAAGGAATTGTCCTCGTCATATATGTATTCGCTGTGCTGTAGACTTCGATACAAGAGTGAAGCACATCGATGCAAGTCCAGTTCAACGCTGTAGAGTTAATCTCGGTTTACGATATTATGAAGGTCTCACAATTATAATGAAATATTTAGATGATTTATCATTTGCAGTTACAAAACGAAAATAACATGACATTTTATAACTATTTTCTTTTTCTCATCAGATATTTTTCATCTTTGATTTTTCTACAACATATTCTTTTTAAAGTATATTTGGGAAATATTACTTGTAACTTTCTGAAGTCTATCTGAACAAGCTACCGGTATCTTACAAAGGCTTTCCCAACATACTGCCAGTAAGTTTTGAAATCTTTTATGTAATACTTGGAAGTTTTTTTGAACTGGTGACCACGAGCTATCAGTCACTATGTTGCCATCGGAAAGCAAATACTTTGCATGTCCTGTAAAAAATTCCGTCATCTTTCCTTTGTCAATGTCTCAAACAGTTCAAGTCTTGATCGTGACCTACCTTCACCAGCCTAAGTCTACAACATACACGAAATATTTTTTGTAAATATATGACATATTTCTAAGATGTGTAGGAAGTTCAAGCAAAGGTGGGATAGCTTTCATACTTCTGGATAGAAAAAAACGTTTGTTCGGTTTTAGAAACTATCCTAAGTCTAAAAGTTAGGTGCAATTACTCATTGGTCACCAATGAGAGCATCTGAGTAAATAATAATTAATCAATTAATTATTAGCTTAACCCTTAATGGTCGGATGTTGCCAAATGGCAAATTTTGCCAATATCATCTTAGGATTTTTCTCAAAGCGATCAGATATAGTTCCTGAAGCGGTTTGATAATTAACTACATGCATTTTAGGACAATTGTATGCCTTTTCAAGAAAGGAGAAAGCTATTGAGAATTTGATGCGAAAAGTAACTAATGGTTAATTTTCCTCTCCAAACCCGTTATCTATTATGTCAATAAGATGAATTATTCAGCTTATTCGAAGAACAGAATGCAAAAATGTTGCCTTCTGGCAACATCCGACTGTAGGGGCACAAAAGGTAGGGAAAAGTGAATTATTTTTTCTCGATAGAAGTCCAACAATTTGCTGTTTATTTTAATCCAAATTGCCAAACAAAAGCGTACTTTGTTCATCTGTCCATCTCTTACAGTCTTAATGTGAGATTTATTCCCATAATACTAAAGAACTTTCCATACTAGTGCAAATTTCACTTGTTTTCCTTGAGAAACAAAAGCATTTCGTTGACTGAATTATTTAGGATAATACATGCGATTTTTTTGTCCAATATTGTCAGTAACTCATTACAAACAATTGATACTGTACCCATTAAAAAAAATCTTTGCAAATACCGCGACAAAATGCGGCCTATGAAACCGAGATTTTAGCCGGATTTTTCGATCACAGGCGCCAGAGTATCAATGTAGCTTTGACTAACTAAAAAAATCATGGTTTCCAAAAAACCCATTTTGTCGCTATTTTTTTGAAAAATTTCTTTCCGTCGGTATCTATCTGAGTACTTATCTAACTATCCAAGTATCTATCTAGTTATCTACCTATGAAACTACATAACTATTTATCTAACTATCTACCTATATTGCCACCTAACTATTGCCAGCTATCTATTCACTTATCAAGCTAAACAAAATCAAGAATCAAAATTAATTTCGAAAGATTTAAAGCAATAAAGTATACTACATCGAATAGTGACATAATTAAACATAGGAATACAATAAAAAAGGAAAATCAAAACAAAATTCCGAAAGAAACTTAGATTAAAAACGCTCAATTACAAAGTGTAATAAAGTAATGAAAAATATCATCTTGCTTCATTTTTGATATAGACATTACAGTTTAGCCAGCCGACACAGCGAAAAAGTATATATAGATAGTATATGCTAATTCTTTTCTCTTTCTTTCTTCTTTCATACTATTATCGATTACCGAAGTCACGAATGAAAAAAATTTGAGTAAAGCACAATAAATTAAATATTATATCCTTGACATCAAGGACATGCTTTCAAATTTAGAGAAGAAAACAAAAAAATGTAGACACGATACTGATTTACTTGCATCATGTGTTCACAATAACGAACGTGATTGACATCGCGCTTATCATCAAACATACCGCAATTTCAAAAACCACGACTGACCGCAATATTTAATACTGCGCCATGCGAAACCAATTACAACTGCTATATTTAATACCGCGATTACAAGTAATTGTACCGCAGTTCTTTTTGATGCAGTGCATAAAATCGCAGTTAATCATGGTTTAGCCCAAAAGTTATTTTTCGTGGGTTCTTGCAATATTAGGTGAATAACAAGCTGTACTGCGAAAAAAAACAGATAATTACCGACCTATTTTAGAATGAAAATATTTTATTTTCTTGAAAACCAGCAAATCGTTCTTCTTTAGTGATTACGTTGTTCGAACGTCGGTATCACTAGCAAAGAAATAACCTTAGATTAGTTATACCCATAGGGAAAATATCAGGAAAAATAGTCGAAAGTCAGGAACGTTCTTATTTATTTGGAATAATCTTTGTTATAGAAATAAAAGAGGAACAATCCTCAAAATGACAATCGACGCAGAGAAGGGAATATTTAGTTGAATAAAAAAAATAAAATTGAATATAAAAGTTCAAGTATATGATTTTGACAGAGTTCATGCAGCTGTTTGTTATATGAAGTGAAGTGTAGAGAGAATAATTCCAAAACTAAAAGCTAATAGAACATGCTTTGAATAGCTGCTATGAACTCTATTATTGCTACTAGTGATAGCATCAGTGTTACATAAATCTATTTGACAACATGCTGTACCTATGCCGGCAAAAAACGGAACTGATACGCATGAAGGTGCACCATAACGATAAGTAACACCATTTAACTTCGACTTCTAAATAGTAGGAACATATTACAGATAAAAATAAGCTAAATAAGAGTACGTACCGCGCAGTAAGTAAAGTTGGCCAATGACACTATGGAAACGCCCGAACCTAGTGGATTAAATGGTTCATCACAGCCTGGCGAGCCACCAAGACAAACGTAACAACTGAGAGCCGTGCATACAGGCAAAAATGCTATCAAGCGGGCAGGTTTAATCAGATCTATATCAAGAAAATAAACTTACTAAAAAGAAAAATTGCAATAAATTCTTTCATATTTTCTTTGTGTCAACGTTGCTTCTACTTGAGGAATAATGAGAATAAAAATGAAATTTTTTCTCCATCCTGTCACTTTTTTTTATAGCTACTCATAAGTCTTGATTATTGACATTAACCAAAGAAACCTGCATAGAACTATATGTTATTTTTTTTTTAGTCAATCAATGAAGTAAACAACGCTCGCATCTCTTCTATTTTCATGATTTCAAATTAATGTAAACTGAACGGTAGCAGTGTATTTCGTCGTTGAAATAATACTTTTGAAAATAGTTTAAATTAAAAATATCCCAAATAAATGTTCTCACATATGTCATGTTTTATTACACTTATCGTGTACAGACCGTACATGTTGTTATGAAAGAAACGATTTTAATCGGTCGCATTCATACTCAAATATTCTGATATTTTGATTAAGAAAACAGAAAATATTAAAAAAAGAAATTAAATAACGAAATTAAATTCTTTATTTACTTTTATGTTAAAGTATTTTATTACAATTCTTTGATTGTACAAGTCATGAAACAATTACAATCATGAATGAGTAATAAAATAGAATAATCAAAAAACTTTTTTTCAAATTTTTATAGTATAATCAATTGACATTTAAATCATTCTACATATATCTATGATTATTAGACTTTTCATCGATATATCATTATGTTCACTGCTTTCTTTTTACACTAAATCAAGAAAACAATTGTATGTTTGTAGAATAATATTTATAAATAATGATGAACTTTTGATTTAATCATTACATAAACTAATGCTAACGTGAGTGTGATAATGAAGATTTGATTGAATTGTCGTATTGACAAGCGCAGACTGTAACTAGTCATATTGGCCAAATCGTCTAAATTTGGACGATTAATCGCAATATCGAGAAAAAAATTGTTGATTTTTTTCACATATTCACGATGAATGCGACTTATTGTCAGTTTTGTTTTTATTGAAGTTCCAAATGCATTTTTTACAAGCTGATTAATTTTGACTAACAAAAAAGAATGGCAATGGTTGTTGTTCTATGCCTGCGTGTTCCTCCTTCGTCGATAGAAGCATAAACAAAAATAAAAAATGTTAAAAGAAAAAACATTGAAAGTATTATTAATGCATATTTAAATCTTTTCTTTTGATATTTTTTTACTTTCGATCTTTTTTATTTCTACGAAATTTATACCACTCACAACCTAAGCTGTATAAAAAACGATAAAGTAACGCATAGTAACGTGTTAAAATGTGTGCTTCTTACGTTTTCAAACGAAGAAAATTTTTTGTGCTGTTGATTGCGTAAAAATCATTTCGCTTAAAAATGTGGTATTTCAGTAAATATTCATCGAAAATCAAAATCTTTTGGAGGTTATGCTAATCTAGTATCCACCTATCTATACCTAAAATACGAACTCGAAACATTTGAATAACTATAGTGATTGATCATTGTCATAGTTGTTTCGACAAGTCAGCTTGGATTTCTACTATATCAGGTACAATCTTGGAATTTTTTTTGACCAAACATATTTTCTATTGACTGTTCGCCTAACTGGCAGAAAAAAGTTGATAAAAAAAAACTTTTCCAAAAAAGTGATTTGGTCTCCATGAATTTACTCATAGTTAGTTTCTTAAAGACATTGAGTTGTGGTAATATGTTGAAAATACTGTATCCAACTATTTTTGTACCAGGGAAGTATATAGTTTACCTTGCCCCAAAACAGCATTCCTCTATCTTCGTATCAATTTGGCAGTTTCTCTATAAATACCTCGCATGCCTTTTAAACATCAAACTCCTTTTTCTATTTTTAATCTTTATTTGTAAATAGAAAAACATTCAATTACAATTTTTCTTTTACAACTTCAATATTGTTTTTATATACTTGAAGATGAGGATGGTTTGGAGGTAGTAAACGTTGTCCTATATCTAGAGTACGTTCATAGAAGAAAAGTGCTTTGCTATAATCACCCATGTTTTTATACACAGAATCAATATTATTATAATACATAGCCATACCAGAATGATTTTGAAAAAGAGTTTTTTGTCGAATTTCAAGTGCTTCTTCATAATACGAAAGTGCTTTTGAATATTCGCCCATTTTGGGAGACACTGAGCCAATATTATTTTAAGAACCAGCCAAATGAGGATGATATGGAGAAAGAGCTATTTAGAAGATTTCAAGTGCTTTTTCGTAAGATGAAAGTGCTTTTGAATACTCGAGCATTTTGGAACACACGAAAGCTAGGTTATTGTACGAAGCAGCCAATGTAGGATGATTTGAAGGAAGAATGTTTTGGTAGATTTTCAGTGCTTTTTCAAGAGACGAAAGTACTTTCGAATACTTACCCATGTTGAAGCACACACTACCTATATTACAGTAAGATATAGCCAAATTAGGATGTCTTGAAGAAAGACTTTTTTCGAAGCTTTCAAGTGCTTTTTTTGTGAGACGAAGATGCTTTCGAATACTCGTCCATTTTGTTATACACCAAACTAATATTACTGTAAAAAGCGACTAAATCATAATGAGTAGGAGAGAAAATCTCCTGTTTAAGTTCAATTGATTCTTCATAATATATAATTGCTTCTGTATACTCTCCTTGACCATCCTTAATCTGTCCGAGCATATGATAAATATCTGCCTTCTCATGATCATCAGATTTTTATTGAAGTAGGATTTCACATATTTGCTGAGCTTTATAAAACCTCCAACCTTAATTAATAAATTACTCATTTGATACCATCCTCTTCTATCTGGACACGTCTCATATCGTATATAATCCATCACAGCGTGTAAATCTGGATCATTATCATTCGTTAGTGTCAAGTCTACTTGCCAAAATCGATTATTGTTTTTATCTATTTGTTTAATATGTCTGATTCGAAATTTTGAATACATAGAGAAAAGAATTTCATCTTCGCCTTGAAAATAACCGGTCTCATGCACATTAGCGAAAGGTGTTGATGATATCGATGAATCAATAATTATTTCAAAAAGAACGCTTATCAAATCAGAATCATGGAAATCAGGAAAATTTTCTCTTCTTTAATGTCACTGATAAAGTCAATACATTCATCAGCAGTGGTGAATGTGTGTACTGTATTAACAACTTCCCGTAATTTGGAAATTGTATCAATAAAGTCATCATTTTGGTCTTCATTAATTTTGCTATCGAGCCAGATCAGTAGGAAATTTTGAATTGCACAAACACTTGCATGTCGTATTGGCTCTATATTTGTATAAGCATTCTTAGACGAAATGAATGTATCTATGGACTTCTTGCTATCAATGACACCCGTTGATATTTTATTCGATTCGTCCATGTTGTTAATTAGATTAGAAAGATACTTTAGATTGTATGTGACATCAAGCTGTAATAGTTAGAAAAGTTTTATTAAAATTATAATAATGAGATTGGTTTTCTAGTTTAGATCTTCTCAGTAGTTGTTACTGAAAAATTGTTTTATTTTTCTATTGCGAAATATCACTTATTTCTCCATTCATCTCTTGTCATGCTTTAATAACTAAGCAATTTTCTCACCAAACTAATAGAAAAAAGTATGCATTTACGATATCACATGACACGCATGTATATTTCTTTCTTTTGTTTCTACTGATTGAGGGCACACAGTAATGCGCTCATTGATAATATTATACGACAAAAAGAAAGAAAATGTGATTGTTAACTATCATTCCAAAGTTTCGATTTTTCAAATAGGATTGAGATATTCTCAAAATATTAATTTGAAATAATATGTATTACAAAACATTTATTATCATTATTAATCATTTTATAAGAAATTTTATTCTGCGTCGTCAATATATTACAGATGTTTACTATTACTTGCCAAGAAATATTAATTAATAGTGTTTGCTAAACGTGAACATTGATTAAATATTTGACAGTAAGCTAAAAATGTATAAATTTTCAACAGCAATCTTTGAACAAATTCATTGAGGCTTGTTTTCTGTATTCACCAAAGTAGCTTAGTCAAGAATTTGTATTTAATTAAAATTAAATAAGATAGTTTATTTTCTGTTTAGGTTCATTGACAAATATATACAACCCATTAATTGAACCCGATAGTAAATTGTATAAATTAGTTTTTCCTAAAAATCAAATATCTAATCAATTTTTTTGTTATATACTGTAGAAATTAGCATCCAAGAAAATAGTTTTCCCTTATTTTTTTGAACAAGATTTTGAGAGAAGATGAATTGTTAATTAAGACATGTCGATACTCACTTAATATAGTATTATCAAGTTCTACATATAATAAAATTTGTCTTTTGAATTTTAAATATTTATACAAAATTAAATTTATCGTAATTCAGACGAATTCATATTATATGAAAGCAAAATAAATGACATTTTTTTTATGTGCTTTATACGATAGGAAATAAAAAAATAAAAAGTCGCTGCCCTACGTAATACTCTATATTTCTGTCATATTTAAAGAAAATAATTTTATTTACATATTCAAATAAGATTATATATTCGATATACAGTTGTAATAATGTTATTAATATATGGTGAAATCATATCTATAAAAAAAATTGAAAATATCATCTTAAAGACTAATAACAAATATCGAAAAGATGTTTTCTTATCGATTATCTGATGAATCTTGTCAATTTAAACAAAAGACTAATGAGAGTCACGATGCAGTTCTAATCAAAATCATAAGGCCAATATTATTGTTTCGTTATTAATACGTTGAACATTAACATAGAGGCAAAAACTGACACCAATATTCTTTAAGTACTGAAAAACATTCTTATGATATTATTTTTCGTTCAAACAAGTGCTTTTATGGAAAACTTTACACCACTAATATGGTTAAAAGTTGTGGGCCAAAGGGATGTAATCAAGTTCTAAAGTGTATTGGTATACGTCCACAAATACAATTTGACCTGCATTTCAAATATATAAGACATTTTTTTGTCACTGTATTATATGCTAAGTATTAAAATTAACTTATAAAACTGCTCGTCATATACTCCCTATGCTACTATTTCTACTTATCAAATCATTATCTTAACGTATATTATACTCACATGAAACTATTCATGTCTCACTACTACCTTCCTTCCATTAAGAGTTAAAAGAATTAAATGTTAATGAGCGTCTCACTAATGATTTTGTACAAAGCGAAGCAAACAAACGTGAATATTCCCTACATGATTCTGATCCTGCAGAGATTCCTTCTTCCGGTACGATGATCATTATGTCTATTGCAAATGCACTTAGTAAACGTCTCGAAATTAGAAGACGATGTTAGATTACCTCGATATCAAGAATAACTATAGGAAATCATTGTTAGATCAAGTTTGAAAAGTATTACACTCTATAAACGACATAATCAAAGCGACGAATAATTAAACAATCGATGATAGCGTAGCATAGCAATATTACTCTTCAGTCGACTACTATAACAACAAAGAATACTATCTTAATCGGATTTACATCTATTATTTATACATGCTAAACATAATCAATTGAATATGCTTTTTATAATACAAATTATTTCTAAAAATAAATTGATTGTTTCGATTTATTATAATTTTTAATTATTTCTACTGTATAACGAATAGAAAATGTATATTTCTTTTTAGACTAAGTCTCCTGACTTTTGTTGAAGTACGTCTGTATTCTTATAATGATAACTTTTTATAGCCGCAGAAGTACAAATACATCGTTGTCTCTGATAAAATATTTTTCGTATTTGAGGTGTAATAAATGCAAAGCAAATTGCTGCAATAAATATTCCAATTGACATACTCAATCCTTGTATATGATAAGCCATTGGTATTAATTTACCACAAATCATCCAAATAAAAAGAATTGAAATTGTTGGTAAACCAATACCAGTTATAACAAGTACAAAAATAGTAATACGTTTTAATATAAGTAAATCTCTTTCAATAGATTTTTGTCGTTTTTTTTGTATTTGATTTATTCGTCGAACATATCGAAATATATAAGTATAAGTAAAAAGTATAATAGATACAGGACAAGCATAGATAATTAATGCTGCTAATAGAAGTCCACGAGTATTTTTAAATGATATCCAACATCTATATTGTAGAGGAAGATATTGATAATCACCATTTAAAAGATTAAAAAGTATTAAAACAAATGATAAAAACCATTTAATGATAATTGAATTAGCAAAAATATGATATGATTGTAAAAATTTTGTTTTATAGAAAACAACTCGTAAAAGTCGAAAAGTTGATTGAAGAACACATGAATAATATAAAGCACAAAAACAAACATTAACAAAATAAGTACGTAATTGACACCAATTATCTTCAACAGATATAGATGGTTTAATATCACCATATAGATTATATACATATGTAATAGACATCATAATACAAGTTAAAGATAATGTACAATAAGTATTAAATGTTAATAGAATTGGAACATTTGATATAAATGGACGAAAATAAATAAAAATTGTTATTAACAATCCAATACAAATAAATAAAGATAAAGCAAGAAAAGTTAAAATAATACTATCCAGAAGTATTTCAATATTCATTATATGAATTGATTAATATTAATATTTTAATCTAGATAACAATCAAAAATAATATTTATCTTGTATAAATACACACTGTTCAGAATCAATATACATGAATAAAAATTTCATAAATAGAAAGAAATTTTGTAGAAATAAAATGTCACTTCCATCTGTATGGAAATATGAGATAAACCTCATATAACAAAATTTATGTCCATATGGTTTCTTTTTTTTTTTTTGGTATTATTGTTTTAACTTCTCGTTTTTTCTCTAATAAAAATCAATGTGATATAAGTGTTATTTTCTAAACATAATTGTCAAAACGTCAATGATATTTTTACTCTCCTACCTTCTTTTTCATGAGTGTTAATACGATAATATTTTTGTAGAATTCATTTTGAAATAAAAATTCTATCGTACTAAGGTTTTTTTTATATATTCTTTTTAATTAGTGAAAAAAAAAGAATGTCGCCTGAAAGAGAGGAGATATAATCGGCTGATATTAAAAAAAAAACTTTTCTGCTCGAAGAATTATACTTTTATCATGTAAATGAGGTTGTTCTTTAAAAGTAAATCATTCATATGTCAAATTTAATCTAATTCAGTTGAGCAAAATTTTCTACTATCTCTAATTAAAGTCTTCTATTCAATATATAATGTACTATGACACTATTCTAGTTTTGATGACAATGAAATCATTAAATAGTAATCATTCGAAAAAAAAACGGAAGCGTTCGTTCCAATTGATTATGAAAAAAATCATGCATTCTTAAATAAAAAAAATTCAAAAATACATAATTTCTATTCTAATCAGCTGACTAGATTTTTATAGATAGATATATTATTCACCTATTATAGAATGATATTTTTATTACAAATTATCTTTTATGTGACTTTACGCGTGTATAGACATCATCTTAAATTCATTCATTCATAATTAATCATAGAAACAAACGACATTCACATTTGTATATAAAATATAAAGAATTTTCATCTCTCCTTCTGTGACATCCATGCATCTTTGTAATGACATAAAGCATTTCTACTATCTAAACTTATTCTTACTCTTAGACAAGATGCAGTCGACGGAAAATTTAAGCAAAATATTTTCTACTCAAAATATTTTAGCATGATTGAATAGAACTGGTTTAATTACTTCCAGAAATGTTATTTTCAATATGTTCGAACAATCTTTTTGTTATAAAATGTGCAGTAATTAAATAAAAAAAAATTAGTTTTTTCTATACTTAGGTCGACCGTATTTTTCCGTAAATGGTCGTGCTTTGACCTAATATGACATAAACACGATCAGCTGTACTTTCGTCCTACTTCCTATCCCGTCTCTTTTCATCAAGTTTCTCTATTCAAAGAGTAATCTAAAATAAAAATACTAAAAATAAATTAAAAAAACATTATACTTACTGTTTATTGATGCATATATTATGAAAAATCTAAAATAATAAATTAAAAACTAGATATATTTACTGTTCATTGGACTGCACGTAGTCGCTTCTACAAAGATACTATAAAACGACGTCGATCTAATTGAACAGTAAAATAACAGAAATGGGCAATAATGAAATTTAGCAATAATTATACTGAATGAGCAATAATTTATTACAATTAAAAGTAGTTTTATATAAAAAGGGCAATATGAACTCATTTATATTATAAATGGTATTCAATAGGTAACTCCTCCAAGAAAACATTTGAATATTTCCATTACGACTCGACCAAATGAACTCACTTTTTTTTTACCAAGGATAGAGACATGCTCATACTTCAGATCCATACGAACACGGCTAGTGAGAACTTTTATAAAGTATCACTATTGATCTCAACAAGAAAATTTTACTTTTTTCACGGATAGAACATAAAACAATATAGGCAATAGTGCAAAAGTAACGTTATCAAAAAATAAAATCTACTATCTTCATTATAGCTTGAGTGAAGCAGCTGATTTTTTTATCAGTGATAAAAGCATATTTACACTCTGATTCCGTATGGACACGATCAGCAAGAAGCTTTGTTAAGTATATTGTTTTTTCTCTTATCTCTTGAAAAGTAAAACTTTCTTGTTGAGATGAATATCGATACAAAACAAAAGTTCTTACCAATATTATCCATATACATATGGAGTGCAAATATACGTCTATCTTTGGTGAAAAAATGAGCTCGTTTGATCAATCTATAATGACGATATTCAAATTTTTCTTTGTAGAGTTACTTACTAGACACTATAATGTGATGCATTTTTGTTGAATAATGCTTTTCTTTTCTTTCCTTCTATAATGTCGTACAGATGACAAACGACATACAATTATGTTTTCTTTTCTTTTTGCCTTTTAGATATTTTCCAAACGTTCACTTGCTCAGGTAGTTTTCCCTCTCTTTCTAGCTGCTTTCCAATTATCTTTAGTTTTTCATATCGTGTTTACATATTTATTGTAGTCATTTACAAAATGAAGTGCGATGTTTGATATCGATTAGACAATTTATTGATAGAAACAAGTATTTAAAATGTTGGCAACCTTCATCACAGGCAAACAATTTAGAAATTGATGCAAAAAGAAAAAGGGATAGACTATTTAAAGCAAAAACAAGCTTTATTGGTACAAGAATATACTGTTTGCTTATTTGTTTTTATTTTCGGTTCTGACTAAAAATATTATAGTTTTTCTCTTACTTATTGCTACAATATAAAATTGCTCAAATAAACGCTAGTCGTATAAAATTGAATAAATGATGA
Source organism: Macrotrachela quadricornifera (assembly GCA_022393335.1). Lineage (NCBI taxonomy): Eukaryota > Metazoa > Rotifera > Eurotatoria > Philodinida > Philodinidae > Macrotrachela > Macrotrachela quadricornifera. The sequence goes on along the minus strand of JAJEKB010001157.1, from coordinate 62,772 downwards.
CCGTATACGCCAATTATTTTGCACTTACATACATTTATTGTGTACAGGATCTGTTTATTTCCATTTTTCTCCATAAACAATTGTTTACGATCGTGAAAGTTCAACATAGATATAATGATAAAATATCATAAATATGGATTTATATGCAAAGATTTTCATGATCGAAATCCTATTTTTGAATAAAACGAATACCATATTCAGAATCATCAAAGAATGCTGCATCGAATGAAATAATCAATATTTTAAAAAAATCTCATTAAGTTTTTTACTGGTAATTCTCTCACTATTTTCTTTTAAATAATCCAAGCTGTACTTTTCCTCAGATTAATAATTCGACAAAATATATTTTGAAGTATTCATTTTATTATTCGATGCAATATTTGTTGTTGAATCTATTTTTATGGTATTTTGTCGCCATATGGGAATTTTAATTATTATACATGATTTTCCAAACAGGATGCGCAGCATTTTTCCTAATTATATAACAAATAAAACAAAAAGAATAAGGTCAAATAAATATTAAAGGTAGTAAGTCTTGGTACATTCAGCACATTCGAGTTTTTTTAACCTTTTTAATTGAAACATGAATACAGGATTGAAAATAATATTTTGATAGAATATTGATATAATTTCAAAAAGAATAAATAATGATTTGTGCACCGAGTGAAAGCTCGTTGAAAATGGGACTTATCGGTACTAAATAGTAATAGTTATGGAAACTTTACATTTTTTGGTGTAGAAAATCAAGATACCACTAATTCAGAAATGGAGTAACATTTTTTCTTAAATACATTTATATACTCGAATAGAGCTCGTCGAGCTCTATAAAACTGTATATATTAAGAAACTAGTTGAAAAAATCTTAAAAAATACATTTTTTTATATCAAAGAAAAACACTCGAATTTTCAGTAAAATTGTCCTTTTTCATTGCTTTACTATTACATACGGTTCAGAAAATACTCATTAAACGCAGTTTTTCACGCGACCTCTAATGAGTATATTTTGAAGCGTATGTAATAGTAAAGCAATTAAAAAAGACAATTTTACTGAAAACTCGAGTGTTTTTCTTTGATATAAAAAAATGCATTTTTTTAATATCTTTAAAGATTTTTTCAATTAGTTTCTTAATATATACAGTTTTATAGAGCTCCACGCGCTCTATTCAAGTATATAAATGTATTTAAGAAAAAATGTTACTCCACTTCTGAATCAGTGGTACCTTGATTTTCTATACCAAAACATGTAAAATTTCCATAACTATTACTATTTAGTACCAATAAATCCCATTTTCGACGAGCTTTCGTTTAGTACAAAATTCATTATTTACTCTATTTGAAATTAGAGCAGTGCTCCTCTGTCGAAATATTATTTCCAACCCTATACTATGCGTATAAATCAATAATTATACTAATAGTCAAGAAAACATTTGCTCGTCAGAGCATTTTAACAGTAGTAGAATATCACAAATAATTGATTATAACATAATCATCTATTGGTTTTATATAAAAAGACAATTTATATAGTATTGATGTTATACGAAAAGTTTATAGAAATCCTAAAACCTATCAACATACTTCAACTTCTGGTGTTAATAGTGAAAAAACTAAGAAAAAGGAAATACACTTATCTTTTCACGACAAACTTAACATTTTGTGAATTTACAATAGTGGATTGTATAACATAAAAGAGAATTTCTCTCATCTTATGATTAATTTGAACATCCGTTGAATTATTGCTGTTATTTCCTTTGTCCATTAATATGTCAGTGTTACTAGTCATCCATTTCCGAAAGAGAATATTAACTTATGTCTACACTAACTATAGCATAAGAGAAATATAATTTATTTTTCCTTATTTACATACAATCGACGAAAATTGAAAATATACTCTTTAATTTTTATCTGTTAGTCTACTATATATCGAAAGAAAGTCCACAATGCACTGCATCTTTTGGTATATTTACATTGAGAATCAAATACAATTTAAAGTATAAATAGTGTATTGAAAGAAATAGTGACATTTTTCTTTTTTTTCCAAATTTTTCATATTGTATTACTTTTTATTTCGCATATATGTCGACTTGAAAAATTGATGGGATATATAATTTTATTTTAAAAGATGTGTCGTCGAAAGTTCTATAAAATTTTGTATAAACGAAATCTTATAGCAAATTGAAAAAGTCTTCGAAGTATTTTCAGAAACGATGGATAGAGGCATCGTCATGAAAATTGTTTATTTTGAGCGTAAGAAAAATTAACAGAACAGATACAAAGAAATTCGATCATATAACTTGTATCGAGCTTTTCACAGCGCATCTTTTAGAAAAAAAAATTCAAAATTTTCTCATTTACATAAGCTTAGATATATGTCAAATAAAAAAATGTTAAAACATGATTGATGCTCGATATTTGGAAAAATTTATACTTTAAACCGCATTTGATGCTCAATGTAAATATACGAAAATATGCAGTATATTGTAGGCGTTCTTTCTACATATAATAGGCTAAAAGATTAGAAAAATGTTTCGTAATAAAAAGTCAAAGGATATACTTTCAATTTTCGTGGATTGTATATAATAGACCATTGCATTGTAAAAATTTTCATAATCATCGTTAGATCTATTAATTCTATTTATTAGGAATTTTCGTTCAGTATAAAATTTATTTTCATATTAACTAATGAAATATATTAGCGAAGTTTATATTTTTTTTATTTATCCATAATTTTCAATATTGTCTTATAAATAAGTAATATGAATCAAATTTTATAAATCTTCTATTAAAATAATTTTCAGAAAGAAAATGAAATTGTTTTTTAGCATTTTTTTTTCATATATAAAGTCATTTTTCTTTTATCCACTTATGTAATGGTAAACGTTTGTTTTTGTCGACGAAAAATAACAATGGCACTCAATCAACATTACTATTTCGTTTCACATACTTATTTTCTTTTCTCTTGAAAAATAAGAAAAAAAAAATTAAGTAACCAAACATGTTTGTTGACTCTTTTACGAAACGCCTACTAGCATTTACTTTTTGCGACATAGTATTGTCACTTCATACTGAAACATCCAAATACCAACATTTCGATCATTTGATTAATTACAAACAAAAAATAAAGAAACTATGGCTAAAATATGTTCACAAGTTTTAATAATATGTCTTCTTTTACCTATTTTTTATTTTAATCTTGGTATAAAATTTTCTATGATTAATATAAAGAAAAAAAGAAAATTTAATTAAATTTAGGTTCTGGTCAATTAATTTGTTGGCGATGTGATCCATGTCCAGATCCACATAGTAATACATCATCATCAGTTTCAGCGGTTACATGTACAACATCTCAAACTGTTTGTGTGGTAAGATTATTTATTAAAATATTTCAATTAATTTTTTTTTAATTTTATTATCTCATAGAAAAATACTGTTAAAATTCTTAATCGACAATCACAAATATCTAAAGGATGTGTTGAAAGTTGTACACCAAGTTCATCAAATTTTTTTGGTCAAGGTGCTTTTGTTGATTGTTGTAATACAAATTATTGCAATTTATCAATACGAAATCAATTATCATTATCAATATATTTACTTTCAATAATCGTATTTGCTTTTATTTTTTATCATCAAAACAATTGATGACTTTTTCAAAAATATTGCTGAAAGCTGCTTGATAAAATTTTGTTTGTTAAATTATGTATCATCAAATATTGACTTGTATTACGATCATTTTGAGAATAATATCTAGTACATACCTGCTCAAAATATATAACTAGCCATAATAAAGAAAAAAATTATCTGTAAGTTCAATAATTAAATTTTTTTGGATAAAATGAATACACTGTCAAAAAAGGAGAGCAATTCCATGACAGCATTCTTAATATTATTAGCTGATCATAGAATCGTTCTTCCTTTATTATACAGCTTTATACAAAAAGACAAAATAATAATCATAAAATATATTTAAATCATCGATGATATGAAAGCAAGAAAGAAGAGAGCAATCCCCATGACAATTTGTCTATAAAGTATTGTCTAATTATCAAGAAGAGCTCTCTCCTTTACTTTAAAACTTTTCAAATTCAATACATACCACCAATATTGTTCGAACGTAATGTCTATTCAACTAACATATAGGTATTGAGTATATATATATATGTCTAAAAATAATAAGTAACACTGTCTATTGATATCTTTCTCGTGTAAGATATATCTATTACATGTTATCATTTGATGAACTTATGTTCAATTGCGGAACGAATGATAGTTGATTTGCAAATAAAAAAAAATCATATAGTACGAAGATTACCGATCATAAAATGAATGAAGAAGAAAATATTCACGAAAAGAACCTTTTGTATTCTCTTTCTCATTTTTACGCCTTCTCACTAACACATACTGACATTTTCAAACTAACTGACGAATAATAACATCCAATATGTTATTATTGATTTATCAAATCTATTGATAACAAAAAAAGAAAAAGAGAGAAGCTTTTTCATGGATGATGCCATTTTCAATTTGATGCCATTTGAACTTTATATGTAAAAGATAGATTACAATATATATATATCTATTAAAATCATTTGTTTTACATTTAAGCATTTATTGAAATAAAAAAACAAAAACAAAAATTAATTATATAATAAATCGAATTAAAATTTCTAAATTACGTCAAGCAAAAAAAAAAAACGAAAGAAAACAAAAAGCATTCACACAAATCACTGTTATTTTGCCTCAAGAATATGCATACACCGAGTTTATGCAAAAAACAAGCATCTGACATTCTACGATTGCACAACTATCATTGAATTTGGACGTGATGTTGATTGAGTGACAATCGATTGTTGTTGTTGTTGTTGTTGCTGTTGTTTTGTTGAAGAAAAGAATATATTTTGAAAAAATTCATCAAGATTATTATTTGTTCGATTTTGATATTTATCAATTATTTTTGTTATTCGATTTTTTCGAATAGAATAAGCAGTTTGAGAACTAAAATTAAAAATAATTCCTTTTTTTTTTTCTTCTTTTTCATCAATAAAATAAACCTTTGACTATCTTCTAATCGTTTTCGACGACTTAAATTATGTACAGCTTGTCGAAGAAAAAACGCTAATATATCTAATGGAATAACCATACCATCAATAAGTGGAATACTAGCACATGCTGATTGCATTCTAATTCAAAAGATAAATGAATAAAATAAATTATTGAAGAAAAAAAACGTATATTAGATTTCTACCGTTGTGCATTTGAATTGAGTGAAATACGAAATAAACGATTTTTTAATGGATATATACCAATTATAGATATATCTCGACTTTTTAATTGTTGTTCTAAAATAATAATGAGAATATAAATTAAAGAATATCTTTTGTATAATAATATTATGAAGCTATCTTAATTGTATAGAATCTCAAAATCTTTTAATGACGAAAATACGATAAAATAAATATTTATTTGATAAATATACAAACCAGGTAGAATTGAATCAAGATCATCACGATATTCTTCAAGCCAAACAATTAATATTCGCATTTCTGAACTTTGACTATCAACTATAGTATATCAAATATATATATGAATGAATTTAAATTAAAAATTTTTCCTAACTAGAAAAATGATGAGGTAAATAAAAAGCCATTTCAGTTGTTAAATCAACCCAATATAAAATACTATCATCTCCATCAATATCTGCTAAAGTTTTTGATATTGGAGTTTTATCTGATTGAGCAGTTGAAACAGTTTTCCAACTTGTTTCAATATTTCCTGTCCAACCACAATGACGTTTTATTTCAACAACAGTACCAAATTGTGAAATCATTGTTAAAAATGATGGATTTAATTGTTCGGGTGTTTTCTATAGATAAATAAAAATTTATTCTTACATAAGATAAAAAAAAACTATTTAACCATATTTAAAAATGATTCATTAATTAATAATTGATTTGGTTTTAAATAAAAAATTTGTCCTGTACAATAAAGTGTTGGTGAAATTTTATCAAGTTTTTTAATATCATCCATAAATATTGAACTATTTGAATCAAGTAATTGAATTCTTGGTTGAAGATGATTGTATAATTTTGATTGATCCTATTAATATATATATATCGAAAAAATATTTTTTTCAACTAAATTTATTTATTTTACCCATTGTTTTCCATCCATTAAATGATACATTGAATCTAATGAACAAAATCCATAATGTGATAAAAATAAACGAATACTTTCGAAATGTTTTTGACATCTAAAAAATAAAATTTTTCTTTTTTTAATAAAAGAATTTATTTTTTAAAAATTAAAATATACTCTGGTGGTTTGCATTCTGGTATGATTTTTTCATCAGCTACATAAGCACGTTGTACAGCACTTTCTTCAATTTTAATTTGTTTTGTTTTTAATGTTCGAAATAAATTTAATTTATCTTCATCACGTTTTACAATTGAATTCAATGTTGGAATACTTAATTCACTAGAAAAAAATTTGTTTATTTTTATTAAATATATTAATTAAAAATTAAATATTAGTTTAGAATGCAATAAAAAAAAAGTACCCCATAACATACAATAAATAAAGCAGAATAGAATAGTTATATTTAATTTACTTACGGTGGATGATAAAAACTGAAAAGAATTAGATAAATTTATGTTTTAGGATATTATAAATAGAGAGAAATTTGTTAGGTTAGTATATTATTATTACCAACCTGCTATGTCGAGAAGAATCACTAGAATTTTGTTTTTAGGTTTTTTTTAAAGAATTTATTCTTGTTCATAAATATAAGAAAATTTTTGGTAAAATATTTACCTTTTTGCTCGTTCATTTCGTGGATTATGTGGTGGAAAAAGTTTTTCTTTTTGATCATTCGGAGATGTGGTAATAATTGATGATGAAGTACTTCTATCAGTTTCATTTAATGTTCGTTCATTTGACTAAATATTGAAAATTTTAATTCTTGTTTAGTTTCATGTAGGAAAAAATAGAATGATTACTTTATTTCGTTGAATAGATGGATTTGATAAAGGATTATGACGGAAATTTAATGTCCAAACATTTTTACCAAATAATCCACGACAAAGAAGAATAATTGCTGGCATTCCTTTAATAAGATAATATTTAATATATTTAGTTCAGAATTGAATAAATTCGTATTCACACTAATTTATTTTGTACGCTCAAAGGAGATCGAAAGTAATACGATATTCTTTTGGGATAATTTCGCTATCAAGTAAACATAATTTCAAGGATTTAAACAAGATAATTTAGAAATCAAACTAGATCGATAATAGTTCAAACTCATAAGGATTCATTTTGTTTTTCATACATTATTTAAAATAAAAATATCTTTTACTTCTTTCAAATTCCGTAAAGTTTATTTATTACGTCATGTCGACATTGAATCTACGTTTTTGAAACAAAACTATTGAACAGCAATATTAAAACTTAAGGAAATTAAAAATAAATAAAAAAAAAACCAACCATTATTAATACTAATTGGTAATTCATTAATAGCAAATAAAGTATTTCCATTAATTGCAAAATATTTAAAACGTGTTGATGTTAATAAATTTGAAAATGTTGTTTCATCTAACCAATTTCTACATATATCATTTTTTAAATGTAATACAGCCTAAAATATAAAAAAAAACGACAAACGAATTATTTACTTATAAATAAATTTCAAAAAATAAAAAATAAAAAAAGAAGCAACAAAACATGTCTTTATCGTTTTTATCAATATGATAAAAATAAAGCACAATCAAATAAAATCAATGTGAATATGTGTAACTAAATAAATTTGATCGAATATTAGAGCAGCATTTTTAAAAACCTCTTCATTTAATATATCACCAGCAAGTTCAGCATGTAAACATGCTCCTGACACAGAACGCTGTGAAACATTTGTTATTCGATTTATATTCTATATGGGGAATTAATCATATGTTAATATATAAATAAATAATCTTACTTTATGTTCAAATAAAACACACATTAAATATTCAGCAGCTTCAGAAACACGTTGTGATGCTGGACGATATTCTTTATATTTTTTATAAACAATTTTTTCCGATGACTAAATTAATAAAATAAAAAAAAAAGTAAACATATGATTTATTTCAATAAAAAAATAAATTAATAATATTATACTTGAGCTTTTTCGCCTGATGTTCCTAATTCAATTATTTCACATAATTCATATAAATTTTCTGGATCATCAAGTAATGTTGGCCGTTCAATAATTAATGTTATTAATGTATTATATGTTGCAACACATGTTGAATGCATTTCACGTGTATGATTTTTTGGAGGAAGATGCAATTGTGTATCAATAAATGTACATAAACGTTTAAGAACTTTTTTCCATATTTCAATTGCTAAATAAGAAAAAAAAAAGAAGAAATTATTTTAATTTTTGTTTAGTTTTTTTCAATTATATTAATATATACGTATTTGACATATAGGATCAGTTACAAATGATATAAGTGTATCGAGTGCAGCCAAAAATAATTGAGAATCATTTGTACCTTTATCGCAGATTAATATTACTGCATGACTTAAATATTCTGATGTTGAATCTATAGCAAAAAAAAAAAAGGAAAATGGTTTTAGATTTAAGTTTATCAATTAATGTAAAATCAATTTTAGATAAAAAAAAATAGTTGTGTTTTTTTATCGTTACAGTTATTATCATTATAATGTTTTATGATTTCATGAACATGCAATTCTGACTGAACATACTTGTAGAAGATTGCTAATGTCTTTTCGGAATGTTTATAACAAGGTTGATACCAATGATCATATCTATCACTTTTCGTTCGTACAACTCGATTTTCATATTTAGATACATCGGTAAATGATTTAAGGAATTGATATAAAAGTAATAATTATAATATTTACGGAGACACTTAAGATCAGAATTGCCAGAGCTTTTAAAATTCTAGTTTATAATATCATTGATATTACCTTTATAAGCCTTATCTTCTCCTTGTTCTTGTTGTCGTTCATAATGAGATGCTAATGAACAGGCTAGACGAATAGTACCTATAAAATAAGAAATTTTTCAATTTTCTAATGAATTTATTTATAAAATTTCTCTAACCAAATAATAATTGAACATTAGTTAGATCTTGTTCAGATTGTAAAGCATTTAATAATAATGGAAGGATTTTATATCGATATTGTGAAAATGTTTTACTTGTTATTTGTATATTATGTGATTTTTCCAAATAATTTTCAAATAAATTTTGTTGAAGATTTTCATAATAAAATGGTAAACTAACAATTGACATAAGTATTTGAATAGATTTTGAACGTATACGAATAAAATGATCATATATTAATGATGGATTTGTTATTCCTTTCATTCCGGAATAATTATTATTAATATATGTTTGAAAATCATTTTGTAAATAATATTCTATTGCATCTAAATAAAGTGGTAATAATATATTAATACCACGTAAATTAATACGAAATAAATCAGCACTATTTAATAATATTGATTCAATTATTGTTTGAGAACGTTGCTAAAATAAAATAAAATAAAATTTTATATAAAATAGTTTTTTTTTCTACTTCATCTCCTTGATAAAATCGAAGACCTTGTTGTAAAACATAATAAAATCTACTTAAATAATTTGAATGAATATATTCATCACAGTGTACACTACTAAATATAGTACATAATGTAGCAAATGATTTAGCAAATGCTTCATCCATTAAACGTTCATTCTATTTAATTATATAAATAAGATTTATTTATTAAAAAACTTAATAAATTACTTGATTATCTAATGTTTTATCAATTTCATTGATTCGAGGAGCTAAAAATATATTTTATTGTATTAATTAGAATAGATAAAAGAAAAAAATAATAATATTTACAATCGTTTGCATTTATTACTGTTGATGAACGTGGATACTGATCTCTTGTTTGTAATAAACAAGCATCTAATATCCATGGACCATATAGATGCATTAAACTATTTACAGTAGGACGATTTGTTCGTAAAATTTTTGATAATTGTTCAGAACGATTTTGTTGAGGAATTGATGGTAATAAATTTGTACTAATTGGTGAAGTTATTTGACCAGAAGGAATACTAACTGAAAATAAAAATAAAAAATATTAAATTAAATATAGAAATACAAAAAAAAAGAAAGAAAATTAATGGAAGCAATAAAGAGATAAATTGTCAAAGGTTAAATAGGAGTTTAAACTAGATGTTTATTAATTATACCTGATCTCTTAGCACTAACTGAAAACAAATAGGATGTGCTATATTAAACTATATTAATTTAACATTACTTCTTCGACTATCAGCTTGTGTTTTATTAGATTTTAATGTTCCAGTTGCTGGTAATGGCTGTTGTTGTGGTTGTTGTTGTTGTAGTGGTAAAACTATTGAATTTCCACGAGTAGATTGAGTAAAAGGACGTGTTTGTGATAATAAATTAGCATTTGTAGTTATATTTTCATTCATTATTGTTGTTGAATTGCTAGAAGGTTTAGGACTATATAAACAAGTTGGATCAATATCTTTTCCTAAAAATCAAAACAAAATAATTATTTTATTTGAAAAGAATAAAATAATATTTATTTAATCATACCTAACCATATATCAACAAACATACCAATTGCTTTCGTAACATTAACAAAAATACGTGGTAATTCTTGTAATGATGTTAAATCTTTTAGTTTTATATTTGAATTTATTTGTAATTGACCAGCATATTTTGGCATACGAAGAAAAACCTAAGATATATATATATATTTTATCTTATCTTGTGATTATTAATTATTTTTTTTGCTTTCAATATACCGAAACATCGCCACATTCCGATGGATTTTGTAAAATAGTAAGAAATTGAATCCATGTTATAACAAGTAAATCTAATGGAAGAGAATCGATTATCTTTTGCACGTAATCACCTTGATCAGTTTCAGTGCCTATAAAAAAAGAAAAGAAACAATAAGAGAAAGGAAAAAAAAAAGAATTAATCATTTACTTACAAACATATTGAATTGGGGTTAAATCTGACCACCATAATTTATGCACAACAGTTGATGTAAGAACACATGTTAGTTGAGCCCAATCTAAAGAAAAAGAAACTTTATTTGAATTGAATTATATAATTCATTGAGATGTAACACAAGAAATATGTGTAGTCAAATTTTTTAACAAGTTTATCTGAAGATTAAATTAGTTTATGGTAAATTTTCTTTTATTAACGTTAAAAAAAAGAAAACTTTTATCTAACCATAAACAACAGCAGGTCGATGTCGCCAAGTTACTGCATAATCACGAAATGTTCTCCATAGACCAGGTGGAATATATACTTTATCAACAGCAACCATGAATACTTGATAAATTGATGGTACAAGTCGATGACTCATAACAGCACTACTTTCTTCATTTGCTATTAATTTCATAATAATAAAATTGAAAATATTTATTTAAAAAGAAGACAATAAATACATACTTCGATAAGATGGTGATAATACAGTATCACCAATAGCTAAAAATACTTGAAGTAAAATAGGCCATAAATCGACACTTAATTCTGTTTGACTAATCATTGTTTGTAATTGACGAAGAACTTTATGAGTATACATACGTTTTGTTAATAAATCAGCTGATTTTTCTTTTTTTTTTAATGAAATAAATTAAAAATAATAATTTAAAAAAAAAATTAAATCAAATTAATTAATTCTCTTTACCATCATGAATAACAAAAAGATGATATAAATGCCAAAACATTTGTGACCAATAAAATTCTGTTTTTTCTTTTAATATCAATGGTATTGAATAAGAATTTACTGATGTTCCTTCAAAAACTTTAAGCCATTCAACATATATATTTGCACATAATTGATATATTGAACTGTCTTCACTTGTAAAACCAAATGCAAATATTTCAAGTATCCATTTAAAATCTTTATCGGTTGCAATTGAAACTAATCGATTACTTGTAATTAATTCATTCATATGTGATAAATATGGTTTAGCAATATCCTCTGCCACTGGTAATGGCATAGTGGATGATAATGATGAATTGCATATAGTATGCCTTTGGATTTCACTATCATAAGAGGAATAACCATTATACATATACATCTGAAAGAAATTCTATATACATATGAAATTGAAGCACATGATATTTATCATGATGGTATTTTAAAAGAATCAGATATAATAAGATTTATGTTATTGCAAAGAAATTATTACTGGTTGTAAAAAAAAACGAAGAAGAAGAAGAAGAAGAAGAAGAAGGAAAAAGACTCACGTCCTTAGTGGATTGAAGTATAATATCAGGAGAAAAAAAAAGTAATAAACATGGACTACTTCATCATTTTCTATATAAAAGAAACACATCTATTACCAAACATATACACTGGCCCATATGTAAGTTCTTTTACTCCGAAGAATTATTAACAATAAATACAAGAAATTAATCACACACATATAATTAAAACAACGCGCGTTTGGTATTTTCAACTATCAATGCAGAATTATATATATATATGTATATAAAAATCATAGACAACGAGAACAGAAACCACAAAAAAAAACAAAAAAAACAAGTTTCAAAATTATGTATATAAAGACATAAAAAAATAATAATTAAGGATTAGATTTCAATGCATTCATTGATCGTTCACACACTTTACATACACGTACTGGTGTTAACCAATCTCTTTCCGGTACAGGACGTTGATTGGGCGAACAATTCTCACAAACACCATCGCCACAATTTCGACTAAGAAAAAAAAAAAGGGAAATAAATAAAATCTTAATTAAAATTTGTTCGCAAACAAAAACTTACCAATGATGTAAACGATTTGTTGTACTATTAAATGCTTGTTTACAAATATAACAAGCACGGCATTCACTATCTGGTTTCCAATAACTTGGTCGAGTACTTTCTTTAATAAGTTCTATACAAAAGAAAAAAAACACTCTAATACATCCAAAATTCGATACTATTGAATTCTTACCAATAGGATAATTAACTCCCATTTTTTCCAGTCCATTTATAACAGTTTCATAAACACGTCTTGATGTTGGAATATCAACTACAACTGGACCTTTATCATATTCAAGAAAAAAAAGAAACATAAAAAAGTAAGAATCATGAATGTATTTTAAAAAAATAAAGTTTTTCTATATTAATAAAATGGCATGCACAATGGAGCATACATTTAAGAAAATATACCTGCTCCTGGCTGTTCGATATCGAAAATATCAACTGGAGATAAACACAGCTCATTGAGATGCTCACCGGATGAAACAGTACTTGCTGAATCACCACTACTACCATTTTCATATATTTTTTGACTAAATTTTTTATTTGTTGTTTCAGATGATACTGATGGTTTGGATTTTGGATTATTATTACAATTATTACATACACGTACTGGTTTTTCTGGATCAATCCATGGAACAATACGTCGGTATATTGTACATGTATCACAAAATACTTGACCACATGCTTAATAAAAGAAAAATTAATAGAGAAAATTGAATTGGTTTTAATTTTTACCACGACAATGATGTTTGGAATATTCAGTTCCAAAAAGAAGTTTACAAGAAGAACATGCCTAAATAAATAAAAAAAAAATTTTTATTTCTATTTATTTTAATAATAAAATTACTTAGGAGTATCCAAAAGTAGTGGCAGAGGTATCTAAAAATTGTTTTTTGAGACAGAAAACTGATGGCATAAAATTTTACTTTTTCAAAATCAAGAAATGAACAGATACAATAAGCTTTGCTTTGTGGATTATAGAGCTTTTCGCATTGCATATTGTGATATATTTTATTTTCTGATAGAACATGTTAAGTGATTGAAAACTGAAATGCAGAGCATAGCCATTTAGTCTATCTCAACCGATAGTTAAGTGTTCAACATAAATATTTTCCATCGTCTATTTCATTATTATGCTATTAGTTAAAAAGTGGTCAAATAACGAAAAAAAATAGAGTGTCATTTTCTCTATCATATCACAAAAAAAAGAAATTTTTCTCAAGATTTCTAGAAGGAAATAAGATACCTATGCCACTACTTATGGATACCCTTAAATATTTCTTACAATAACATCTTTATTTGGAACCCAATAAGATGGTGCTACTTGATCAGCAACTAATTCTGTTATCATTTTCGTTGGTGCTGATAAATAACTAAAATAAAATAAATTTATTTGAAATTATTTTTATTATTTTAAAATAAACCTGCTAGCATAAACAATTAATTCAACAAATTTTCTTGGTGTTACATCACTAGCTAATCGAGTATTATCATCACCAGACCATACATGAATAATTTCTGAACGTGTTACATCTTTTGGTTCATTATTTCCATACCAATGTTTTCTTGAACGATAAATTTCACCATGATATGGACATTCAATAACACAACCTGACCAAACATATTTAAGTAAACCTTGTACAAGACCATCATTTTTTGTTATTAATTTTCCATAAACAATTGTATCACGTCCATTACGTTGACATTGTAAACATTTCCACACTTCATTATCTAATTCTCTATTATATGAACAACGTTTATCACATTCATGTGGTAAATTATCTTTTTGATGATTTGCTGTCATTGTACATTTTACTCTAACAAAATTAATTTTAAAAAAATATATAAAACAAAATTAAAAAAAAATACATACCCACAAGAAAGACATTTTGCACAACATGCAAAAAAATCATCAGGTAATGTCGATGGTATTGATGGAGGAATAGCATGATTAAATTTTTCATTTAAGGCCTAAAAATATCTCAAAAGTTCATATGTAAAATAAATTGTTATAACTCTACTATTCATTAAACAATTTTTCTTTCAAATGATAAGTATCACTATGAAATTTTTATCTATGCAGACAAATTTTGTTATCAATATTTGACTTGAATAGATTTATTCTAATATGTTATTACAAAAAGATATACAATGGTATATAAGTCTGATAAATAGGAAGGTTATGAGATCGATTTACTAGTCATCGTTTAAAAACATAGAGTCATATCATGAGCTTCAGACTTAATATCATTTGTCAATATAAATCAAATAATAATTATTTTTTCTTATACTTGTAAAGAACAATGACAGAAATACAATTACTCGCACATATGATATAATCATTTTAGTATATATACATCAATTATATCGCGCTTTACTGTTAGATATAACAGTGATTATCTTTCTCATTATTAAAATTTACATACTTTTAATGCTTTAAAAATAACTGATAAACGTCTTCGAGAACGTATATTATTATTATCAAGTATTGCTGTAATAGTTGCTGTGATTGTACTAAAATCTGATGGTTGATCACCTCGTGTTTGAATACCAACATATTCAATTGAACTATAGATATATATATATATAAAGAATAAAATAATAATATAAAAATTGAAATAATAAACCTATAAGCATCATAAGATAATTTCATTGTTTCAAATCGTTCTTTTAATTGTTCAACAGCTGTTTTTTGACATTGAAAATGATCTAAATACAAAATTTTTATTTTTTTAATTATTATTATTATTAATTAAAAACCTTTTAATATTCCTGTATGTTGTGTTTCATGAAATATAATTAATGTTGGTCCCATAGTTGATATCGGACCATCAGTTTGACAATTTTTCATAACATTTTCTAATTCTTTTCGAAAATATTTTAAAAAAGCATTTGATGCATCAGATAAAAATTGAAACATATCATTTGGTAATTTAGATGCACGTGTACGATAAATAACAATATCACTTATACAAAGAATTTTAAGTAATAATCTATTACGTATATTATCATTTTCTGATAATCCAAGACGACCTTCAGTATCAAGTATAAGTGTATGATGATTTTCATCAACAGTTGACCATACACCCATTGTACATGAATCAGATGTTGCTGATGTACGAAATATTTCTTGTCCATTAAAAAATACTTGATTGAGAGTATAAGATTTACCATCACCAGTATTACCAATTATGGATATACATTTTACATTTTCATCTTTTTCACATTGTAAACGATGTAAAAATTCCGATTCATGATTGATCTAAAGAAACATTTAAAATTTTTTATAAATAAATTCAAACTTACAGTTAAATGTTCATTGGCATTGATAAGTAAAAATGCTTTATTTGATTCAATATTTGATTGATTTTGTGGCAAAAGATGATTATCTTGTTGATCATTCTCATTATCATCAAGCATTGATTCAAGTAACATTTGTTCATTAAAATTATCTCGTTCTGGAATATGATTTAATTTATTATTTATTAGATGTTCTTTTTGATTAGATGTTGTTAGATAATTTTCATCATTATCATCGACTTGAACATCTTCAAATGAAGATGCTGTAGGTTTTAGATTTTTACTATTTACATTAGAAGATGAAATAATTTTAATCGGTTTACTTTCAGTTCGATGTTGATTACTGAAAAAAAGAATATATTTATAAAATGGTTAGTTAAATTATGAAAAAGTTATTATTTTCATTCAAATTTTGAATAAGGTATTCTATTTTCATAATTTTAATTCTCATGGACTAAACTTTCTTAGATTTCATTTCGAATTCTGCAAGAGATTCTTGATGATATACAAAAATAATGAATTTCAGATACATTTTCATGTTATTAATAATCATTTGAAAAAATAGAAGTGTCATCAATAGTGGATATTTCATAAAGTCTGAAGAAAGAAAGAAGACGTGATAGTTTGATAGGTCATGCCAGTATTCCTATCAATAGGATTTTAAAGTGTATTGAAAAATGAAGGAGAATTACCATTTTATCCTTTCGATATATATATATCACTTTTCAAAGAACGACCAATTTTTAACAGACTAATAGGAGAAAATTTGAAATCTACTATCGTATTTTAAGAAATTATTCAGTTTTTCAAAGATGACTACCTGTATGTGTTCGTTCGAAAAAGAGGAGAGCGAAACTATCTAAGTACGTCATATAGTGTTTGCCTACGTTTTTAAAAAAAAGGTACGCTTACATGCCTTGTAAATACGCCGTTTTGATGCTTTTTTCCAGTTTTGATTAAAAGATTTCGTTTTGTAAATTTGCCTTTCGTTTTTCTCAGAACATAACTTTCAATCAGAAAATGGCTCAGATTATGATCAACGCTCTTTTTAAAAATCTTAATGGAAAGAAAACTTTTGTCCAATCTCATCTTTTATATTTACTTTCTAGATTGAGAATGGTGAAACTTACTGTTGTGAAGCTAACAAAGAAGAGGTAGATCATAATTCAAAATGATTTCTGTTAGGCTTTAGAACTATTTTGTTAGATTGCATTGAAATCCATTAAAAATCATTAAAATGAAAGTGAACTTACCGTAGTTCCTATGCTCTGTAAGAAAAAGATTCTACCAGAATTCACCGAGATAGTCATACTTTGAATTTACTCTTTTTTTTCCTTGAATAGTATTCTGCACTCAAACTTTCACTTTTATTAAGTACTTTCTTCGATTCACTTTTTTCACTCTGACTAAGAATTATAATCTGTTACACAATCTTCAAAAAGTGAATTTTTTCATATACAATTCAATGACATTTTTCAATATTTTAGTTGCCTCAACCCCTTTTTTTCTGATTGAAATCTATCCTTATTAAATTTATATTACTTCATCTTTTTAGTTGATAATTTTTGTCCTTCTGGACATTTTTGTGGTTTATGTTTTCGTCCATCTGAATGTTGATGTTGATTTTCATAACATGTATAACAAAATGATGCTGCACATGTCGGACAATAAAAAACTGCTTGATGTCGTCGATCATTTAAACAATATTCATCATCTATTTCATCTAAATTTAATCGTTCATGTTTAGTATAATTATTATCATTTGAATTATTATGAATATCTTTTTCACATAAAGTACATTGTAAAGAATTACATTGTATACAGTAAAATGTTGCTTTTGATGACATTTCATTTTGACATGATAAACGTTCTGTACAAGTTAAATAATGTGTATTATCAATAGAAGCTTTTTTTGATGATTGATTATTTGTTGGTGATGGTGGAGAATTATTTTTAAATTGATAATTCCATAAACATACACTCTCAGCTGTTTGCATTTTTTTTTAAAAAAATTTTTTTTCGTTGTTGAAAATAAATGACTTAATTTACTATTTGACTGTTAGTAACGTGATTCATTATATTAACCAATAAAATTTTTTTATAGATGACCTTGTATGATAAAAATATTTTTCAAATTAATGTCTTATTTCATAAAAATAGTGGATATTATCTAGAATTTGAATATACAATTAAATAGATCTAGATGTCACTGAATATTTGAAAGATATTATGATTGGTTAAATAGTTTATGACATTCTAGAGAAAAGGATTAGTATTTCCCTCAGGTGATCGGAATTGATAAATATAAATTTTTCATTTTTATTATATTAAATATAACTATGACGGATAAAAATCTTGCATCAATTCATGATATGACACAAAGTATATCAATTGATTCAACAGCACTATTAACAACATCAACAATAAATGCTTTACATTTTCCTGATTTAACAACATCAGGTATATCTGATTCCGGTGGTGGTGGACGTACAACAAATTTAAATCTTGAAGGTGTTGGTATGTGTGAATCAATGACTGAAAGTTTTTGTTCAATACCAGGTCAAGATGATTCATTATTATTAAATACTACAAATGGCCTTCAACAAGATAATTCATTAACATCAAATAGTTTGAAAAATATTGGAAAAAAAGAATCACTTAATACATTAAAAAAACGACGTTCACGTAAAGCACAACATGAAGCATCAGTTGATGGATTAGCATTAGATAAAATCGAAACTGTAAATATTAATGAAGAACCAAATGAATCTGATGATACTTGGTAAAAAAAAACAATAATCTTTATTATTGTTATTTTTTTAATACGAAAAAAAAAATCCTTTTTCTTTTTTTTTTTAATTTAAGGTTATTTCAAATACCAGGAAATGGAAATAAAAATAATGCAACAGCAGATAATATTTTTTCCTGGGTACATAAAGAATTTAAAGAAAATGATATTAATGCAACTAAACATAGACTTCTTTGTAAACTTGATGATATGTCACATGGTAAGATCTCGTAATTTTTTTTTCAAGGATAAATATTTCGAATTATTAGTTTTTTCATCATTTGTATACATAACATAGTATATCAAAATCTTATCCTTGAGAATAAGGACATTTACATACTTAAGAACTTATATAATATACTAGTGTTCATTTTCAAAAAGGAAATATTCAAGTAGTTTATAAATAAATGTTTGAAAGAATGAAATGAACTAACTCTTAATGATTCTATCTCGAGTTGTGTCATATATCTTGTTTATTCAATCTATCAATTCAATTTCGATGATCATTGAGAGTATCTAAATTGATTTGAATATATATTTTAAATTTTCTTTTAGCTCGTACAATACGAAGTATTTCATGTCATAATTTTGCTGATAATCAAAGATCGGATAGTGTAAAACGAAGTTCAACAGAACAACAAGTTAATCCAGGTATAGATTTTGATAAAAATCAATTTATTCTTCATCCTCAAATATCTTCAACTGATTTACTTGAAAATGCTCTTTATTTAACTGAAATTTTTACATTATCACCAATAAAAAATTTTCGTATATCAACATTAAGTTTGGATAGTATTGAAAAAGATAATGAACAATTTGATTTATTTCTTTATGATTCACTGAATGATGAATCATCTGATGAAAATGAACAATTTTATGATTGTTCAAATGATACAATTTTATTACAAACAATTGTCAATGAACGTCAATTAATTGAACAACTAACACGTCGTTGTTCATCATTGGATAGTCTTGATAATTATGATAATAAATTATCTAAGAGTAGTAAGATATTTAGCATGGTATGGATACCAAAAGAGCATGTTATGATGGAATTATCCTTTTCTTTTCTTTTTTGAATATACATTTTTCCTTTGTTTGATGTGTGATAGAATTAATTTTGAAAATTTTGAATTTTTTTTTTTAATTCGATTTTATATCTTATAGAATCAATAACAAATGGTCGACTAAGCTCTCCATTACGTACAGCAACTCCTTTATCCAATGGAAATGGAAATGGAAATACTCGACCAACATCACCAGCTAATGCAGCATCACATGGATATACTATTGTTGGTGCAAATACTAATGTTAATTACGCAAATAATACTGTCCGATCAAGAGAAGTATCAAGAGAACGTGAAAAAGAACCATTAGATTATACTGATCTTGAAGGTAATTATCTTAAATATATGTTACAAAATAGAAATGTAAAATTATTTTAATATTTGGTTTAATTTTTAAGAGAAAATATATATATATCGATTGTTTCTTTATATTTTTTGAATTAATCTAAATAGAAAAATTCTAATTGTTTCTTTTTTTCTATTTAGTAATGGCTAAAGTACAACTTGAAAGTAAGAATTTATAACTATTCAAGCATAAAATAAATCTATTACTCTTTCTTAACTAGATTTACGTCAATCGGAACGACAAGGTCCATTATCAAAACGTTTCGGTATGTTAATATAATCAATTAAATGCATGTTGTTTGCTCTTTATATTATAAGTTTGAGTCTATATAAAGAAAAAAAAAGAACAATTTATTATTTCTATGTTTGCTATTTATATGTGCACATATCTTGTTGTTTTCGTTGTTAATCTATACATTTTCAGGAGGCAGTTCAAATACTTTATTAAGTACAGAATCACGAGACGTTTCACCTTCATCCGTTTTTGGTGCTACACGTAATACAAGTCCTGTTGGAAGTAATAATGGTTATACGCCACCTCGACGTAGTTATTCACCAAGTCCGGCTGGTATTGGACGTATTCCAATGCGAAAAAATTCATTTGTTGTAACAGATTCTCAATATTCTCATGTATTACCATCAGTATCACCACGATCGGCATCTCCAGCTATAAGAACAGGTCATTGGAGTGGACGTGTGACACCATCTGCACTTGAAACTTGGATGGAAACATCATTTATATCATCAAATAATCCTTTTCAAGATTTTGTTTCGCCTAATAATGCTGATGATATCCTTGCCAATAGTGCACCAGGTCCATTATGGCATACTAATGCGTATTCCTTTGTTTTTTTTCTTACTACTTTGCACTTAGATGCTATACTAATTTCTTGTTGATTACATTTTATATTGTATGCTTTTATATATCTGCTTTATTGGCTTGCTTTTGCTTTGTGTGCTTGCAGGCGGTTCTAATGTTTCTCTTGCATCAACCAGCAGCGCAACCAGTCTAACTATGACAAGTGAGTTTGTTTATACATTTAACAAAAAAAAATCATATACGATTTATTTTTATTGAAAAAAATTTATTTATTAGTATTAGTTTTGCTTTTGCACATATTAATAAAAAAAATGTTTTCTTGTTTATAAGAAGAATAATTTTTTTTTATTTCATAGAAAAAAAATTATTGTTTAGTATTAATGAATGATCCATAAGCTAGATTGTCAAATGCATAGGGACATTTTGATGGTTGTTGACAACATGTTTTTAGTGGCTCAGATTGAGATGGATGTTTATCTAAACAAAGGAAAAACAAAAAAAAATTAATTATAAAAATTTATTTTCTTTATTATTTTTCAAGGATATACTTTTCGTTTCTTTATGTATATGAGATGAATTAATTGTTGTTTTTTCTTTATCCATATTCTATAAATAACACTTCAATAAATTTATTCAAATTAATGGATAAGAAACCATATAAAAAAATCGTAAAAAGAAAAAGTTTTTTATTTGACAATTGACCCTCATGTGTTCTTATCATATTTTTATTATCTATGATTATTATGTCATATTTACGTTGTAACCTTCTAACATACTTTCTCATTTATCCAAAGATAATATAATTTCTAATTGAATGAAAATGCTTTAAATATGCTTTTGATCACATTTGTAATAATAATGATAATAATAATAATAATAACTTGATTCCATCACTCTCTTTTTTCCTCTATTAGATCAACCTGGAACCAAACCTCCTGTTGTGCCTAAATCAACAACAGCGAAGTTTGTATAGCCAATAAATCTTCTTAATTATATATATATATATATGTATTATATAGAAATGGTGTTAAATTAAATAATAATCGCCGATCAACACAAGTAATTTCAACCAATGTATCAAGTAGTTATGATTTACCTGATGCTACTGAACCAAAACCACCAGCAACAACAAATCGTACTAATATTATCTCAACAAATAATAATCGAACACGTCCACCTGTATCTCGACCACTTCAAGCTTATCGTGGTTCTCAAACAACATTTTCTAATAATACAAAAACTCAACCAACATCATCACTAGTTCAAAAAAATGGTAAAAAACTATCAAATGATTTAGGTACAACATTTACAGCAAAACAATTTACACCAAATGAAAATGGTTTACTCAATGATGTAAGTAATAAACCATTAACAACACCGGTTCGTTCACAAATCGGTTTCCAACGACGTACTCCAACACAATCAACTAATGAACAAATTCCACCATCATCATCTTCCGTTGATATAACAACAACTACAGCAACACCAAATGGACAATCGTCAATTCCACGTAGTTCATCATCATTAAGTCAAGGTAGAAAAAGTGGAATACCAACCATAGGTACAAAACCAAGACAAAGTATTCCAACTGCCACACGGTATGTTTAAACTAAAATAACAAAAAAAAATCAATTCTTTTGTGCTGTGCTTGCTATTTTTTGATTGATGGTTGTTTTCAGCCATCATTCTCTTTCATCACGACGGACAACGATCAATGGATTCTAATTAGGCATGAGTATATTAGGCATACTAACTAAAAAATTTTACTAATCGCATGATATTTTTTTTTACTTGTTTCGATTTTTTCTTC
This sequence comes from Macrotrachela quadricornifera, assembly GCA_022393335.1. NCBI lineage: Eukaryota > Metazoa > Rotifera > Eurotatoria > Philodinida > Philodinidae > Macrotrachela > Macrotrachela quadricornifera. The sequence goes on along the minus strand of JAJEKB010001157.1, from coordinate 39,835 downwards.
ACAATGAAATATAATATTTGATTTCTTTTATTAGACAAACACCATCAAATGTAATTTCTTCATCGCAATCATCAGATAGTATGATGGTAACTAGAAATATTCGAACACCAGCATCAACAGCACGACCACAAATTCCCGATGCTATATCGCCAACATCATCATGGAATGAAGGATGTTATTGATTAATCTCATTATTATTTTTTGATCTGTATCTTATCATATATATGCACATTTTTTTTTCTATAGATCTGCTCAACAACGGTGACCTAATCCTTCTTTTTTAAATTTCTCTTCCTTTGTGGCTATAATAACAAGTTATTTTTTTTCTCTTTTTAATGTATAAAGATATATTTGTTTTCTTCGTTTTTTTATTATTACTATAACATATATACATATATATATTCATAGTGTGTATTTGTCACAGTTGAATCAATTCGAGTTTCTGTGTGGTATCTCTATGGGGTTTATTGTCTAGTTGTTTTGCAGTAATTGTGCCTTTATGTCTTTTTTTTCTTGCTTTGTATACATTCTTATATTGTATTGAATCTCTTTTAACCTTCCAAATAAGTATGACAGCGATATAAACAGACAGAAGAGAAAAAAAATTTTTTAATTAATTATTAAATAAATAAAGAAGACAAAGCATTTGTATTCATTAAAATTTTTTTCTATATTGAAATATAGACGAAGGAATTTTTATTTTTAGTCGATATATTAATTATAATTCTTCTCAAAAACAAAAAAAGGAAATTTTCTACTATCGAAATTATTTGTTGATTAAGATGTATGTTATATTAAAAGAAAACAAGAGAATTTTAATTATTTTGTTTTTTTTTAATTTTATTGATCAAAGATGAGAGAGAAAGAAATAGTTATCGTCGACCAGCCCATGCATTAAAACGTCGTTTGGTAAAGAGACTACGTTTACCAGCCCAAGCATTGAAACGACGTTTTTCAAGTTCATGTTCACCATAATTCTCCATCATTGAATTATCATCTGGATAGATGAATGATGAATATTTATTTGGTAAAACTACCAATGGATGTTCAATAATTAAATGATGTCCATCATCAGTTGTTTTACCAGATAATGTAAATGAATGTGTTACAGTTAACTATTAATAAAATTTAGAATAAATGTCGAAAAAAAAAAGAGAATTTTCTTTTTAAAAATATTTACCATAAGTAAAAGACAACTGAGAATACCAGTAAAAATAGTAATTGTATTCATAATTGTTCGTTTGTATATCGAAGGCTTATCTAAAGAAGAAAAAATTAAATCAATATCCGTACTATTTCTCATTTATACAATAACAGAAAATAAGAAATTCATTAATATAAGAGACGATTTTTTTTTTCTGAAGGTTGTCATCTTTTATTACCTAGTTATTGTTCTAGAAGCAATGCACTTGAATTGTTCGTTTGCTGTCTACTTTTCTTATTGTTTAATAACACATATAGATATACAATTGTTATTATTTGCCAATGTTTTCTTAATAAAAAATATTTTTCTTTCTTCCCACTTATTTCTTTCTCTTATTGATGATTTTCTTGTGTAGCAAAAAATCTCTCTTAAGATATAACGAGTTTATTTTGACTCATATATGTATATGAACTAATCAAGAATTTGATCGATTGAGTATTCGAATAAGAAAATGAATTGATTGCTTACGGACATAAATCATTCATGCATTTATTATTTAATACTTATAATAATGAACGAGAATTTGCTTATTTAGTAATAAATATTTCATACGTCATTCAATGACAACTGATCAACCTACATAAAGAATTGTTATTCAAGCAATTAGTAGAGAGGAAAAAAAAAGATCTATTTTTTTTTTCGACAAAAAAAAAAAAACAAAAAATTTAAAATTTAAAGTTATTTTTTGTTTAGCAGAAACAAAGAGTCGAACACCGGGTCGGTCGGAAAAATTGATTTGTTTAATTAGCTCCAGGTTTTGTTCCAAATTGAACATTAGCTGGTTTTAATGTTTGACGAGATTTATTCGTTTCACGTGGTGTTACTGTAACTGATGAAGGTACAGGACGCCATGGTGTTTTATTATTTTTTGCTAATTGTTCAGCAAGTGATATTTTAAGACGTTCAATTTCCACATTTAAATCGTGATTAGTTCGAGTAAGTTCATCAATTTTTTCATCACGTAATTTTATGTCATTAGCATGATCACGATCTTGTTTTGATTGTAAAACATCTTTTGTACAAATTGTTGCTAATTCAATAACTTGATTAGAACCATAAAGACGTGTTAAAAGTTCATGAAATGGTTTATTTTTACGATCTTCTATTGGTAAATATCGACTTGTATAAATTGCTTCATATAATTCTTCTTTAAGTTTATCCGTACCTATTTAAAGAAAAATAATTTAAATTTAAATAAAAATTCTTTGTTTTTACCAATTCCTTTTCCACGAAGTGATTCAATTTCTGTTGTATATCGTTTAAGTTTATTTTGTAATTGATCCATTGAATCTGATTCAATACCACTTTGTAAAATATTTGTTTTTAACATTTTATCTTTTAATAGCGAAATATGTTTTTTTTTTCATATTAAATATAAATATATATATATTTACCTAATGAACGAAGCCATTCAGTAAGCATAACCATTTTATCATGCATTTTAAATACACTTCGATTATTTGCATCAACCATTTTAATCTGACTTGTCCATTTTTGTTCAAAATCTGATTTAAGTCGACCAACTTCATTACGAAGTTCTCTCATTTCTTCATCCTAACAAAAAAAAAAGACAAATAACTATTCAATAAATATTTATATTTTATAATAAAAATAACTTTTTGTTGTCGAGCAAATTGTTCGTCTCGAAGAGCATCTTTTAAAGTAATTATTTGACGTTTTTCTCTATATATATATATATATATAATTGTATAATAAAATATTTTTATTAATTAAAAAATTGATTTACTCTTCTAATGTTTCAGTTAATCTTTGTTGAGTTTCATAATGTTGTCTTTTAAGATTGATTACTTCAACTGATTTACCTTGATTTTGAGATTTCCATGTATCGTTTAAATGTGCTTTTAGTAACTAAAAATAGACATATTTTTTTGTATGGAATAAAAACATAACATTTGTTATTATTACTTGTTCTTGAAGATATGTTTTAAGTTTATCTCTTGTATCCGCTCGTAATTTATCTATACCAGGACATTTTTTAAGCATATCATCGTCAATAAGAACTCGTTCAGATGCATCTGCTAATGTATCAGAGGCTTTTTTATCTTCATTTTCAAGTAGTTCACCTAAGAATGGTTGACCATTGGAAATTAAGCCTTCAGCTAATTTTGTAAAAGCTGCATCACCATTATCAATAATAATTGTTAAAAATTTTTTGTTTTTTTCAATGGATGATGTTAAACCCTATTCAAAGAAGCAAACATAATGTTATCCAAAAAAAAAAGAAACACGAAAATTTTCATACTTTAATATCATCAAAGACGAAATCAGGAAGAACTTTTTTATCTTTTAACCAACGAAGTAAATCATCTGTTAATACAAGATTACTTTCCAATAATGTACGATATCGTTCTAAAATATCTTTTTTTTTAGAATTTACCATGATATTTATCTAAGTAGCAACCAATCAACAATGGTATGTTTATGTTTAATGTGTCTCTTTCACAATCAATGACATTGAAAAAGCAATTCTATCGTTTTCTCCTTTTTTTTTGTCTGTTGCATTTTTTAAACATTTTTTTTTGTCACATCATCATCCAATTTTCTCTTTTTTTTTTGTTCTATGTCGACTCACTTTTATGTATGTAAGAACAGAACAGTAGTCAGTCATATTTCTATAGGTATGTTTCATTTGTTCAGTATGTATGTTTACAAAACAAAAAATAATTCGAATAAATTGAAAAAAAAAAAAAAGAAAAGAAAGAAGGACAAAAAAATGATTGGTAGATGAATAAATTGAATATTAAATATTCACATATTTTCATTCATGCAGTGG